>CM072814.1:50826596-51033969 GCA_036937905.1 Salvia rosmarinus
GAATACTTGATTGCATATATCGTGTCCCCTTATCTCGTATATAAGTTAGATCATACGGTGTGTAGAAGATCACGAAGTGCGTATGATTGGTCGAAGCTTAATGAGATATAAAAAGTTTCACGGTGAGGCGACTTAAGGGCGAGTTGTCGGTTTGGGCTGCAGTATAGATAAGTGACTTGACTTAGTTGCTTGTCTGTCTTGATGCGTCTCGGCGTATTGAAGGATCACGAGTGAGATGAGTTCTTCTTCGACCGTCGTGAAGAACCGAGATCTCGGTGACTTACGATGATCTAAACCTCGATAAGGTATTAGGTGAGTATGAGTTCTTGACCATCACTTTGACTTGTTATGAGTGAGGGTTATATGTTCTAACCCAGATTCTCCGCATCTTGGGTGGTGGCGATCTTGTATGTCACGCTAGTTATCATGTCAGTCACCGTATCCGTTTAGGATGATGGCGTCCTTTAAGGAGCTCAAAGGTTTATTGTACTAAACCTGCGGGTTGAGTTAGCTCAAGTACAATAATAAGGTTGAGTGGTACTACTTGAGGAAATAAGGATATTAATCGTTTAGCGATCATTGCTAGAAATGATTAATGGACGTTCGATATCTTAAATCTGGGATTCGTAATGTCTAAGTGCAAGCCCGACTCAACCCGGTAATAAAGGGTAAGTCGGCATTCTTTCTCTAGTGGCATGATCGAATGTTTATAAATTAATTTATGTTACAGGTGAACATAAGATAATTAATTTATTTGAGGCCCATCTTTATTCCTTGCATTTGATCCTGGTGGCCCGTCCAGGCCATAAGCGAGAAGAAAATCGGGCGCCTATTTTGCTCCCAATGGTAAGATTTTATTCTCTTTATCCTACAAGGATATAATTATATTTATGGAATATGCATAGATCCTTTCCATATAAGATTATGGTAATAATCTTGAGAGTATGGAAATAATCCTAAGAGTATGGAAATAATCCTAAGAGTATGGAAATAATCCTAAGTGTATGGTAATATTCCATATAGGATTATGGTAATATTCCATATAGGATTATGGTAACATTCATATAGGATTAAGGTAGTGCATTATAAATATAAGGTATGAGATAATGTCTAGAACACACACACAAATTACAAGCAAGATTTTGGTCATCTCACAATTTTGAGAGAAAATTTCGTGAGTTTGAGAGAGCATTGGGTGATTTTCGAAGCATTCTCCATAGATCGTCCTCGCTCGGCGTTGGAGATTGGGCAATCGGGATACGATCCGAAGGTCAAAGCACGAGTCTCGATCCGTTCGATCCGTTCATCCGTTCGATCCACCTCGGCGGATCGAAGGTAAACACGTGAAAACCCCAGCGTGTTGCGATTTAATTATATAGGCGCATCTGGGTTTATAATCAATGTATGGTGAATTAAACACCAAGATGGATCCTCGGGCGGGTTAACATCGTTTTCCTACAATTGGTATCGGGCGAGGTTTCGATCCTCGGACACGTGGGTTAATTCACGTTTGATTATTAAATGCGTTATTATAATTGTGGATTTGTGGTTCATCGTGGCTCGTTTGTTTTGTTGGTTTTGTTTTACACCACGAGAAAATCCGTGGTTAGATTAGATTTTATTATGTAAATCTTATCGTAAAGAAAACGAGCGAGCGAACAAAGAAGCGAAAGAGCGGGAAGAAACGGGGTTCTCATTTGTCTCGGGTGGTTTCATGGCGAGTCTCATGATCGCTAGAAGCGTCGCGAGGCTGCGGCGGGCGAGGGGAGCGTTCTCGCGAGATCCTGGCGCTTAGCGGCGAACTTCGCGATCGCGAGGATTACCCGCGAGGCGGCGGCGGCCGTCGACTAGCGGGCGGCGGCGGCGCGCGTTCGCGCGAAACCAGCGCTTGCGGCGGACTTCATGATCGCGGTATGGCCGGGCGGCGATGTCTCGGAAGGCGTTCGGCGCTTGGGCGTGGCAGCGCGCGCGTGCTCGGCGGGTCGCGGTCGCGTTAGCGACCGCGAGGCAGCCAGCGAGCCAGGCGGCGGCGGCGCGGCAGGGGGGCGCGGTGGGCTTTGCCTAGCGCGGCCCAAGCACATTTGGGCCGACCGGCCCGGACCGTTTTCGAGATTCGGCCCGTGCGGGTACGCGAGGCCCAGTGTTGAATCGGTCCGTGCCCGTGCCGCGAGGCCCGTTTTGAAGTTTAAATCTTGTACTTTGTAAATCTATGTAATAGATTAGATTTAATTGTGCGAGGTTTCACGATTGGGCGCGATGAGCGTTTATTTTATTTTTATCGTTCATATGCATGTCGTGGATGTTTAAATTATGCGATAGCATGCTATGTATGTTTAAATTACGTTGACAAACCTTTAAGTGTTTTACGTAATTGGATGCGCATAGTAAGCATGCTAGGTTTATCGCGTTTATCAAGCATATTTTAGAATTACTGCGAGCATGTTTTACATGTTGAGTTCTATAGAAAAGCATGCTAGGATTACGTGATCGCATGGACAAACCTTTTGAATAAAAGACTAAGCAAGCAATCCGACAAATTAATTTTTCAAATTAAAATGTCGAGACCTCCACTTTTGATCTCTAAACAAAGTGAGGCCTTGTGAGTGGCGATCCACACGCGTGGCTTGCTTGCCTTTGTTTATCATAAGTTTGTTAGATGAGATTTCTAAATAAAACATTTTAAATCTATTGAGAAGTGGGAGTTTCATGTGTATGGCCCACACGCATTGGCTTGCATGTGCGATTTTCATAAGTTCTCTAGTGATAGATATAAAATGAGATAACAAAGAATTTGAATTGGGCGGTATGGTCCGGTGGTATACCAATTCTAAGAATTCATCTTCTGTTTGTTAAAATTGTGGTCGATGCTTGACATCACCTCAAGTACAACTTCATGAAGTCCTTCTTGTGATAGTGATGTGGTTCAGTAAGGTCCAATCATTAATTTCATTTGTCGTAAGGATAAGTTGACATGGATTGAAATTAAGCGACTAAAAGGTATATTTTAGTGCAGTCGGGGGTTCGTGTGTGGCGTCCACACGCGTGGCTTGCATGTGGGATTCCTTGGGCGATTGGAGGTTTCAATTAATATTGTTTTATCAAAAGGTTACAATATTATTATTACGAATTATTTGCGATCGTATGCTTATGTGTTTTACATTATCGTTTCGAGATATGTCTCTTCGCCGATTATCAATATGCTCGCAAAATCCGTTATCCGGTCCAAATTTTATCAGTGGAAGCGAAACATGGAATATGTTCTTATCATTTGAAGAACACATGTTTGTTCTCACTACTCTAAACCCGATGCCACTTCTTGTGCGTCGACTAATGAGCAATGAGAGTCAGCGAGACTTTGGAATAAGTCGAACAATATGGCTAAATGCTATATGATGACTACGATGTCCAAAGGCTTGCGGTGCAACATCGATCGATGGCGACGCGATCGATATTTGGTCGAGTCTCGAGAGTAAGTTTGGGCGATCGGATCGGACGATCGACTTCCACACAATGAGAGAAATCTTGGCGTGTAAGATGGAAGAAGGAAGTTCGGTCCATGAACATGTCTCCACATGACTCATCTCATGGATAGTCTTGATCGGTTGGGAGGAGGTATTGATTGTAAGTGAAGGTCGATATCATCCTCAATACCTTTGCCCAAGTCTTTTGAGAACTTTCGGCGTGAATGCGATCATGAGCAAGACCGAGTTTACACTTAGTCGGTTGCTTAATGATCTCGTTCTTTGCGGAAGGAGTTATGGGAAAAGGAGCACATGCTCTTAGCACATCTAAGGGCCCAAAATTTTCGTTGCAAAATGGAAATAGAAAAGGGGTGCAAAGGTGGTAAAGCGAGGGAAATAGTGGGAGTAATGGGACAAGAACATGGTTGCCCAGGAGGCTTGAAGAAGCAAAGGAGAAGGGCAAGTGCTTCAAGTGCGGTAAGGCAGGGCATTGGAAGGCCAAGTGCCCTATGCTCAAAGCTCAGTACGCCGTTTGCTTTAATGCGAAACATGTTTAGCGACTTGTTCTACCCGTTCTTGGGTAGTAGATCTGGTATCGATCATGTTTGTTACACCTTGCGAGGGTTCTGCGGACAAGGGAGGCTGTTTGATGGCGAGATAACGATCTCCATGGGCAAGCAGCGAAAGTCGAAAGTCGCATTGCAGTTGGAGATGTTTCTTTATGTTTTGGGACAACAGTTTTAGTTTTGAAAGGCGTTTTATATGTGCGGATTTTCGGTGGAACCTTGTTCTGTTTCAAATTATTTACTCATGGATATTACATTATTTTTGATAGTGGTGTTTCTATCATAAGAAATGACGAAGTTATACGTGTTGGCACTTTATATAATTCGCTTTACTATTTACGCAAAACATAATACTATAACTATGTTGCATCTTCATCAAACCCTAAAAGAGAAAGTTTTCTTCAGAAGATGACTCTACTTTTCTCGGCATCTTAGATTAGGTCACATCAATCTAAATAGGATCAAAGGCGGCTAAGAATGGGCGTTGGGTAATCTCACGGTTACTCCGTTCGGTCTGCGAATCCTGTATAGAAGGTAGATGTCGACCGGACCTTCAAAGCGAAGGGTTATAGAGCCACGAAATGTTGGAGTTAGTCCATTTCGACTGTGTGGACCGATGTCACACAAGCTCGTGGAGGTGCAGTATTTTGTCACTTTCATTGACGATTACTCAGTGCGGATACATATACCGCTTCGCGCAAGTGCGAATGCTTTGAGAAATTCAAAGAGTTTAAAGCGGAAGTGGAGGCGAAGCTAGGTAAAATGTCAAGTCGCTGTGATGCGATCGCGGTGGCGAATACCTCGATAACGAGTTTATGGACTATCTAGTGAAGTGTGGGATTACGTCGGCGCCTTCACAAGCACACCACAAAGAAATGGTGTGTCGAGGCGAAGAAATAGGACTCTTTTGGAAATGGTTAGATCTATGATGAGTTATGCTACATTGCCTATTTCGTTACGGGGTATGCCTTAGAGGCGGCGGCATACTTGCTAAATCTAGTACCGTCAAGTCGATCGAAAAGACCCCTTTCGAGTTGTGGTTTGGTATGAAGCCCGGTTTAAGCCACATAAGGATATGGGCGATCCGGCACGTGTCTTTGAACAAGAAGGTCGACAAGTTGGAGGCTAGATCGGCGCAAGGTCATTTATTGGCTATCCTAGAGGAGCGAAGGTGGTTTATTCTATAGTCTAAGGATCGGAAGGTCATTATTAGCACTAATGCTCGATTCTTAGAAGAGGACTACATGAAAATCATAAGTCCAAAGTTGAAATCATTCTTGAGAATTAGAAGATGATCGTATTCCACCACCGATTAGGCGAAGTGCGAGATGTCGAGTCTAGTGGGAGGAATCGACACGGATACTTCAAGAAATTGAAGTGGGTCGAGTTCCTTTGGAGATACCGACCGCATAAGTGGTACCTACGACAAGTTGTGCAGTTAGAGAACCACAAGTATCTGCACCCACCGTTGCCATTGTGCTGTGAGAACCTCGTCAGAGTGGGAGGTTGTTCGTCAACCCGGCGATTTATGTTCGTGGGTGAATCTTGGTTTAGTCCCAGAGACGAACATGCAATAATCGACCCATGGACATACTGAGGAGGCGATACAAGATATTGATGCAAGATCATGGCACACCGCTATGGACTTAGAAATGGAGTCCATGCGGCTATGGATGTATATGAAAGACACTCTACCGGATGGCGAGGAAGCCGTAGGTAGTAAGTGGATATCTGAGAGGAAGAGATCCGATGGAGAGGTTTCGCTTTTAAAGCCGTGCTTGTGGCGAAGGGTACACTCAGTTGAGGGCATCGATTTCGATGAGACCTTTTCACCAGAGCAATGCTCAAGTCCATCGTAATTCTTACGGCCATAGCGACCCACTTGAACTAGAGGTTTGGCAAATGGATGTTAAAACCGCTTTTCTAAGCGGTTACCTTGAGGAAGGTAGAGACATCTATATGCGACAACTGAAGGTTATGTGGTAAAGGGTGAAGAGCATCTAGTATGGAAGCTTAAGAAGTCCATTTATGGACTTAGCGAACCTCCGATCATGGAACTTACGCTTTGGCGGTAGTAAAGTCTATGGATTTACCCGGTTGCCTAGCGAGAGTTGTGTGTATCGGTTAGATATTAACGGTGATGTGGTATTTCTTGCACTTTATGTAGATGACATCCTTCTAGTTGGCAACAACGTGAAGTCATTATCGACGGCGTAAAGAGTTGGCTATCCGATCGCTTTCAAATGAAAGACTTAGGAGATGCGCGTATATTCTTGGGATCGAGGTTTACCGAGATCGCAAGAAGAAAATGTTGAGCTTATCTCGGGCGTCTTACATTGATCTTGTGATTACTCGTTTTAGTATGCACCGCCAAGAAAGGATTGCTACCTTTCGGACATGGCGTTCCTTTATCTAAGCAGATCACCTATACCGCAAAGGAGATAGAGGAAATGAGACAAGTTCCTTACAACGCCGTAGGAAGTCTCATGTACTGCAATCTATGCACGAGGCCGATATACGCTATCACGGTGAGCATAGTAGCTGAATATCGATCTAACCTCTGGACAAGCTCATTGAACTGCGATAAAGCATATACTCAAGTACACGAAAGGACTCGAGATTATAGGCTAGTTTACCATGAGATAGTCTAATGCCTTTGGGTTATCTGAGACTCGATTTCCAAGGCGACCGTGATGAGAAAAAGTCGACCTCGGCTATGTGTTTACCTTGGGAGGTGGAGCCGTATCTGGCGGAGTGCAAAGCGGCGATGCATTGCGGACTCTACCATGGAAGCCGAATATGTGCCGCCCGGAGGCTTCTAAGGAGGTGTATGGTTCAAGAACTACCTCATGGATCTAGGTGTGGTACTGGTTTGCCCAAGAGTATCATAGTTTCTTGTGATAACTTTCAGTGCGATGTGCAAACTCGAAGGAACCACGGACCCACAAGGCGACTAAACACATAGAGAGAAAGTACCATGTCATACGAGAAATCGTTAGACGCGGTGACGTCTTGATTGAAAAGATTGATCGACGGAAAATCTAGCGGATCCATTCACGAAGAGCACGCGCCAAAAAGTCTACGATGGACACGTTAGAGGACTTGGATTGCGCTTGATGGCACCCACTTAGAAAGGAAACTTTTGTATAAGTGGGAGAAGCAAAGTGATGGTTGTTTGTAATAGCTAGTAGAATGACACATTGTATACTAAAAGTTTGCTTTAGTATAAGTGGGAGATTGTTGGATTGTATCTTGGCGAGTTTGGTTGAGCTTGTATACAATGTTTCACATTACCACTATTACAATCTCCTATCGATTTGAATACTTGATTGCATATATCGTGTCCCCTTATCTCATATATAAGTTAGATCATACGATTGTGTAGAAGATCACGAGTGCGTATGATTGGTCAAGCTTAATGAGATATAAAAGTTTCACGGTGAGGCGACTTAAGGACGAGTTGTCGGTTTAGGCTGCAGTATAGATAAGAAGTGACTTGACTTAGTTGCTTGTCTATTTGATGCGTCTACGACGTATTGAAGGATCACGGTGAGATGAGTTCTTCTTTCGACCGTCGTGAAGAACCAAGATCTCGGTGACTTACGATGATCTAAACCTCGATAAGGTATTAGGTGAGTATGAGTTCTTGACCATCACTTTGACTTGTTATGAGTGAGGGTTATATGTTCTAACCAAGATTCTCCGCATCTTGGGTGGTGGCGATCTTGTATGTCACGCTAGTTATCTGTCAGTCACCGTATCCGTTTAGGATGATGGCGCCCCTTAAGGAGCTCAAAAGGTTTATTGTACTAAACCTGCGAGGTTGAGTTAGCTCAAGTACAATAATAAGGTTGAGTGGTACTACTTGAGAAATAAGGATATTAATCGTTTAAGCAATGATTGCTAGAAATGATTAATGGACGTTCGATATCTTAAATCTGGATTCAGTAATGTCTAAGTGCAAGCCCGACTCAACCCGGTAATAAAGGGTAAGTCGACATTCTTCTCTAGTGGCATGATCGAATGTTTATAAATTAATTTATGTTCGGGGTGAACATAAGATAATTAATTTATTTGAGGCCCATCTTTATTCCTTGCATTTGATCCTCGGGTGGCCCATCCAGCCCTTAAGCGAAGAAAATCGGCCTATTTTGCTCCCAATGGTAAGATTTTATTCTCTTTATCCTACAAGGATATAATTATATTTATGGAATATCATAGATCCTTTCCATATAAGATTATGGTAATAATCTTGAGAGTATGGAAATAATCCTAAGAGTATGGAAATAATCCTAAGAGTATGGAAATAATCTAAGTGTATGGTAATATTCCATATAGGATTATGGTAATATTCCATATAGGATTATGGTAACATTCCATATAGGATTAAGGTAGTGCATTATAAATATAAGGTATGAGATAATGTCTACAACACACACACAAATTACAAGCAAGATTTTCGGTCATCTCGCAATTTTGAGAGAGAAAATTTCGTGAGTTTTGAGAGAGCATTGGGTGATTTTCCGAAGCATTCTCCATAGATCGTCCTCACTCGACGTTGGAGATTGGGCGATCGGGATACGACCCGGAAGGTCAAAGCACGAGTCTCGATCCGTTCGATCCGTTCATCCTGCTCGATCCACCTCGGCGGATCCAAAGGTAAACACGTGAAAACCCCAGCGTGTTGCGATTTAATTATATAGGCGCATGCTAGGTTTATAATCAATGTATGGTGAATTAAACACCCAAGATGGATCCTCGGGGCGAGGGTTAACATACGTTTTCCCTACATCATCACCTCAACACCCAAAAAATACTTGAGCTCATCCAAATCTTTGGTGTTAAATCGAGTAGGAAGAAAAACTTTCAAAGAGAGAATCTCGTCAGAATCACTACCAGTAATCACAATATCATCCACATACACAACCATCAAAATAATACTACATTCAGATCGTTTGTAGAAAACAAAGTCATCGGGTTTACTTTGTGTCATACCAAACTCCTCGACAGTACGGATAAAAGTGTCAAATCATGCACGAGGACTCTGTTTCAAACCATAAAGTGATTTACGAAGATAAAAAATCTTATGTGACTCCCAGAGCCGGCAAAATGAGCCCGGCCCGAAAAATCCGCCCGGGGTACCCGGGGTTTGGACCGGTTTGGGCTTACAAATTAAACGCACGAAAAAAATCAAGCCTAAAAGGCCGTCGAAAAAAAACCCCGGACCTACCAGGCTTCGAGTAAAAAAAGCCCGAGGTTTTGGGCTAAAAAAGCCAGCCCGATATACTATTCAATATATATATATATATATAATATTATTTAACATACATATCTATAATTTTTTAATAATATTAATTATATTTATATAATTATTTATTTTTTATAGTAACAATTTTCTTATTAATTCACGTATTGGTCAGGAAAATAAATTATGGAAAAAAAAATAACCTCATAAATCATTCAAAAATAATTCATAAGAGAAATGATCTAAAAAAATATATAGGCTGATGACTAATGACTTTATAGTATATAAAAGCTATTTTGAATCTTGATGTTAAATATATATTGTATAATTAATTAGTTTTTTCTATTATTTTAAGTGTATAAGTAGGATTGATGTTTAATAATATCATTTATCTTTGATTTATAATTACTAATTTTTTCTTCTTAAATTAAAGAATTAAAATTATACTACATTACAACAGCATCGCATGAATACATAAATAGGTCAAGATATACAAGAAGCATTGTCATAAGAATAAGTAAGCTTAAAATATTCTCATCACTGATTCTTTATTTAAGTTAAGGAATTATGAGATTTTAATTAAGTATTTAATTTTTTTAAAATTTAAAATATTTATTTTATATATCAAAAAAATTTAAAAATGATCTAAAAAAGCCCGTCTGTCCGAAAACCCGTCCGGGGTTGGTTTGGGCTTCATATTTTTAGGCCCGAAAAAATTCGGACCCGACCGGTCCGGCCCGAAAAATCTAAAGCCCAACGGGTCCAGGGTCGGGCCGACCCGGCCCGCTATTTTGCCAGCTCTAGTGACTCCCCCTGAGCAACAAAGCAGGGTGGTTGCTCCATATAGACATCCTCAATCAAATCATCATGCGAGAAGACATTCTTGATATCGAGTTGGTGAAGGGTCGATGATGCCGGCCGCCAACGAAATAAAAGTCGATAGATGTAAGTTTGGCCACGGTGAAAATGTTTCCACAAGAATCAGCGCCATAACCGAGCATAGCCTTTAGCAATAAAGCGAGCTTTCAAGCGATCAATTGAGCCATCAGGATTGACTTTAATTGTAAACGCCCACTTACAACCAATGGGTCGTTTACCTTTAGGAAGCTCCACCAAAATCCAAGTGCTATTAGCATACAAAGCATTCATCTCCTCAATCATGGCTTTGCGCCACTCAGGATGGGCCCAAGCTTCAGCAATAATTTTAGGAACAGACTCGAGAGAAGCAACAAAATCACAAGACCAATGAGACAAATGATTATAGGAAACAAATACAGAGATGGAATAAGTACAAAAACGTCTACCTTTACGAAGAGCAATGGGAAGATCTTCACTTGAGGGTAGATCAGACGACGAAGATATTGGCGCATTAGGACATGAGGCTTGCGTATCCGGGGCAGGAGCAACAACATGTATTGAAGGTGGCGGACGACGAGAATATGTTTGTGTGATTGGAGGCTTAGCTAAGGCTATTGGAGTAATAACCATAGCTTCAGGAGAAGAACCAACAGGATGGAGAATAGTGTATAGAAGAAACTCACCCTCCCCCTCACTGTAAAAAGGAGAAGGTGTCTCATTAAAAGGTATATACTCGGAAAAGACGACATCAGATGACACAAGATATTTGTTAAGGCTAGGACAGTAACATCGATATCCTTTTTGTACCCGAGAATATCCCAAAAAGATACACTTCAAGGATTTGGGATCCAATTTGATAACCTACGGTCTTACATCCCGTACAAAACAAGTGCACCCCAACATCCTAGGTTCAATAGGAAACAACAGTTTGGAGGGAAAAAGAATATGAAAAGATGTCTCACCACTAGGGGTGAGCAAAATACCCGAAAATCGAATAACGAACCGAACCAAACCGAAAAATCAAATTTGGTTCGGTTAATTGTTATTCGGTTAGTCAGTTAAACCGAATTAAAATTCGGTAGTCGGTTTTCGATCGGTTCGAATATTTTTAACCGAATAACCGAAACCGAATTATATATATAATATTATTTATTTATTTATTTAATATTATAAATTTAATATATTAATATCTTTAATCATATTCATTTCTCTCTCTCCTATTATATCAATATATAATATTTGTAAAATATAATATTATTTATTTATTATATAATACTATCAATTATTTTTTGCAAAATATTTTGTATATATATAATATATAAAATGTATTTTATGTATATAATATCAATATATATATTATTTATATATTCATTTGAAAAAATATTTTTTCCTAAAGATAAACCATTTTTTTATATATAATATCATTTATTTATTCTTTTGAAAAAATATTAATTTTTGCTAAAAATTGGTTTATCAGAAATAACCGAAATATATTTCGGTTATTTCAGTTCGATTATCGAATAAAATTGATTCGATTCGGTTATTTTTTAAAAATTCGGTTAATTGGTTCGATTATTTTTTCGTCCGAAACCGACCGAATAACCGAATACTCACCCCTACTCACCACATAGGACAGACGGTCCTGAAATGACAAGAGACGGATGACCCAACCGACAATGAGCTTCAAAATGAGTAACGGTTCCAATACATGCTATGGGCTTGGAAAGATGCATGTCCATAGTGTAGAGGCCGCCAGACTCATGTCCCTTACCAATAATCTGTTTCGTCGTGAGATCCTGAAACAAGCAAAGATCTGTTGAAATCAACGTGTATATATATATATATATATATATAGGGAGTGGATCAAATGAGAACTCTAATTTTTTTGAGAACTAAGAACTAATATGATCCATTCATTTTTATAATCTAATGGTCAAGATTAATTACAAATAGTTAATTATCCTCATAATTTAATGATAACCGTTTAGCCCTAAAATCAAGGGATTTGTATATTGATTTTAATAATTATTCTCGTATGCATAATTACTACGATTATATGCATAACACCATGAATTACATGAACATAACAATGAATTGGAATGAATAGCATGCACAAGAACTATGATTATATGAATAACAACATGAATTATATGAACAACGAAAAATAGAATGTGAAATATCCAACTAACGAAAATTTAGGGATTTGACTATTTTTATCATTAAATAATTATGTGTCGTCCGATCTTACTTAATCTAACGGTAGTTATTGGTTCTTAGTTCTTATCTACGAGGTGGTTCTCTCTATAACCAACCCCTATATATATATATATATATATATATATATATATATATAATATAGGGTCAAGTTGTCAGGAAGCTACTTTGACCAAGATTTTGAGTGACGTAACATTTAATTTTGTAAAATTAAATGGCATAGGATCGATCTACGTTTTGAGTAGATGATCATGGTGTATTCACATTCTCAAATCCGATTTCCGGTGAGTGAGAAATAGTGGATCAAAGTTGGTCACTTAAACATGGAGTTATGTGATTAAGGAGATAAGCATGGATTAATTAATCCTTATCTCACATTGATTAATGTACATTCATTAATTGTCTATATAAGTGGTTCATTGAACACTTAGTATAATTATGTGCACAAGTGATGGTGGAAAGCCCACGCGCCGCCGCCGCCCGCCCGCTGCCGCTGGGCGGTGCCCGACGCCCGATGCCCGTGCTCGCGCCCGCGCCCGCTGTGCCCGCCCGACCCGCGCGGCCCGCTCGCCGGTTCCGTGGTCCGTGGTTCGTGGATCGTGGATCGTGGATCGTGGATCTTGGATCTTGGTCTTTGGGTGGTCTTTCGGGGCATTCTTTGGGCACGTTCGTGGGCTTGCTTCGTGGGCTCGGTTCCGTGGCCCATTGCCTCTATATTTTGGATCAATGTTTGATCGAGCCCAAAGATGGAGTTGGTGCGAGGCCCAACTCGTGTAGCCCAATCCGTTGGGCTGCTTGTGTAATGGAGTTGGTCCAGGCCCAACTCGTGTAGCCCAATCCGTTGGGCCTTACGTGCACTTGAAGAGGCGTCCGGATCGCCCAATGTACACGGACGCACGTGTTGTCCAGATTAAATCGTGGCGCCGGTAACATTCGACATGATGGCTCTGCGGGAAACGTGCCCACTTTGTCTCCAGAAACCACCGCGTAACCCCTCTGCACTCAATGGGGGACATAACTCTGTAACACCCGACATCAAGGCGGGTGTTGACTCCAGCATGCTCCCCATGAGGGGGACGACGCCTATAAATAGGACATGTCTCCCGGCATTAGTCACCCATCACAACCCGCATTCCAAAGATTCCATCTCTTTGCATACTTAGCTCGTGTCCAAGCTTTGTCCTCGCCTCGTTCGGTTCGTGGAGCTCGTTGGTTCTGCGGTGTTGCCACCGACGAGGCCGCTGCGTTTTATCTTTGGGACGATACACCGTAACCGAGCGATGCGGGCGTATCTCGTCTTGGAAAGAGGACTCCTCGACTCGGCAACTTTCTACGGTTTTTGTTTCATTTGTTTTTACAATACAGTTTAGTTCATTGTTAGTTTGATCTCCTTCTACATTTCTTTTTAAAGTTGTAACACGCCCGACAAGTTGTACTATTTTGTACATTTTTCCAACAATCGCAAGACGAGATACACTTGCCACAAGGAGTTCAGACATTAAAATTGACTTAAAACTTTCGAAACTAAACACCTTTGCTTGGAGATGTCATTGTTCCAAACCCGACGACTAACGCTCGCCTTGTTGTTGTCGCCTCCTGCCGCCTCTGCTTCTTGCCGCTTGCCGCCAGTCCCGCACTATGACTTGGTCATGTTTGGTTCGATGCCGGGATCAACCATTGGGCCCTTTGGTCGATTGTTGGTTCCACTTTTAGTGGTTCAACAATTGGTTCCACTTTAGTGGTTCCATTGGCTCGACGATCGAACTCTTGATGGGTCATTGTTGGATCCATGGGATCGACATCGGTGGTTTTCATTCGAGTTCCATGTTCGGCACACTTGAGTGGGGTTGGTGGATCCGGTTTTGGATCGATCTCGGCGCTGTTCATCCGCGAGGATGATACCGCCGCCGAGAAGCCGTCGGTTGGAGGATCCGACTTCAAGAGATGGCAGCAAAGATGTTATTCTACCACGACGTTGGGCTTCGCCAACTTCTTGGTGGAAGATGAGCCCGCCGTTAGGAGTCAAGTGACGGACTTTCACGTCCGGCAAAGCATATGATAATTGGCGTCTTGGAGACTATCTTTGTAAAAACTTTATACTTGGTAGTTTAGAAGATAGTTTGTATAGTGTATATGTTGTTGTAACGACATCCAAATGTATGTGGGACGCGTTAGAAAAGAAAGTACCGTAGTGATGATGCGGTCAAAGAAGTTTATTGTAGCCAAATATTTGGACTACAAGATGGCCGATTCTCGACCGATCATGGACCAAGTGCAAGAGTTTCAACTCATTGTACACGAGGTTCAAGCGAGGGCACACTGTTGCTTCGGACGGCTTTGTCGTCGCTCTGATGATTGAGAAGCTACCCCCGGATGGAGAGACTTCAAGGTCTACCTAAGCACAAGCGAAAGGATATGACGCTTGAAGACTTGATCGTCAAGCCGCATTGAGTCCGACGTGAAGAAGCAAGATCTAAGCGAAAGGCTTGCTCGATCGAAGGCTAACTTTGTTGGAGAGGCGGTCCCTCCAACAAACGTGTTCGCCCCAAGATCAATGACAAAGGCAAAGGAAGGTGGTTGCCGTAAGTTTGATGGGGATTGTTACAATTGTGGCAACATGGCCACACGAGTAAGACTGCCGCCACCGAAGAAGAAGAAGGCTAAACAAGTTGCCAGCGTTTTCGAGAAGGACTTGACAAATGGGACAAGGATGACTTGGCTGCTGTGGTGACGAAGAATTCAACCACGTCGAGAATCGAGGTGGATGGTTCATCGACATTTGGCGCAACCGCGCGTCTGCGCCGAAAGATGTGTTCTCCACCTACAAGCTGTTGAGGGAGGAAGCTCAACATGGGGAACCAAGCTTAATCGAGGTTGCGGAGTTGGTGATGTGGTGCTCAAGATGTCGTCGGCATTGAGATCACGTTGAAGGATGTCTTTGCGATGTCCGGACATTCGTAAGAATTTAGTGTCGGGCTCGATTCTAGTTAACAAGGGTTTAGACTAGTTTTGAGTCGGACAAGTTTGTCTTGACTAAGTTTGGGAAGTTCCTTGGTAGGGGTTATCTCGTGGGGTCTTTTCAAATTGAATGTAATGGGCGTGCGCCGTGTACCCAAGATTGTTATGAATGAAAATGCATCTACTTCCTCTTACTTGACCGAGTGCTCGATTTATGACATTGTAGATTAGGACATGTTAATCTAAATGCAATAAAAAATTAGTAAATTTAGATTTACTAAAGTTAAATGAAGTTAATACACAAACGAAATGTGAGGTTTGTGTGGAAGCAAAATGGCTAAGTTACCGTTTCATTCGGTAGAGCGAGCACTAAGCCTCTAGAACTTATTCACACCGATGTGTGTGATTTAAAGTTTGTACAAACTAGAGGTGGTAAAAGTACTTCATCACTTTTATTGATGGTATACAAGATATTGTTATCTTGACCTTCTAAGAAGTAAAGACGAGGCTATTGAAGCTTTTAAAACTTCAAGAAAGCCGAGAATCAACTAAGTTGTCGAAGTTCAAGTGATAGAGGGGAGAATATGTAGCTCCGTTTGAGGCATTATGCAACGAAAGTGGTATAATACATCAAGCGACGACCCTTATTCACCTCAATCTAATAAGCGTTCTTTGAACGTAAAATCGAACATAAGGAGATGATGAATGCTTTGTTGATTAGTTCGAGGTTGCCCAGAACTTGTGGGGAAGTGTTTGACGACCAACTACATCTTGAACAAAATTCCTTCAAGAGTAAGGATGTCACTCCTTACGAGTTGTGGAAAGGAAGAAACCATCGTACAAATATCTCAAAGTGTGGGGTGTTTGGCGAAGGTTGAGTTGCCTCTTCTAAACAAGTTACAATTGGACCTAAAGCGATCGATTGTATCTTTATTGGGTATGCACCGAGCAATGGCGCTTATCGTTTTTCGATCCACAGTCGAGGTACGAGATATGATTGTGGGGACGACGATTGAATCTAGGAATGCTATATTCTTTGAAAGTGTTTATCCCTGTAAAGACAAGGATAAAAGTGAAGCTAGCTCTAGCAATAGAGCTGATGGTGAAGCTTCGAGTTCTAAACCTTTGGAGGAAGAACCGACATCGCATAAGCAATCGAGGTCTGATCCAGAGGGGTCGGAACCGAGACATGGCAGCAGAGTCAGAACGCCAAAGGATTTTGGTCTTGACTATATTGCGTTCATGTTGGACGAAGAACCAACTTCGATCAAAGTAGCCTATGCTCGGCCAGACGGGATTCTTTGGCGAGAGGCTGTTCAAAGTGAGATTGATTCCATTTTGCAAAACCACACTGGATCTTTGGTTGATTTGCGGAAGGTTGTGAGCCCTTAGGATGCAAGTGGATCCTTAAAAGAAAGTACAAGGCAGATGGATCAATTGAAAAGTATAAGACCCGTTTGGTTGTTAAAGGGTTTAAACAAAAGAGGGTACGATTTCTTGATACCTATTCACCGTGACGAGGATTACGTCTATTAGGGTGCTTCTCCCAATTCTGCTTTGTACAATCTTGAGATTCATCAAATGGACGTTAAGCTGCGTTTTGAATGGTGACCTCGAGGATGAGGTATATATAGAGCAACCCCAAGGGTTTGTTGTACACAGTCGAGAGGCGAGGTATGCAAAGTCTCTATATGGTTTAAAACAAGCACCGTTGCAATGGCATGAAATTTGACAATGTAATGTTGGCAAATGGTTTCAAGATCAACGAGTGTGACAAATGTGTCACATTAAGAACAACGATAATGGTTATGTTATGGTGTGTACGTATGTAGATGACATGTTGATCATGGGTAGTAATACTCAAGTCATTAATGACACAAAGCGCATGTTAAATAGAAATTTTGACATGAAGGACATGGGTTTAGGCGATGTGATTCTTGGAATCAAGATTCTAAGAAGATCGACGGAATTGTCTTGACACAATCTCACACGTCGAGAAAGTGCTTAAGAAATTCAACGCGTTTGATAGTTTACCCGCTAAGACCCCATTGGAGCTCAATGTTCACTTGAGTAAGAACAGGGTGAACTGTTGGGAAGAAGACTATGCTAAGGTCATGGGTGTTTGATGTATCTTACAAATTGCACCCGACCGACATAGCTTAAGTAAATAAATTGAGTCGTTACACGAGCAATCCAAGCAAGGAGCATTGGAAGGCTCTAGTGAGAGTTTTGAGGTACTGAAGTATACTCAAAATCATGGGTGCATTCACGAGATATCCCGGTGCTTGAAGGTCTTGTGATGCCAATTGGATATCGACACGAAGATTCACTTTCTACAAGTGAGTGCGTGTTCACGATTGGGAGGTCTTTGTTTCTTGGAGATCCACGAAGCAGGGCGTGTATAGCCCGATCCACCATGGAATCGAAATTCATAGCTTTGGATAAAGGCGGTGAGGAAGCCGAGTGGCTCAGTAATTTTTGGAAGATATTCCATGTTGGTCTAAACACATGCCACCGGTGATGATTCAACGCGATAGCCAAGCGGCTATTGGAAGGGAGAAAAGTGGTTTGTATAATGTTAAGTTTAGACATATCGTCGGTGACATAATACCGTGAAGCATTTGATCTCACGTGGGGTTATATCAATTGACTATGTCAGTCGATAGATAATCTGGCGGATCCGTTAACCAAAGGGTTGAGCAGGGATCAAATGATCAAGTTCTTTAGAGGAATGGGATTAAAATCCACAACTTAAGAACAATCATAGTGGTAACCCAACCATGATGACCTGAGATCCCAAGAACTTGGTTGATGGGAGAACTAAGCTATAGGAGTTCGTGTGTAAACACTCGAGTTAGTCTGTTCCTAGAAAGCAAGCGAGTGTTGAAAAACTTGCCTAGTGGTGAGGTTGAGTCGTTGACTCTTAATGATTCTTAAGATACCTCGAGGAGGTTGAGTTTGCAAGATACTCGGTAAAGAATCACCTATGTAAGTGCAAGGGGCGGCTTCAAACAAAACACTTATGTATCCAAAGTGGATGTCCATGGCGAAATGGAATCAAACGTGAGAACGGATGAGGTTGAGGTGTTAAAGTGTTAATACCATTGTCTCAATGCACGTTGTGGGGTAATAGTTCGAGCATCGTGTCCACTAATCCTTTGTGTACTCGATGGTACTAACTATGAAAGGTTCAAGGCCATAAACCACCGTCGAAATATTTTAACATCTCTTGAGGGTCGAGCGTGTGTCGCATACATACATATGGCTATTTCCACTCATGTGGGGGATTGTTGAAATCAACGTATATATATATATATATATATATTATATGGTCAAGTTGTCAGGAAGATACTTTGACCAAGATTTTGAGTGACGTAACGTTTAATTTTGTGAAATTAAATGGCATAGGATCGATCTACGTTTTGAGTAGATGATCGTGGTGTATTCACATTCTCAAATCCAATTTCCGGTGAGTGAGAAATAGTGGATCAAAGTTGGTCACTTAAACATGGAGTTATGTGATAAAGGGGATAAGCATGGATTAATTAATCCTTATCCCACATTGATTAATGTACCTTCATTAATTGTCTACATATAAGTGGTTCATTGAACACTTAGTATAATTATGTGCACAAATGATGGGGAAAGTGAAAAGCCACGCTGTCGCCGCCGCGCGCGCCCGGCGCCGCGCGGTGCCCGTCCGACCGTCGCCGAGCCGGCTCCGTGCCGGCTCGGCTCCGATCTTGGTTCGGTTCCGTGGTCCGTGGATCGTGAATCTTGGATCTTGGATCTTGGTCTTTGGGTGGTCTTTGGGCCGTTCGTGGCTTGCTTCGTGGGCTGGTTCCGTGGCCCATTGCGCATATTTTGGATCAATGTTTGATCGAGCCCAAAGATGGAGTTGGTCCGGGGCCCAACTCGTGTAGACGATGTCGATGGAGTTGGTAGACTCGTGTAGCCCAATCCGTTGGGCTGTTGTGCGCGAAGAGGCGTCCGGATCGTCCAATGAACACGGACGCACGTGTTGTCAGATTCGTCGAATCGTTGGTAACGTTCGAAATGATGGCTCTGCGGAAGCGTGCCACGTTGTCTCCGAAACCGTCGCGTAACCCTCTCGCACTCGATGGGGACATAACTCGTAACACCCGACATCAGGCGGTGTTGACTCAACATGCTTCGTGGGGCGGCGCCTATAAATAGGACATGTCTCTCAAAGCATTAGTCACCTCATGTCAACTGCATTCCAAAGATTCCATCTCTTTGCATACTTAGCTCGTGTCGAGCTTTGTCCTCGCCTCGTTCCGGTTCGTCGGAGCTCGTTGGTGCGGTGTTGCCACCGACGAGACGCCGTTTATCTTTGGGACGATACGCCGTAACCGAGAGCACTACCTGGGCGTATCTCGTCTTGCGGAAAGAGGACTCCTCGACTCGGCAACTTTCTACGGTTTTTGTTTCATTTTTTTTTACAATACAGTTTAGTTCATTGTTAGTTTGATCTCCTTCTACATTTCTTTTTAAAGTTGTAACACGCCCGACAAGTTGTACTATTTTGTACATTTTTTCAACAAGATCAGGAAAAAATGAGACACATCAATTAAGTTTACGGGTTATTTGACTAACAGACACCAAATTGAACGAGAAGTTTGGTAGGTTGAGCACGGATGACAAGGGTATAGATGGAGTAAGATTGACAGTTCCCGATCAAGTGACACGAGATTGAGAACCATCAGCTAAAGTAACAGGAAAAACAGATTTATGTGAGTCAAAAGTGGAGAATAAGCTCGAATTTCCTGTCATATGATCTGTGGCACCAGAATCAATGACCCATTTGGAAGGTGACGAAAATAGACATGCATTGAGTTTACCTGACTCAACAATGGCAGAAATAGAAGAATCAGATCGTTGCTTAGTCTGTTCCTAGAATCGAGACAACTTTGCATATTCATCAGCAGAGATAGTGATGGTGTGACTAGAGTTATTGCCATTATCAACGACATAAGCTACAGACTGGGGCCTCTTCTTACGCAATTTTGGACAATCTCGTTTAATATTCCCAATTCCATGACAATAATTGCATTCCACATCTTTTATCCATTTTCCAGAAGTGCCCTTATTGAGCCATTCTTATACTGTGGCTTTCAGACTCATATGCACCAACACGACTAACAAGAACACTGTTAGACTGAGGAACTTGGCTAGATGTTTTATGTTCAGTGCGTATAACTCGACTAAAGACCTCTTGGAGAGAATAAATCTGTGAATCAGAGAGAATTTGTGACTCAACAGTCTCAAAGTCAGATGGAAGACATGCTAAGAAGCTCATTACAACCATCTTATCCCTTTGAACCTGTTGTAATGTGATATATGCACTAAACGGAAACAATATATACTACAACAAATTACACCTATCTCTATGCCATATACACTACTTTTTTTAAAAAAATCATAGTTTTTGTTCATAGTTTACAGTTTTTTACAAATATTGTAGTCTATGCATGAAAATAGTTCAAACATAGACTACAGTATACTTAAAAATAATAGTTTATATGTCATAATTATTACGAGTAATCAAAATCGTAGTGTATGTACGAATTTTCAAATTTATTAATAAAATAACAAATAGGGTGTTTCTCCTTCACTTTCACGACCCTAGATCTAAAATTTCACAAATCTTGGTCAGAAAATTTCTAAATTGCGAAGAGAAATCGTGAACCCTAAGTCAGAGTTGAGTCGTCGTTCATCAGTTCTTTGCGGGAGGTTGTTCACGAATTGGAGCAAGACAAGGTGAAGCAGATTCAGGCGAGGTGAAAGTAGACGAAGCAGGTTCAGGCGAGATTCAGGCGAGGCTGACCGATTCCGTCGAGTCGCGATAGGATTCAAGCGAGGCTTTGTAACTAAGATTCACAGCGAGGTTTGGTGCGGTCTGATTCCATCGAGCTTAGGCGAGATTCAGGCGAAAAGAGAGAAATTCCGGTGAGTCACGGCGAGTGTCAGGCGAGGCGTATCGAGGGATGGAGATTTTCAAGTGAGGTGCGGCGACTAGGAACAACGAATTTCTGCGAGAGGTTTGTTTGCAGTTCCCTTCCACTTTTTCCCCTTATTTCCTAATTCCATTTCTTAAATCCAATTTGCTCTAAATTCCTAATTCTGTCGAACCCTTTTTAGAATTTTTCGACTATGAATGAACAAGTTTGAGGCAAAATACAGTTAGTGTTAATTAAGCACGACATAGGTCGATTCTAGATATTAATTTCTGTTCAAACAACTGGTGTTTTAACTTAGAAGAAATAGCAAAGGTGAGAGCCACAAATAGCAATGGAAAATTTTGTTGTTGTGTTCAGTTGTGAATTAAATTTGCAGATGGTCGTTATGATCAGTTATTGGACTACAAATGAAAGTGATTGTAAAAAGGTTGTTTCAGTTGTTTGTGATGTGTCATGTCGTTACATACCAGTTGAAACTATTAAACTGGTATCTGAACTCCTTCGCGAAAAATTTGTATGTAAACCTATCTCGTCATTTTTATCACTCATTCTTGCCATTTCCCTGCAATTTTGTAATGATTTTGTGGCTTCCATCTTCTCATTAGAAGGTATACAATGGATAGGTAGCTGACATATACAAAGCATCTTGCATGACCCAGTGTCATGGCAGGACAGAGAATGACGAATTTGATTGGATTGTGGGGAAGATCTTGAGATGCTTCTTCGATAAAGATTTCAGGTAAGTCATTGAAGTTCTACTTATGTGCTTTGCAAAATATATCACAATCAACATCAGAATTTTAAGTATAGTGATCATTGATTACCTCCCTGTGCAGGCAGTTTATTTGTTAAAAACTAACACCACTAAGAAGCTCATGAAAATGTAAATGAATCTATAATTAGTGTTAATACAGATAAGTGAAGAGCACTGACTGCAACTGATTTCTAGCTAAGATATTTCAACATCCTTGATTTCTATTTTTTAATATATTTGGTACTGTTATCTCTCCATACAAATCATATACAATTGAGCCCATCCTATTGTTGTCTTCGTTCCCAACTGATTTTCCTGTCAAAGACAAAGTGAAAAAGTGGGTTTGTATCTTCTCTGGGATTGACAAAGTTGAGGTTAAGGCTTTTGAGAAGATACTCGAGTAGAAATAAAGGTATGTCAAACTGCTAAATTGACACTTTCTTTAATATTATTATAATTATTATTATTTATGGTTTAGTATGTGTTGTGGGTTGGGGGGTGGATGGCGGCGCATGAGTTGGGGTATACATCAAAGTTACATCTACTAAAACCTGAATACTTGTAACTTAGATGAAATTATTGAAAGTATGTTGGAAGGTATCTATTCTTTTTTCAGTCCTTCAACTTATGTGTAACTGTTAAGTCTTGAATGAGTTCACTAGTGTGTAAAATATTTGGACCAAAGAAGTTAACTATAGTATGGTTCTGATATTTAGTGAGACTAATGAAGTAGTTTTAGAGCTAATTCCTGATTATACATTTTGCTGGAACATTGTGATTTTCCGCTGCTAAAAGCTTAACTGTAATATTTATTGATTGTATAATACCTGGGTTCTATGTTTTAAAAATATATGGTTTTCTACTACTATTGAGTCAAACTATTTCCTTTTCATTTTTGATATGATTCGGTTTTGTTTCTTATTTTTTGTATTTGTTGCATTATATTTGAGATTAAAGTTTGAGTTTAGATAACTTTTTGTTGCAGTTTTTTTTATTTATCATCTTGCTCTGCTCCATCTTGAAGCTTGCCCCTGAGGCCTCAGACCTTATTTCGGAACAGAAGATGTGAGTTTCTTGAACTTCTCTAACCTTTGCATGGCATTACTCGTCAACTTTTGTTCTTGACATTTATTACGTTTTGGTGTCGCTAAAGCTGCTGATTTCGATCTCTCCTACATTTTGGAGTCTTTAAAACTACGGTCGTGCTTCCTGTCTGCAAAAGTTCAAATTTGTGTCAGCTTCTTGTCCTACATTCGCTACTACCACTTGAAGGAAGCACCAAAATACACAGAGAATTCCACATGAAAGAAAATGCTTACTTGAATATCACTGACATATTTCCTTTGCAACTTCTCTCCTGGGGTGCTCGTGTGCATTTTCACTTTGACTAATTGGGGGATCGATTCTTCTATCCAAGACAGCTTCTTTTAGAATTCCTCTCTCCTGTAAATACAATATTGTTAGATTTCTTATTGTTGTTTCAAAAATTCAACTGCTAAGTTGAGATGCTTACATCAGTTCTTAGTCTAAAAGGTTTAGGATTTGTGGCCTTTGGTTTCTTGAGCTTTGTAGCCGGACCACATGAACCCTCCTTCAGAATATCCTGTGCTTGAGTAACCTATGCAATCAATAATATATTGCAATCAGTAACACGGTACACAATAAATATAAAACAATAACAAAGTCCCATGAAAATGACATATGAACTTCCAAACAAACCTTTTTCTAACTTGATCACATTTCTGGTGCACTTCAAAGATTTTCCTTCCATTTTGGTGATTCAGAGTGTTGTTTGGTACTCTGCATAGAGTATGATTCTAATTAATATCACTTAACAGGTTAAGACAGAATAAATTCAAAGGCTGCTTAGAATATGATACCGCTTCATAGTGTTTCTCCAGACATTCATAGAGAACCTGTTCTCATCAGAGGCTGCAGCGTTTTCTTTGTCATCTCTGTCCTCAAAGTCAAGTCCACCATGTTCTAAAAATTCTGGATTTGGACTTTTTGTGTTTATTACCATGTAGTCCTTTTATGCTAAGCTATTTGATTTCTTTTTTTGAGGTACAAGATCCTCTGATACTGGGAAGAAGAAAATCCTACTTCTAAAAGGAAAAGAAAAGGAAATTCCTAATGTAAGTCTTCTATGGTTTGTATTATGGTTTGTGACTAGTGTACCTAGTTGGAGGAAATATATTTATGTAGTCAGCTAGGAATTGCCTATCCAGCATAGTAGTTCTTCTCGCATAGGCTATAGATGAGAAAGTTGGAAAGAGAAATTTTTCCTTTTTCGATTATGTGACCATAATGAGCACCATCAATTTTGAACTCCTTAAACTTCGCTCTATTCCATTTGCTTGATACACTGAAGTTTTAATACCGTTTGTTGAAACCTATTGTTGTGAAGGTTGCGCGTTTTTTAGGAGTAGCATCACAATTATATACTCGCTCCGTTCTACAGTAGTTTGAAATAAATTGTATCATCATGAGCAGCTTAATATGTGCTATAATTACATCTATTTCTTTTATTATTGTTCTGGTCCAGATCATGGTATAATCTGCCATCCATAGGTAATGTGCGGTTAATATGTTGTGCCATACTGGTTGGGCTATTTGCTTTGAAAGACACTTTGAAATGGATATTGAAGAAGTTATGAAGAGTGGTTCTGTTTCTCTATGTTCACATGTAAGAAATATATTTTAGTTTTCTCTCTTAATTCAATATAAAATCTTCAGTATTGTTTTAATTATTTTTTAATTGGTAGATGCAATCGAAGATGTAAGTATATACTCAATGTGATGCTTTCAGGGACGATGAAGAATAAAAATCTGGAAGCTAACGCGGTGCCGTTGGGAGTGAAGCTGAACGTAGAGGACCTAGAAGAAATTGGTGAAGCGATACATATTTTCAATTTTTGCATTTTAGATGGATAATTATAATTCACTCGAGTTGTAACTTTCTATTTATACACGATACTTTTGCAATTAGGATGGAATATTTTGGTGTTTGACATAATAAAATCATTGTTTGTTTTAATATCTTTCATAGTTATTGGTACATGTTTTAAATAAAGAAATTAATTAATTATTTATTACTACTCCGTCATCAAATTTGTTAATTTAATTTGGCTGTTTATTAAAAATTCTAGTATTAAATTTACTACGGTTTACTTTAAAAAATCGTAGTCTTTGACAAACAAAGACTACAGTTTAATCCAAAAAACGTAGTGGAAGCCTAAAATAGATTATTGTTCCAAAGAAATTAACTATGGTTGATAGTCGTAGTCTATGGAAAACAAAGACTACGATTTTACTCATAAAATGTAGTAGAAGCTTCAAATAGACTATAGTTCTGAAGAAATTAACTACGGTTATAAACCGTAGTTTATGATAAACAAAGACTACAGTTTTTACTCTAAAACGTAATAGAAGCTTAAAATAGACTATGATTTTAAAGAAATTAACTACGGTTTTACACCGTAGTTTATATCGAAAAATAGATTACGGTTTAAAACTGTAGTGTATGTGCGTAAAGTTACTTATTATATGGTACCATACAACTACGGTTTTAAACCGTAGTCTATGTGCGTGCACCTTTTTCTACACCACCTGACTCTACGATTGCTCACGCACATAGACTACGGATTAAAAGTGTATTCTTAGGCTATTTTTGTACTAGTGATATTAAGTTCTTCATAAGTCTTCTTAAAATCCATGAAGTAATCTGTAAGAGATCTATCCCCCTTGTTTGTCTGTAGAAAGCTTGACACACATCATATATCCGAGATATTTTCATTTTTCCGAATACAAAAATTCAAGATACGTCAAAAGTGCTTTAATCGTCCTACAGTGAGTAACCATCCCAACTACCTCACTGCTGATAGAGTTAAGAATCTGTAGAAACAAACGGGTAGGGGTGTAATCGAACCGAGTTGAGCCAAACATCATCGTGCTCAAGTTTGGTTTGTTTAGTATCGAGCCGAGTTTCGAGTTTTATTTATCGAATATTTCGAGTTCACGAGCTTATTCGAGCTTTAATCGAACCCAAATAAACTTTCTAAATTTAGATATATATTTAGAATATTGATTATTTTATTTTAAAAATAAATTATTTTATCCATAATAATACAATATATTTATTGATTTCTTATAATAAATAAAAATAGTTAGAAGTTTAATACAATAATTATTAATTATAGAAAGAAAATAATTATATCTAGTTAATAATTTTATATTTTCAAAGTAAATCAGTTAACGAACTTATTCACGAGCTAACGAGCCGAATACTATTATTCTCAAGCTTGGTTTGTTTAACTAACGAGCTTCACTAAATAAACTCGAACGAACTTTTATCGAGCCGAGTTCCGAATAGCTCACTAATAGCTTGACTCATTTACAGCCCTACAAACGGGCATTCTCTAGTAGTCAAGGAAGTTTTGAAGAATCAAAGGTGGTTCAGTCATATGATTATCCATTGACACACTCAACAAATAAAGTTCAATTGTCTGACATCAATCTAAGTAATTCGTAGGAACGAGTTTGTGCTCCGTGATTCTTGTCATCACTAGCACAATATCATGAGCTACTGATTTACTTTCAAATGATTCAGACATAATTCATCAATTCAAAACAACCCAACACGAAATTGAGCAAAAAAACAAAATCTAAAACAAACCAAATCCAACACCAACCAAATGAACAAGTACTCAGATAGTTAGAGAAGGTTGAGGCGAGTTGAAGGAGACCGGCCGGAGCAAATTCCGACCACGGACGCGACTTTACGCATGAAAAATTAAACTGCGCAGAAACACTATTCACGTGTGCACTGTTCACTAGAACACTATTCACGCACATAGGGCCCACAAGTGTCGGCTCCGACGACCAAAATTTCGGCAAAGGTTTGTTGGACGGTGGCGCACCTTCCTATACCGGAGGTGGTGTGAAGCTCCGAACTCAAATGGGTTGCTTTCCTTTTCACCCAAAAACCCTAATTTTCAAATTTGAAACCCTAATTTCAAAAATTTCAAAATTTTCAAGCTACCATGTTAAGAATATAAGACATGATGTTGGAGAAATTTTTTCTCTATGTTATTAACTCATCAAAGCTCTATATATATATATACAAGAGTCCTAACAATAGAAGTTAAGTCCTAATCTTGATCCATAAGATATACCATATACAAATATATATATCTAACAACCAAATTAATACAATTCTTTTTTGTTAGACATTTTTTAATTATAACATCTTAAAAAATTATTATTAACATCATTAATTCAAAAAATATAGAAAATTGTTTATTATTATAACATATTCGAAAAATATTAAATTATTAAACAAATTTAAAATTTTCATTCGATATCAAAATTATAATTCTATAAGATGATTTTAATAAAACCACTTTTTAATAGATCAAAATTAAATAAATGAATTTTTCATTTAATAAAGTTGTACGATTTACTAAATTTCAAAATCAATACTTGTTTTACTTTTTTCCCCTCTAACTTCAAATAACAAATAAATTTAATAAATCGAGAATTAATTATTATGTATTTTGTTGAGTTAAAGATATCAATAACAATTTTTAGGATATTAGATACAAAATAAATGCCTAAAACGAAAAGAATAATGTTAATTTGATCTAAATGTGATGAACACTCACGAAAGATGAGCAACACATCACTTCTCGCTTTCCATATATATATTCTCGCTTTCCATATATATATAATCATATTTATATAGAAGGTTCAACGAGAACCCTTATTCAAAATAAACACGTGAGAATCATTTTCAATCCAATTAATCGTGAACATCTATAAAATCACAAGAATGGGTCACCCTAATCCTCCTTCCCTTTCAGAATACCCAAACCCTTTTGATAATTGACAAATCACCAAAATCCCACGAAATAAGATTTTATCAAATTATCAATCTCAAATCATACATGAGCCTACAAATTATAGCAGCCTACATCTCTCTCGATATTAATAAACCGGAACTGCACAGAATAGCGGCTGTGGACTTTCCTCTTCATTCAAGAAAATGAATCTTTGAAGTATAACAAACCAAGTATTGAATCAAAGGCTAGTTTGCTCAAGTCAAAATACGAATTTCGTAGTACACTAAACCGTATATACAGAGACAGTTGCTTCCATTCCAGTCTAGAGAGAGAGGAACGAGCAAAAAAGCCTCGGATTAATACGCTCTATGCTGTGTACTATTTGGAGGGTAGTCTCTAACGACAATAAAACATACAAAGCACATGTGACTCCCAGGCAACATTAAATACAGAATACCTAATGTAGTTTGATTTGAATGCGGAAGAGTTCGAATATCAACCATTGAAGCAAAAGCGCCCCATGCTCTCCAGCATCTACCACAGATGTACTTGCAAGGCGTCTGTTAGTCTGAAGTCTCTGGGTTGCCCATCTCGCAAGAGTCTACAATAGACGAAGATGGTGATGATACTGCCTTCCCTTTGATATCTGGTGCTCCTGCATCTGTTTTTCTCTCACTGTCTGATGCTTGAAGAAGCTGGAGCTGCCGTTGTAGAAACTGCACAAGATATCAAGAAAGTACATAGAATGTATCTGAATTTCTCGCGTCATAGAGGTGCAGTGAATTTCTATAACTCAAAACAGAAAACAAGGGAGAGATCCACAAATGGTAATTTAAAGCATACGATTCCTAGTCACTCTCGCCCTCTGGTGGCTGCTCTTTCAGATTTCTATAGGTACACAGGCATACTTGCAGTTGCAAAACTAAGATAACTATGTTCAGCCATTTTCATACATATATAACAGTAAAAATGAAGCCTGCAATTTGAGAGTCCAATTGAACTACCTCAATCTGGCGCTCAATGAATTTGACTTGTATATCCTGTTGAGAGCCGGATGGACTCCCTGCTCCATGTTGCCCATTATGACCCTCAAATTCGGAAGGGACAAAAGTGCCATGAGGAGACTGCAAAAAGGTCATGTTGCTAAGCTGATATTGTTGAGACAATCCACTCACAGCTCCATCTCCACCATCATTAGCCATCACAGTGGGGCTCGGAGGTCCAAATGTTTGAGGAAGTAAGGCATGTCCAGGTGACCTGCAATGTAATGATATTAAATGCTAACTTAATGCCATCTCCTTTTTCCTGTTAGAGAACACTTGCAGGCAAGACTACCCATGAGATCAATAGGATGTCGTCACAAGTGGTACATTTGAAATTTCAAAAAGCATTGTCATCAAATTATAATGCAATGTATGGTCTATATTAGCCCAAAACACAAAATCAATGAAATTCTGGAAGTCCAAAACTCAAGAAAAACAAGAAGTTTCCATGACTCACAGTTTCAAGTTTCAACTATGAAGCAACAGTATGGATTAGAAGCTAACAAGAAGAACTATGGAAGAAATGTAATAATTGATAAAGAGTAAAACAGTGCATACCATGCTAGAGTACTTGGGGAAGGATAAACAAAAGACTTCTGATATATAGATGCAGCAGAAGCAGCAGCTTGGAGTCTAGACTGATGCTGACTGATATTACCATTTGCCGCACCAGCACTGACAGAGCCTTGAGATGATGCACCAGTAGCGCTAGTTCCTGTGCCCACTGAAAATGTCAGCATGTTATTTGTAAAGGTTCATCAGATTTCTTCATATGAAGCAAAACCAAAACATGGCACCATATTTTTCTATTATAGATTCCTCATCAGCAAGCTTCATCGATCCTAATTTGAAACACTGAGAAAGACAGCAGAACTCTAAAGCAGTGCCTAATGCTCAACAGGGGTGGAGCTCTATTGCTCTAACAGGGCATAATAGGAACTTAAAAACACAGACACAGAACATCATACCTTGTTGATATCCACCAGCCCTCATTCCAGTAGTCATCCCACTTTCAGGTGGTACAACGGGTGCTCTACATGTGGGGCATGTATTTTGTCTTTCTAACCATGACCTGAGGCAGTGGACATGAAAGAAATGCCCACATAAAAGTTTCTTTGCTGTAGTCATCTCTTCTCTGCAAATAATGCAGGTTGCATCACTCCTGAAAATCAATAGATAGGAATTAGAGTCAGAATTAGAAATCCAGCTACCTGTTTCCACCGAGCAATAAATAACTTACGTGTTGATCTCTTCAGATGTTGCATCTGGGAAACGATCATTCATATTTGAAGTAATCTTCCGATAGCGTATATAATCAGCAATACGAATTTTGAAGTTACGGAAAGTCTCATACAGCTCCCGGATCAAGTGAAGGGGCACACCATAATTCCTGCCAAAAAAAGAAATAGCAAATTTGATATCACTGAACATCTGTTGAGTAAGATTGGATTATATAATTATGAGGTTCATGATATGAGACATCCAAAGTAGATGAAAATCCATGTTATTTTTACTGATTAGCCAACCATATCAGTAAGCAGAAAACTTGGAAATCTAATTTAAAAAAAATAAGTTGAAAATTTACTTACACAAAAATGACGAGGAAGAAACACATGTACATAGTCAAGTGAAGCAAGTCACGTGCAAGCTCCAAGTAGAAGGTGTAAACAGCCTTCTTCTCCCATTGTCCATCCATAAGCATGTCACTGACGTAGAATATATATTTCAAAAATGTTGATAAAGTTGTCGTAGCCAATATCATGTATCTGAGAAAGGGAAAAATGCACCGTAACAACATAGATTAGATATAGTATTAAAGCCACAAAACAAAAAGGATAAACCACTTACAGTCCACAAAAATACTTACTCGAATGAAAAGAAGAGTGAAACTGAAGCCTGTTTGGTTTCCAACAGATGCTTGATTGAGTTGTAGAGAAAGCTACAATCAAGAAGGAGAAGGAATCCCATGAAAGAGACAATTCGGATGTGAGCTAGTTTAGGAACAGATGGAGTCGTTTCAATGTATTCGACTCTTTTTTGGGCCAACCAATGCAAAGCTTTGATCAAAAGTAAAGCAGTAACCATCGCAATAAATGTAACCGAAAAATCTTGTCTAAAAATTGTTATTGCAAACAGTATTTCCATGACTTCCCTCCACGACTGCTCATTCAGCCTTTCCACTTCTGCTTCTCGTAACTTGCCAAGGAAGATTTTCTTTGTTAGTTGCCACAAAATGCACATAACAACCAGGCCCATATTCAAAAGCAGCACCAAACTGATCTTTGATGTAGACAAGTAAACCATTGCAGGGTAAAACTGGCCTCTACTACTAAATGCATGATAGATAAGAACCAGTGCAGCTATTAAACTAATCCCGCCATAAGTTTGCAGCCTCATCATTTTGCTCTGTTCCCTGTCAATCACATACACACAATCAGGTCCCAGCAAGAAATCAGATGGAATCACTTCTCCTGATTCCATGTATCAAAATCTCAATTTCCGCAATTGCATAAACTCCAAAGAACAAATAGGATATATGGATCTTGACAGTACAATCTCATCTATTATCAGATTTTTCCTACAAAAATACTTGCAACATATATGAGAAACGTCACAATAATTAGCTAATGAGGATAGCATTCATAACCAACTCCATTAAAAAAATTAGGCAAAATCATCGTGTAAAGTACAGATTGAAAATCCAACACTTAAGTATATATACTAATTATGGAAATAAAAAAGTCCACACAGCACTGAGCACAATCATTTCAGCGATCAATTGGCAAATCCCGTGAATTCCTTAAATTAGCAATATTTGCCCATTATTCCGTTTAAATCAGCACAAATCAGTAACGCCACTCTCAAGTATAACAAAGAGGGGGAAAAGTTAGATATGGAAAATCTCCACATAGTCTCATCAGATAACCGAACATCAATTTTTCGGTTTCCGCTAAACATTCAATTAGAATTAGGGCAACGGTGTTCCGACGGATATTGTGCAGAAGAAATTGAAATAGATACGTATACTCGGAATCAACTAATAGAAGAAAATAGAAAAGAATCAGAAGAGGATAAGGGCAAACGGAGGTGGAGCCGTACAGAGTCGCCGCCGCGCCGCCGATACGTCGGGATCGTTCGGGCAAAGCTACGATGTCAAAAATGAAGTTTTTACAAATTATATAAACATTTTCTGTATTTCCTAATCCACTAGAAAAATCTTAAACCAACCATGATAAATAAATGACAATTTTTACCAATGTCAATTGTACTTACCTGATAGCTGGTATTTATTTTTAATTTTTAAAAAGTCAATGGTATTTAATTCAAGATAACATAAATGGCAATTTAACTGTGAAGTTTGTAAAATATAATGTGTAAACTATAACTAGTGGGTAACCCGTTGAAATTTGACAGGACTCACTTAATATTATAATTTATAAATTAAAGAAGATATTCGTGTTTTAGTTCATCCTAAAAAAATAATATTGATAGAATAAAAAATATACCTAATATCTTTGGAAAAAGTATATTTTCAACCAAATTTTTTATCAAAACAAATATCAATGTGCACAAAATATGAATCCTATGCAAAGTAAAAGCACACCATCCTTTTTTGAAAATATAAATCACACCAACAACTATTTTTAAGATAACATGGGAAGTGTCAAAAAATTGAATTTGGTATCCCCGATACATTGAACATTCTTGATGTTAGTATTTCTTCTTTTCAACATCTTCATCCATAGAATAGGGATCCATCCTTCTTTTTCTCTTACTCTCTAATGTTCTAGAAATACATATTCTCAGCAACTTCAATCACATGCATAATGTCAGTGGACGACAAATTAATCAAAACTCACAAAAAGTAGAGGCAAAAAAACTAATCATAAAAGATTAAAATCGAGACAAAAAATCATTTAATCAACTCTTATATACAAACACACCAAGCAACATACACTATTGTGTATTGTTAGACGACTAATAATTGTTATACTTAGGAGAGAAATGAATATTTTGTAAAGAAAAGTAAAATTAAATGTTGTATATCATTTACTTACAATTAGATGTGAAAGAAGTTCACAAAATTATTGATGCTCTCCCCCGAGTAATGTTGATTGGAATAAATCAGATGCAAAATAATCCTGCAATGTTACAAACCAAAAATAAAAATAAAAATTAACTTAATGATAATAATAACTCGCTCTAATAAGTACTATATGAAAGTATACAGAAAAATGAAGGAGATTTAAAATGCCTAGTGACATAACGATTTGCAAGAAGATAACTCAAAATATATTGTAATTACCTCACAACCTATCGAAAATTTCATCGTACACCACGTTAGTTGTTGTGTCGTGCGTCTCACCATTATCATCACATATTAAAATTTTGAGACCTTTTTTGCTAGTTACTCGTGAGATTACGACGCATAACCGGCCATGGTCGAATACGGTTTCGAGAGGTATAGCCTACATTTGAAAGAGATTATCCTTGACTCTTGTTTATGGTCATAGCAAAACAAACAGTCAAGGGGAATTGCCTCCTCTGAAATCTAATGAGAAATTTAGTAAAATCCGAGGGACTCATGATCATTCTGGCAATAGGAAACTTCTTGCCAGCATTATTTCCTGAAATCAATTTGGCTTCAATCATGCGGTCCCCTAGTTTAGTTACTATCATCCTCGTGCCATTGCAAAGTTCATTGGACCTATCAATATTTCTGAGAAGCATGATGATGCACCCTTCTTTCAATTTGATTTCGTGACTTGCCAATCCTGAACACTTGATCGTGTTAAGATATTCAACTTAAAATACTTCATCATCGAGATCAACTTTTCCATCCGCTTTGCAAATTGTATCTGAACTAAGGTATACTCTTTCTTCGGCATACAGTAAGGACATGACATAATCATTGGTCGTATCAACCATTTCATTTGTGGGGACCAAGATAGCTCCATCCTTAAATATTTCTGGATTAGACGATGTATGCAATACGTCCGAGTACGTATTTCTCACTATGGATGCAATAGGTTTAGTTACATCTCGTATAAGAATATCGTCCGGTAATGTCACTTCAGCTTCACCATCACCAAGATTTTCACCCGCAATACCGTCGCCTATGTTAAGTATCCATTTAGCAAATTCCTTCGTCTCTTTAGCATCAGATTCAGAAGCACCACACTGATATTAAAAAATCAATTTGAATAATATTTTATGAAAAAATAACATAATTTAGATGGAATTATGTATAAAACTATGAGTTTAGGCTAATTACCTGTAATCTCATGTTCTTAGTTAATCTGAGAACTTGGCACGAATTCGAAAGTTGAGAAGATCTTATTGAGGCGTGTACAATATCGTGTCTGCTCCCATTAGACACGACTGGTAGGATTTGCCTGAAGTCGCCACCTAAAACAACTACTAAACCACCGAATAGTTTCATGGAGCAAATTCCTCTAGGTGATCGTAGAATATCCCTTAAACTTCTATCGAGTGCTTCAAAACAATACTTATGCGTCATTGGCGCCTCATCCCAAATAATGAGTTTTGTCTTCTTGAGGAGTCCAGTTAGATCGCTATGTGATTTGATCTTGCTACACATAGAGTTCTCATTGCAATCTAAAGGTATACCGAACCTAGAATGTGCAGTCCTACCTTTAGGGAGAAGTAGTGAAGCTATACCACTCGAGGCAACAGGAAGTACGATATCGCCCCTTCCACGCAAGGCCGAGCACAAAGTCTTCCAGATATATATCTTCCTGTACCACCATGTCCATACAAAAAGAAAAGCCCACCTTCACCATTATCAATCACAGACATTATCTTCTCATAAACTAAAGTGGGATATAGCCTAGCGTGCTCTGCTAAATTTCTTCTACGTTGTATAAAGTCTTTTCCAATATGAACAGGTTTTCATCATCATATATAATAGTTTCCCTTGGTATCGACATACCATGGAAGTGATGGAAAGTGGCGTGGTAATCTCTCAATGCGATGCATGGGGAATATTTAATGAACTCTAAATTTAGAACTATGTATTTATGTACATATAAATAATTTTCAAATAATTAACTTGATTTAAAAAATATGATGAATTGGTTAAGTTGTGCATGCACAAATAAGCATGCGCACACGCGCGTGCGTGCATGCACACACACACACACACACACACACACATATATATATATATATATATATATAAGGATTGGTTTAAATATTAATATTATCAAGTAATAATAATATTATACATTTCTATGACAAATATTAATTATGGGTAGAATTAAATCACATGTTAGTCTTAATTATATGAATATTTGAATATAGTATAAATTAACTATTTATTCGAGGATTTTGTACCTATAAATGATGATGATCATCATCATCAATCATCCTTATCATTATTATTATTATAAAGCAAAAAAAAAAGTAATGAAAATATTGGAGCACAAATTTTGTACGGGGGCTATCTCATGGATGGAAATTTTCTAAAAAAATAGTACTCATATTTATATTATTCTCGTTCAAATCTTAGATATCTATAAAACTAACCCAAAGTATGATCTTTAGAAAATCAATGTTGGTAATTAGCTAACAACTCAAGCGTTGAATAGTATCCCCAAAAATTAAAACTGTCCAAATTGTTGAAAAAAGTTCTAACATGCCGCTGTTCAATACATATTATTTATTCAAGTATGAATAAGTTTTCAGTGGTATTCATCTCATGTGAAAGGATGAATAACAAAGTATGAATCTAACTTCTCAATCGCCAACTCAAAAAGAAAGAAAATTAAATCACAGTACTTATAAATTTGCTTATTTTGATACACTAATTATTACTTCAATACATATTATTTAGAGGGTGTTTGGCTGAGCTTATAAGCTCTTTAAAACAGCTTATAAGCTGTTTAGGAGCTTATAAGCTGCTGTAAAGTGTTTGGCAAAATAAGCTCCTAAACAGTTTATAAGCTGTAAAAATAAGCTCCAACGGCTTATAAGCTCCCCTAAAAATAAGTTGCTTAGCCCCAACTTATTTTTTCATAAGCTTATAAACAAATATGACTTTTCCAAAATGAACTTATTATAGTTCGTTATTTCTTACATATATACTACCAACTTCATCTCTAGTCAATTTTATCTCTTTAACTATGATTTCTCTCTAACTCACGATTCTTTCTCTAGCTTATAAGATCAATTATCCAAACACTTTAACAACTTATAAGCTCTTGAGACATTACCTCTTATAAGCTCTTGAAATATCTTATAAGCTCTCTAAAATAAGCTTAGCCAAGCACCCCCTTATTCAAGTATGAATAAGTTTTCGGTGGCATTCATCTCACGTGAAAGGATGAATAACAAAGTACGAATCTAACTTCTCAATCGCCAACTCAAAAAGAAAGAAAATTAAATCACAGTACTTATACATTTGCTTATTTTGGTACACTAATTATTATTTTATCTATTCAAAAATATTGGACTTAAAAATCTTATGAAAGTTACGTAGCGGTTTGATCATAAATACTAAAACAATATTTCAGATTTCTAATAAAAATATACAACCAAATTCGTAGTTTATATTGGTTTTCATTTGAATAAAAATATTGTATATACAACCTCACAATATCACTTTAGCAAATACTAAATATGTTTAAAAAGCTTAAACATGTATATTTATGCTTATGTGGTCTTATTTTCATGATAATATAGTATTGCAAAATTACATGTTTTGTTTTAAAGTGTACAATCCGTCAAAATTATCGTAGTACAACTTCATTTTTCTTGATATTTCTTCACCCTTCTCTATACTCTCCAAATGATTGCCACATATAAATAATTTTCAAATAATTAACTTGATTTGAAAAATATGATGAATTGGTTAAGTTGTGCATGCACAAATAAGCATGCGCATGCACCACCCCCCCACACACACACACACATATATATATATATATATATATATATATATATATATAAGATTGGTTTAAATATTAAGATTATCAAGTAATAATAATATTATACATTTCTATGACAAATATTAATTATGGGTAGAATTAAATCACATGTTAGCCTTAATTATATGAATATTTGAATATAGTATAAACTTTTTATTTGAGGATTTTGGACCTAGAAATGATGATGATGAAAAATAATGTTTAGCTTCATAGTAGCTTAACTGATTCATGCATTTTCATCATAATTTGTATGCCGTAGTAGCTTGATTTCAGTTTAAATACTTACTTCAAATGGATGAATAAAGTTAGAGGTATTTTATAAATTTGATGATTCCATACTAAAATTATGAGATATAAGAGAAAAAGGAAAAGCAAAAAAAGAGAAAAAGGCCAATGTGGACTTTACGTTAATAATACTCACAAATGGTGAATGATATATCGATCCTCAATATATGTGAATGCATATTTGTTTTAGATAAATTTTATTAGTGTTGAAGAATATTAGACACAAAGAAAGATTATAATCTTATATATATATATATATATATATATAGAGAGAGAGAGAGAGTTTGGTTGAATAAGAACCATTTTAACGTCTTGAACCAAGAACCACAAAATTTCACAATGAACAAAATGAATTAGCTATGAAAGGCGATGCATCCATTGGGAAAGTTCTTTGAATCCAAAAATTCGATATTTTTCACATGGGTTCGAATCCCATAAGGGACGAAAATTCTATTTTTTTGGATTTTTTTAGATTCATTAATTTTCTCAACGGATTCATTAACTTTCACAGCGAATTCATCATTTTTTGGTTCTCACGTTCTCATGATAAAAATGGTTCTCACGTTAACCCTCTCATATATATATATATATAGGGGAGAGATCATATGAGAATAGTTATTTGTGTGAGAAACAAGAATGAATTTCAGCCTTTTAATTAATTAGATCTATGGTCTAGATTAGATCATGTAAATGCTGAAATTTTTCATTCCATATGCTATGATTTAAGCTTTAATCGATTTTAATGAGGATAGTTTTGTAATTTTAGGTGATATAAAAATGGTAGTTACTAAAATTATGGGATTAGATATTTAATGGATTTGATATGGTCAGTTTTTATTTCTCGTTTAGTATCTTTATACCTTTTCTCGTTTAGATAAAAATGGTAGTTACTAAACTTATGGGATTAGATATTTAATGGGTTTGATATGGTCAGTTTTTATTTCTCGTTTAGCATCTTTATACCTTTTCTCGTTTAGCTACATATTTCAACTTGTTACATTTGTGCAATACTATATAAACGTTATGCTACAAATAATAGACATTGTGCAACAAATCCACACAACACATATTACGGCTTCAAATAATTTACAAATTAGTTGTATTACGTGTGCAACATATAATATGAAAATATGCTATGCATACAAAACATATATGCTAAGAATGATATATCATGTGACATTTCAGAATTCATTACAGAAGACAATGGGGGATTTATAAATGTTTTAAGCTTACTATTATATGCTACATATATACAATCATATGCTATAATTATATCTAGATATGATATATAATTTTGATAAGTTGTATAGGACCAATATTGTGTGCTACATATATATAATTATATGCTATAACTAAAAAAGATATGATATACAATTAAAAACGATTCCTCTTTTTCAGGAAGATGGAGAGATTTGCAGCATATCTTCTCATAGATTGTGTGTTATATTTATTTTGCAATTCATATTTTTACCCTTGCACGATTTTTTTCAGTATGAAATTGTGAATCGGTTTTTTTAGCAACTATAATTATGGACGAAATTTGGAACGTTGATTGTATTAGAATCAATGGATGAGATTTATTCTTATTCTTACACTTAATATCTTTCTCACCATAACCTTCCCCTATATATATATATATATATGATCAAATACTGAACTATACTAAAAATAAAAATAAATAAGAATATTATAGATGTATCAAAATTTATAAAATAAATACTTTACTACTACTACTACTACTACTACTACTACTACTACTAATAATAATAATAGATACATTTTAAATTTGCATCCCTTCCAATCTTCATTCCTCCTGCAATACGAACCGAGCCGAGCCGAACACTGCCAAACTCGAGCTCGGCTCGTTTAAATTTTATTCGGCTCGAGTTCGAATTCGAGCTTTAAATTGAGCTCGAGCTCAATTCATTATAAAATTTTTGAGCTCGTGAGCTAATCGAATTCGGTTCGATAACTACTCGTTTATGAGATATATTCGAACTCGAGCTCAAACTCTGCTCGTGTTCGACTTTGCTCGTTTTCGAGCTCGAATTCGGTTGGATAATGTGTTATTCGAGATCGAACTCGAATTCGAGCTCGAGATCGAACTCGAATTCGAGCTCGACTCAACTTAAAATACTATTTTATCATAATTCACTATATGATTCCATTAATTTAAATGATGCATAGTCAACTAATTAATCATAATCAAACAACAATTACAATAAGAAGTTTAACAAGATTCATTACCAAGTGAAATTTTCACAACTAGCAAAAGAAAAATATATCTAATTCTAGCTAGTTTTGGATGAGATTCATATTAGAAAAAGATGTCTGATTCTAACTAGTTTTGGATATAGACTATACAATATTTAAAATTAATATACTATTTAATATCATTCGAATACATCTACTCCATTCATCTACTTACGAATTATTATTATTATATTTATCTCATAGAAATTAATTATGTAAGTTAGATGTTATTTATTTTAGAATTATAATTATAGAGATATAAATATAACTACGTAACTCATACTTGTATATTTATATATTATAATGATCTATATTGATATTTTTGTTCATAAGATAACTTAGTAGATCATGTTATTTTTTTAATTTTCCAACTCAATATTTCATTTGATAATATTCAATATCATTCTATTACATTTACTTTTCAAAATCTACTTATGAGTTATAAATTATAATTGTTTTATCTCATAGTTACTTAGTTATAAAGGTAGATGAACTTTATATTAGAATTATGATTTATTATTATATTTATCTCATAGTCAATTAGTTATGTAAGTTATTTGTAATTTATTTTTAGAATTATAATTACGAGAGATATAAATATAACTATGTAACTCAAGTATACTTGTATACTTATACATTATAATTATCTAAATCGATATTTTTGTTCATTAGATAACTTAATAAATCATGTTATTATTTTTTAGTTTTACAAATCAATATCTCATTATATTAATTAATTGTTCATTTAATGATTTTATTTTATAACACACATGAAAATATATATTAAGGTTTGATTAAAATAATATGTATGTATATATATATATATATGTATACTAAAACTGAATATACTATTCAATATCATTCAATTACATTTACTTTTCAAAAATATTATACTAGTATAAATAGGATAATTAGTTATATAAGTTAGATGAAAAATTTATACTAAAATATATATTTTGTAATTTATTATTTATTTTAATTATTTAAATATATAAATAATTTATTATCAATACTTCATATATATGCTTATTTGTTGCTAAATAATTATAATTAACATATATTTTATAATTTATTATTCATTTTAATTATTTAAATATGTATAAATAATCTATTATTTTATACGTTCGCGAACATGTTCGTGAACACGTTCGAATTAAGGTTCGCGAACATGTTTGAATCAAGGTTCGTGAACATGTTCGAATAAGAGTTTGCGAACTGACTCGTTGAGTTCGAACCAAACATGTTCGCGAGCCTATGAGCCGAACATCTCTAAGCTCGAGTTCGGCTCGATAAACTTATCGAGCTCGATTCGAGGCTCGAGTTCGGCTCGTTTACAAAACGATCGAATTTCAAATGAGCTTTTCTCGAGCCGAGCTCCGAGTAGCTCACGAACGGTTTGGTTTGTTTACAGCCCTACCTGCTATTTTCTATACTTGAACCAGAATACCAAAAGTAAATTCAAATATTTAAATAAAATCAATAATTGAAATACGTTTGGACTTATCATCTCCATTTTTGAAAGTTAGCAGATCTAAATAAATAAAAAATAGTTTGAAGAAAAGTTTTAGTCAAAAGAATATTTTATACCAAACGTTTTATACATAAAGGCTGTTGATACACATTAATAGAAACTTCCCAATTATAATACCATATTTAATATTTGAAGAAATTAAATAAATCAACATATTAAAGTTTCATTTAGAAATTAACGAATGCTAATTGATTAGATAAAGAAATTTGCGGTTATACAAAGTTTGACGGTTACATACTAAATTCTAATTTCTAAGAGGTGTAAAATGGATGAATTAGAAAAATAGGAATAGAAGTTTTTTAAAGTGCCACGTAAGATGAAGGATTGTTGTGGGCTCTCCAATGCGTATCGGATTAATAGATTTATGCTTATGTGGCCTTATTTTCATGATAATATAGTATTGCAAAATTACATGTTTTGTTTTAAAGTGTACAATCCGTCAAAATTATCGTAGTACAAATTCATTTTCTTGATATTTCTTCACCCTTCTCTATACTCGCAAATGATTGCCACATATAAATAATTTTCAAATAATTAACTTGATTTGAAAAATATAATGAATTGGTTAAGTTGTGCATGCACAAATAAGCATCACGCCGCACCCCCCCATATATATATATATATACACATATATATATATACATACATATATATATATATATATATATATATATATATATATATATATAGGATTGGTTTAAATATTAAGATTATCAAGTAATAATAATATTATACATTTCTATGACAAATATTAATTATGGGTAGAATTAAATCACATGTTAGCCTTAATTATATGAATATTTGAATATAGTATAAACTATTTATTCGAGGATTTTGGACCTAGAAATGATGATGATGAAAAATAATAGCATAGAATAGAATAGTACTGGCATGTAAATCGCATAGAATAGAATATTACTAAGTTTTTGTTACCCTTTAAATCCAATTATATTTAGTTTAGGAATTATAATTTTACAAATAATTTTAATATATCCTAAAAATAATGACTTATATATTTTAGATCTTTTAATATATTCTACTAAATATGATTTTGATATCTTATATAGCCAAAGACATCACAGTGAAACATATCATGTTGTACCATCTCATCTAATTAATTATGTATCCCACTAACTATCCATCCAATGTACAATTGTATTAATTTCATTGTTTATTAGTGTAGTGTAAATAATAGATTAACATATATTACTTTAATCTTAGGATAAATATCAATCAAAAGTTCAATCTATATGTTAGTCTAAAAAATATCTTGAATTATTGATAATGTCAAATAAATGCTCAAACTATTGACATTGTAACAAAAACCTAAAAATGTCATGAGCAATAATTTTCATTGATGGAATGTTGATGTGCATTTTCAGTATTTTATAATAAATAATGTATTGACAAAAAGACATTTGGTTTGCACTATAATTTTTTTTTTCAAAGAAATGATGCAATTATAGAATTTTACAAAAAAAATTGCCGATTTCGTTCAAGAAGTTGTTGATTCATGTAGGATAGTGAACGACTAAAAATTGATGTAGTTTTAAGAGGATTACGACGCATTTGATTTGAGACTCGTTCGTTCTTAATTAAGGTTCTACACTAATTCCTAGATTACAACAGTTACTTATTAGCTTTTTCTTATTTTTTGGAATTGTGTCATTAAATTTTCATTTGTTTAACATACGACATTAGTATTTCGTCAACAAAAATCTTTATCCATAATACTTTTGTTACAACCTTTATAGTTTGGTATTTGATTGATATTATCAACAATTCACGATATTTTGTAACAGCCCAATAGTTCGATACTTTAATTGATATTATCAATAATCCGGGATATTTTCGGGACTAGACATATAGTTTAAGCTATTAATTGATATTTACTTTTAATCTACTTAGATTAATTGTTAATAATAAACAGCTCTTAATAATAATTATTATTGTATTGTATATGAGGATAAACTCATAATTAGTGATCACATGTAACAAAAGTTGTGATAGCCACATTTATATAAGTTATGATTCTATATATAACTCTTTTTTTAAAAAAAATTCAAGGTGCTTTATTTGCAAACATTGAGATGATAGATCTCATGAGGTGTTTTTATTGTGAGGTTTTATAAATGAGGTGTCAGGTGTATGAGGGAATACATCTGACTGAAAAATTTTCAATCATCGTTATCTTAACAAAAGAGTGACTGAGTTAGGTAGCTGATTCTGCTGAAGATAAGGACTATAAGGGCATCTCCAACGCTGCGTTGGAATAGCGCACAGCGCTATTTTATTGATAAAGTCATCTCCCAATCTTTGCGCCAAACTCTTCTCTATTTTTGCTTCAAAAATTCCTTGCGCAATCTTTGGCGCAACAACGTGCATTGCGCTATTCTATTTTATTTTTTAATTATATTTTTATTGTTATTGTTGTATGTTTTTATGTTCTTTTCCAATTTGTTGTATTTTCGTGAATATTTGTTTATGTTATTATATGGATAGAAGATTGATATATATTTGATGTGTATACTATATTGATTGAAGTGGAAGACTATTGTATATTTATTTATTTATTATGTTTATTTATTTAATTTTTTTAGAATTTCTTTTAAAAATTAATATTACACTAAAGATACACAACTTGAAATACAAAATTACATAGTTAACTCAAACCAAACAATAAAATAACTCAAGCTTAAATAATAACAAAAAGCAAATAAAATTACATAAAATAACTAAAGATGACATAAATTTAAAATACACAATTAACAATCAGAAAGACAACCAAATAAAATTACATAAATAACTAAAGATAACACAAATATAAAACACACAACTAACAATCAGAAAGACAACCAAATAAAATTACATAAAATAACTAAAGATAACACAAATTTAAAACACACAACTAATAATCGGAAGACCACCACGGAACCTCCAACGTCCGGAAATAAATTCTGAAAATAGCTAGAATCGTCTTGTGGTGTTATTCCTCGCTTTTGAAGAATTTTTTGTTGCTCTTGCCGAAAATATTCACGTCGTGTTGGATCACGAATCGTATCCAAATCAATCATTAAAATATTATCGTCTCTCGGCAACATCTTAGCTTGGTTTTCATTTGGTGAAGCCGATAGTGTTTGCGAAGTTTCTCATTTTCTTTTCAAATATACACAAGCGATAGACATGTCTTCATTCTTCTTTCTTTTCAATTTAGCTTTTTAACACCATCGGTCTCGGGATGAAGAACCACCACCGGTAAATCCTTCATCACTATCTAAATTGAGAGAAAGCGAGGACAATGAAGGATTAGGGGACTCGGGACATTTTCTTGTTTGTGAAGATAATCCGCTTGTAGTTTCTGCTTGTACAAAATCTTTTAGTATAGGCCACACATGCTCAAATTTGAAGCCATTCTCATATCCTTTTTGTTGTATCAAGAGGTCATTTGCTCGCGTAATCTGCGTATGACATATAAAAGAAAATATTTGAGAAATAATAGACAAATTGAGATCAAAATGTAAATAAATAACCTCGTGAAATACTACTTACAAGATCGGTTTCATTTGCCCCACTTGGATTCATATATTCAATTTGTGACAGACATCCATTGAATTTTCTTGTATCCTTCAAGATAGTTCCCATTCGGCATTGCAAAGATCTTTGAGTACGAGATTTTACTTTGATTGGAGGGTTGGGCTTTTCGGAGTGGAACTTTTCTTCAATCCTTTTCCAAAACTGATCTCTCGATTGGTTAATGCCAACGATTGGATCTTGTGAAATATCAAGAAAGATACTACAAAGGTGTCGATCTTCACCAATAGAGTAGTTGGAAGAGCGTGACATTTTTTGGTTTTGTGTTGGTGTTAAAGAAAAAAAGTAAGATTGTAGTAGCAATGTGTATTCAATAACATGTGTTTGTTATATATTCATAGAGAAATGCTTTTGTGATGGATGAATGGATAAGATCAACGGTATACATGTGAATTATTGTGAATAGTTTTGCTACATGTGAATTATTGTGAATAGTTTTGCATGTGATATCTTAACTGCGGTGGTAGCTGCGGGTAATGGATAGCTTAGCTTTGCGGGTTGGTGATAGCTGCGGTGATGGATAGCTTAGCTTTGCGGTGAATTGATAGCTTTTAGCTTTGCATGTGATAACTTTGCAGGTGAGTAGATAGCATAGCTTTGCATGCGTGAGTGGAAAGAGATTGGCTAATTTCAAAAGCCACAGATTATGCTTTTGTGAATTAAATTAATGGATGAGATTGATTTGTGTTTTTCTGAATTGAATTAATGGCTGAGATCAAAACCACATGTATTGCATCAAACAATTATATATTCAAGATCTTATTCAACAATTTATTCACACAAATCCTCCTACTTTCTCCGAAACCCAAAAAAACAAAAGCAACAACAATGAATTCCAATTGGTTGCATCAAAATCTTATGGCTTCTTCTTCATCCGACGATGATGAGGAACAATTGGTTTATCAACATATACAAAACAACAATAGTATATGCTCATTGATGATGGGACAAAGTTCCAGGCCTCGTGGAGGTTCGGTTCAGGGACACAGAACAATTTTTCGTGATCGAGAAGGAGCTGCTGCGAATCTCTTCAATGACTACTTTTCTGAAACTCCAACGTACAATGATGAGCAGTTTCGTCGACGCTTTCGAATGTCTCGTGAGTTATTCTTGCGAATTGTTGATGCTGTAAAAAATCATGATCGTTGGTTTTTGCAGCGAAGAGATGCAACTGGCAGACAAGGTTTGTCTACCTTGCAAAAAATAACTGCTGCATTTCGTATTCTAGCATATGCACTTCCTGCAGATGCAACTGATGAGTATATCAAAATTGCTGAGTCGACAGCAATCGAGTGTCTGAAGAGGTTTTGCAAAGCAATTCGAGAGATCTTTGCGCAATATTTAAGAACACCCTGCTTGCGATGTTGCTAGACTTCTTTATATTGGTGAGCAACGTGGATTTCGAGGATGTTAGGCGGTTTGGATTGCATGCATTGGAGATGGAAGAATTGTCAAACGACTTGGCGGTGTTCTTATGCGGTCGAAGTGGACACCCAACAATTATTCTCAAGTCAGGTGATTATGATCTTTGGATATGGCATGCATATTTTGGGATGCCGAGAGCTAACAATGATATTAATGTGGTGGAGACATCTCGTCTTTTCACTAATCTTGCTAGAGGTCTTGCTCTCTGCGCATTATGTGATAAGCGGAAAGGATTTCAATATGGGATATTATCTAGCGGATAATATATACCCCAAATGGGCAACTATTGTGCAAACAATTCATACACCGGTTGGTCCCAAAAAAAGTATTTTGCTCAAAAACAAGAAGCATGTAGAAAGGACGTCGAACGTGCCTTTGGAGTCCTCCAAAGTCGTTTCGCAATTGTGGCAAATCCGATGCGTTTTGGGACAAAAATTATTTGGGAGATATTATGATCGCATGCATAATAATGCATAATATGATAATTGAGGACTAACGAGACCTTGATGCTCCAATCGAAATAGCGAGATGTGCCACCTCCGGATGTTGAATTTGATCTACCGAACACGATCGATTTCAAGATTTTCTTGCTCGTTTAGACAAATCAAAGATGCGGACGCTCATTTCACGCTTGAAATGCACTAATTGATCATTTGTGGAATGAATATTCTAATTCACGAATTAGAGTATATTTTATGTAACCTATGTATTTATCTTCTTTGTGTAAGTTTTAATTGTGTTTTTTTATGTAGCTTGAACTATGTATTTTTATTTCGTATGTTTTAATTTTATGTTTAATTGCATTAATATAATATTAAGTTTTAATAATGGAGTTTTTATTTTAATTATTGGAGGTTGATATAAAAAACTAAATAAAACATTTAACTTAAATAGAAAGAAGAAGATTCTTTTTTCTTTGTAAAATAGAGTAGATGGTTGGGGATGAATTCTTGTTCATTGTAAAATAGAGATAGAGATCTTTGGAAAATAGAGTCAACGGTTGGAGATGGTCTAAGTCAACAAGATCAGTTGCTGAAACTCAACGTATGTGCAAAATGTGGTGGAACATAAAGGCAAGCTCGTCCGACAGATTCTGAGAGAAACTTAGATAATACAAAACAAATATAACTACGGTTGTTAGTATGTGCGTGAAGCATCAGATTGGGTCTGAGTTCAATTGAGCGTTGTGGTCATAAACTTCAAGCAAAACATACACAATAGAACAATAAATGACACAAGGATTTAAGGTGGTTTGGAGAAATCCCTCCTATATCCACGAACTTGATAAACATGTGAATTCCAATTGTTTTATACTTCCAAAGGAAGTGGCTTCAGATCCCACGAACTTGAGATCATCCGTCAATGGGTTATCGCGCCTTTAGTCAACTACACATTGCTGCTTACCAATAGACTTTCGTTCTAACTTTACCACTACGAGGTTGGGTTAGAATGATTTTTTCAACTAAAGTTGAGTGTGTCTTTACATTGAAGAACAAAGGTAAAAATATGCAACATTCTTTTAAGCTATATTACAGTTTTATAAGGTAAGAACAACTTAGATAGAAAGAGAGACTGTACCTAAGTAGTTTCACCGCAGACGAAGTGGTGAAATCATTAACTTAGAAAAATAGAGTTATGTCCAAGTCTCTCTGGATTTGGAGCATGAAGCATCAGAACATCCTTGAGGTGCTTCCGCGTCTCTCTTCATTTTTTTTCCAACTGAGTATGCCCTCGTATTTATAGAGGTATGGATTCCAAACTAGCTGCTAGAAAATGAGTAGTTTGGAATTCAAACTCTATTTGGCAAATACGAATGTTGGGCTTATCAATTGTCATATCATGCTTTGTCGCTTTTGTGAGTCAAATAGATGCGTAGAGCAACTATCGACATATTGGATTTTTCTTCCTTGGCGTCCATCTTCGGTCTTCAACTGAACTCACACTTATCTTATGCTGACTCTTATTGACTTCTTCTTACTTCGATATTCAGTGTTTTGACCTACGATATGAATGCAATGGACTCTTTTGCCCATTTTATTCAGACTCACTTAGTTATAGGATCATCAGATCCTCTGATCTTATCAGACTTGTTGAACCCTTTGCCATATTTAGTTATTCTAACTTCATTCAGACTAAGATATCTTTCACTTATCTTCTAGATTTTCGTTAAGCTCGTTTTTGTTGCTTCTAATTTCGTTGACTCGATCTTACTTCTTCATAGCTTGAGGCGAGCCCTCTGATGAGTTAATTATGTTTCATCTAAGTTGGTTCCTTCACGAACGTCTTCAATTTTGGTTCTTTATCAGACTAGACTTTTATAAGCAAAAGTTCAGCTCTCTAATATCCGAGCTGACTACAGATAAAACATCATTGACTATCAGCGGTGGATAAGATTTAGAATATCTTTTCGGTTGGTTATCGAGATCTAATTAAAAATTTACTTGGATCCCAAATTCTAGACAATTTCTCATTTTTTGGTGATGCCAAAACCTGATTTGTAAAATTAAAATTTATTGAACATGTAGGTTTAAAATAAAACAAGGATTAGTCATAGCCTAGTTAAATCATGGGGTTGGTTTTACAAAAATAAGCTAAAAGCTACACTTTACATCGTGTTAAAAAAACACACTCCAACCTATTTGACCCGGAGCTGTTTAATTTCAAAACGGATTTTATACATGTATGATTTAAAAATTTATACTTTCAATAATTTCTGATTTTTTTATGGTCAAGTTAGGGTCGAGTTCACGTATATACACTCTAGACGGGTCCAGACGACTGAAATAATTTTATATTTAAATAGATGATCTTTTTAATTCAGGTAATTAGCGGATACCACTATATGAGATTGGTACGAGAACGAGTAGTACCAATTACAGTTCAACTTATATTTGTTAGTTTCAATAAGCGCGGGTAATTATAAGTATCCATATACTATTTTGGACGAGAACGAGAAGTAAATAATTTTTTAATCGAGTTTTGAACGGGACATGTATATACATTATAGACGGGTCCAGGTAGTTGGAAATATTTTTATATTTAAATAGATGACCTCTTTAATTCGAGTAATTGTTGGATACTGCTATATGAGATTGGTACAAAAACGAGTAGTATCAGTTATTGTAATAACTAATGTTTATAAACTTTAACGAATTTGGTTAATTATGAGTACCACTATACGAGTTTGTATGAAAATGGATAGTAAAGTCATTTTTTTAATAAGGTTTGGGAGAGGTGTATCTATATATATATACATTTTAGGTGGGTCCAAATGATTGTAAATGACATCTTTAACTTGGATAATTAGTGTGTACTGCTATATGGTAATAAAACTTATATATCAAATCCATATGCAAAAATATTATCGATTTTTCTATGACCATAATAAGAGACATAGCTAGACTCTTTTTGGAGGTAAGACTATAACTACAAAAATTTGTGTTCAACCATAGATCAATTGTACGTTGCAATCTCATGAGTTAATAGCAAAACCTGACTCAATTTAATCTATGACAAGGATAATCCATATGATATAACAACCAAAGTGGTGTACGATGAAAATTTTGACTTATTATGAGGTAATTGCAAAGCTAAGTTTTCATATTTTGGATAAGTATTATAATTAAATCACTCCACTTCCTATATTTAATTAAATATTTTATTATTAACTTTTTAAACATACATTTAGCTCTTTTTTTGTTTTCTTGAAGATAAAGAAAATGGTGGAGGAAAATCAAACATACACCCTCTTAATATTTTTCTATTATAATTTTAATAATTTTCTAATATTTCTTTTGAATTATCAAAAATTATCACTTTCAAATAAAATATTAAACTTTTATTAGATTATATTTATAAATTGCACTACTTCAAAATATTGACTCTATGTCGAAGTTTGACGGATTACACATTAGTTATATATATATATATATAGGAGATGGATCAGGTAGGAAAGGATAATTTGGTAGGAAATAGGAATAAATCGGGCCTTTGATTTGCTATATCAATGGTTGAGATTTAATTTTCGGATGTCTTCTGATTTTGTGTTTTCATGCTACATGGATTATTGTGTAGCACTAGAACTCTTCTTGTCTTCTGCTGAATGAAAGATGTCTAAACTAATATATTTAGCATATATGCTACGAATGGATGAAATATGTCTAAACTAACATATGCTGATATAGTAATTACGATTGTCTACACAAATATGAAAGATGTCTACTATTCCTATTTTCATGCGTTAAGGAGAACTTTCTCACAATAACCAACCCCTATATATATAAAATTACTCCAAAATACGTTTAGTTGGCTCAAGAGTATATAGACTAGATATATAGTATAGGGATGGTTATTAGTGAGAAAACTTACTATTTCCATCACTATCAAACCTTTCCTTTTTATAAGAGGTTCAATCCGATACCTAATTCAAAAATAAAAAAGATACTGATAGCATCCTGATTGCTCTAGCCATAAGCTACGTAAGACGTGTATTCTTTTATTTTATTTTTCTTAAGGAAATCATACGAGATTTGGACTTTTCAACAAAATAGATTTGAAATTCAAGGGTGCTCTACTTTCATAAGATTATGGAGATCCAATTATAACATAGCTCAATGTTCAAAAACTCAGTAGAACCAAAAGAAAATTCAAGAATCTAATTAAAAAATGTGAATTCGAAAGCCTACACAATGTATATCATTCCCGAGTCAAATAAGGATTTTCTTTTAAAATAACAATAATACGCGCAAATTAATTTAGTTTCAGGAAATAAAATTGAACTGAGGTATCAAAATGAGATTGTACATGGTTTGCAAAGAATGTGAAAGCAGTAGCTCTCATATATAGATATTGAAGAATACAACATCCAGCCTTACTTAGAGACAGAGAACAAGTTCCTCTGACATATAGACCAAACTACTTCACTCAGACCAAACTACTTCACTCAATTTGGACATATCTTGGATTGCATATGCTTATTTGAGTTGTTCATACCATAAACCTCGCTTTCATATATTATATAGAGATTCACAAAATAATTTATACTCCCTTTGTCCCCTATTTATGTTTCGAGAATCTTGACACGAGTTTTAATAAAAATAATTGAATGTATTGTGAGTACATGAGGAGTCTCACATTAATGTAGTATTAAATTAGTTAGTTGTGGATAATGGTGGACCATGTGTGATAAAATGTATAAATAAATGGTGTTGTTGAGGTAATAAATTGTGGGGTAATGTTCATAAATGACATAGGAACAAATATTGGGGACGTACCAAAAAAAGAAATTATGAACAAATATTGAGGATAGAGGGGGCATTTATTTTCTAAGTCAATAGGTTGAGAAATAAATTTGAGTGATGAACAGTGTAGAAATGATTTATGACTGTATGTAGTTAATTCTTGATTGAGCATCTGCAGTTGATAATTTGAGAAAACCAAAGCACAAGTAGGAGGATGAACAGTTATTATAATTAGGACAGAGATGATCAAATGCTAACCCAATTGTTTTCAAGCTAGTAAGGAGGCCATGGCTCCTTGAGCATCACTCATACCTTATCTAATTCAACATTGCTTGCTTCCCAATTCTTCTGTGAAACTTTTGATGTCGAAAGAATCACTCCCATCTTTTGTGATCACTCCCTGCAGGAAAGGAACAAAGAGCAGTGAGAGAGAGACAAAGCGAGAGCTTAAACAAAGCATATCAGGAGATATTACGTAGTTAAGCACCTTCTCTGTAATAATGCCGGTGATGAGAGTAGCCGGTGTAACATCAAAGGCAGGATTCCACACAGAAATTCCAGAAGCAGCCACTTGCTCTCCCAGTCCTCCACGGGCATGAAGTAGTTCTTTTACTGACCTTTCTTCTATAACGATTTCTTCCCCAGAAGAAATGGACAAATCCATGGAAGTCAGAGGAGCAGCTACATAAAAGGGAATACCGTGATGCTTTGCTGACAGGGCAAGGCTGTATGTTCCAATCTTATTCGCAGTATCACCTAGTAGTAGTCATTTAAAAACTTATCTACTTTAACACTTCTATATCAGTATAATAAATGCAGTTTTGAGATACCATTAGCTGCTACACGATCAGCCCCGACCACCACAGCATTCACCTGCCCAGCTTTCATCAATGCTGCTGCTGCTGAATCAGCTACTAGAGTAGCGGGAATATTGTCATGTACCAACTCAAATGCTGTCAGTCTTGACCCCTGAGGTGATTAATGGAAAAAATAACTCCCCAAAACCATAATTCTGTGAATTCTACTAGTTCCATCTTCTTCATAAACCATAATATGTCTTGATCATGTCAAAGGACGGAATAAAACTTAGTTTGCTCACTTGGTTAAAAGGCCGTGTTTCTGTGCAGTAGGCCCTTCCTAAAACTCCATTCTCATGAAGTGCACGGATCACGCCTAGAGCAGTTCCATATCCAGCTGTTGCTAGACTGTTCAATTAATAATAAAACTCTAGCCAGGTCAACTTCACATGATCAAATTGCATTCTATACAACATGAAAAAGCTGACGAATCAACAATTAAGAATTCTTTTATGTTTGTTTAATTCACAATGATGACATTTGTTAGAAAGTATTGGGTACAAATCAGTAAGTACCTGCCTGTGTTGCAGTGAGTCAACACAGAAAGAGTATTAGAAGCTGCCTGCTGCTTTTGAATTACACTAGCTCCATGATGTCCGATTGCCTTATTGGACGCAACATCATCAACAAGCATATTTTCAGCAGCTTCAATGTAAGTCTGTATAACATTAAATCAACTATTACTTTCTCCTAGACGTGCATGGGCTTTCCGAACCGCCGGGCCGGCCCTAGGCCCGGCCCTAAAGTCAACGGTTCGGGCCCGGACCGGCGGTCAACGGGCCTGAACCGGAACCGTGAGCTAGGGCCTAGGGCCGGGCTCGGTTCAGCGAAAATCGGCCCGGAACCGACGGTTAACCGCCGGTCCGAACCGGCGGGCTTTGGATGGAACCGCCGGTCCCGGTTATAGCCGTTGGAACCGGCGGGCCTAGGGCCGAACCGGCGGGCCGCGGGCCAGGGGCCGAACCGGCGGGCTTTTAGAGCCGTTGGAACCGGCGGTCCGGCCCTAAACCGGCGGTCCCAACGGCTAAAAACGGCTAGAAAACGGCTATTTTCTAATTTCACCCCAAAATCACTCCTATAAATATATCCATCATCCTAACTCTATCCTCACTTCAATCTCTCATTTCTCAACCTTAATTCACTCATTTACATCTAATTTTCAAGCTTTCAAGCTCTCATTCTCACTCTCAAACTCAATCTCTCAAGTTCTCAAGCTCTCTCAATCTCTCATTCTTATTCTAAACTCTCAAACTTTCTCACTTCATCAATCATCATGTCTTTCTTTAAACGATTAAACAAGGAAAGGAAAGGCCGCCGATGAAGGAGCTCCAGTGAGGAGGAAACATTCCAACTCAACGTTCACGAAGGGCCTTAGCGGCGGAGGAAATCTCGAGGCAAGTTGCGAAGGTTACAAGCCGAAGAAGATGCTCGATTTTATGAAATGGTGCATCGAATGGAAAGAAGTCCCAATTTCGGTGGCGTAGGCTCGAGCGACCAAGGCGGCGATGAAGAAGCGGCGAAGAATATGACGACTTTGACCAAGAATCGCCACAACCACCAAAATCAAAGGAACTTAAGTCAAGCGTTTTTGTGAAGCACTTTAGTACGTAAATTTTACGTTTCTTACAAATTAGTTTCACAATTTTAATTTCATGTTCATAGTTCTTACAATATCTTTTATATTTTCTTTAGAAAAGTGGAAGTCTAGTGAGCACCTCTTCCCGACGGTCGAAAAGAGATCGTTGCTTATTGCAACTATTGCACGAAAACCTACAAATGGATCGAGAAAGGAGGTTACGGGCGCTCAATAGGCACATGGAGGTTCTCGTCCTCGTGAGTATGGATTATCAACGAACCAAGCTCAAATTAAAACCCCTTCTCAATATTCTACAACAGTGCGTCCACTTTATTTAAATTTGATAAGGAAAATATGAAGATCGATGGCTAGATATTGTGCTATGGAAAACTCCCTTTAATTATGCCGATAGAGTTACGTATGAAGAATGTTATAAAGAGGACTTGGTCCTAATGCATGCAAAGTTAGTAGAAGTATTATGCTTAAGAAGATTAGGAGACAATGCGTGGAAAAAAACATGATTTAAAGAAATATTTGGTTCGTTTAGGTCATAAAGTTTCTATTTGTGCCGATGTTTGGACGGATGCTTATAATAAGAATTCTTATATGGGTATTACTTGTCATTGGATTGATTCGAAATGGGTTATGCAAAAACGTTTAATTGCTTTTAGAGAGTTTGAAGAGCCTCATAATGCTTTAGGTATTGCTAATATTATAATTGGTGTGTTAAATGAGTATTCTTTGATTAATAAAATTTTTCCGTTGGTTTTGATAATGCTTGACAAACACCGCTAGTATTCCTCAACTTATTGAAGCATGCACCTTCTTTGAAGGAAAATACTTTCATTCTAGATGCATTTGTCATATTTTAAATTTATGTGTTCAAGATGCACTTAGTATTTTCAAGAATCCGTTAGTCTATTAGAGATGCTATCAAATGTTTGCATGCTTCAAAACTTATGGGAAGAAATGGCAAAAATATTGTCGTATAAAAATATTGCTTATACATGTTTCAAATTGGATGTTTCATCGTTGGAATTCTACTTATGAAATGCTTAATAGTACTATTTCATATAAGGGTCATTTATGTGATTTTTTAGAAAAGAGTTTACATCTATTCAATTACATCTTAATGAGTCTCGTTGGGATGCTTGCATGGATTTATATCGATTGTTAAAGGTATTTCATGGTGCAACGAAACAATTATCGGGAGTTTATTATTGCACTTCCGTTATGGTTTTAGAACATTGCATGCATATTGCCATGTCTTTTCGTAGTTGTTTTAGTAAACCATCTTTATGTGGTGTAATTTATTTTATGGTTCAAAAGTGGCTAAAATATTTTAGGGAGATACCTACAATTTTTTGCTTGCTAAGTGTTTAGATCTAAATGGAAATATGATGGTACTTGTCGAATGCTTAATGTTTATTATGATGCTTTTAAGCAAATGGATTTTCAAGGTGCTAGTATAGAAGGAGAATTAGTTTATTTTGATCTCCGGATGTAGATCAAATCAAATATAATCTTGAAAAGAATTTAAGAAGTCTTTTCAAGAATATAGGTCGAAATATGGTAGTGATGATGATATTCAAACTCCACCTCCTTCTTCTATGATGTCTTGATTAATTTTCCTTTTGATATGAATGAGTTTGATCCTTTGGTGGAACAAATGACTTGATGTACCAAAATAGAACATTCGAAGGCCGAGAGGACAAGGTAATAGTGAATTAGATATATATTTGCAAACTCCTTTTTGTCTTTGGTGTTGAAGATAGCGGTCCTTGATCGATGTCTTGAAGTGGTGGTCGAAGAAGAGTACCCAATCCTCTCAATCATGGCAAAGGAGTTATTTGCCGTCCGGCATCCACCGTATCCGTTGAACAAGCATTTAGCATTGGAGGACTAATGCTTGATCAAAGAAGAAGCAACATGAAGCCGGCGAACATTGAAGCTACAATGTTGCTCGATGATTGGTGTAGGGCCGACCTTAGAGCTCAAGAACCACAATGGGAAGATGGTAGCGAGGCGAAGGCGAGGCCTTCACCGAAGCGGATCGATCGGAATCGGGTGCGGAGGCGGAGTAGAGCATTTAGAAATTAAAAGAACTACATGGACTTTGATTATCTATGATTATGAGGATATGTAGGCAACTCAATTTTAGAAATTAAATTGAGCTCAAGTCCTTTATTATTATTATTTTTCATCCCTATGTAAAAGTCATAAGCGGATTTATGTAATTTTACTCATCATTTATTAAAAATGCAAAGTGTTGACACATATTTTATATTTATCGTATTTTAACAAATGCAAAATGCAAAGTATTTACAAGTTCAAACATAAAAAATCACTTACAAATTTAAAAATATTTACAAGTTTAGTAGTTTACAAATTTTTACAACTTTAAAATATTTACAAGTTTATTAAACTTTAGACTTAAAAGTTAAAAGTTAAAACTTAAAAGTTTGTTAAAATCTTGGACTTTGATACTTGTTGCATATTTGATTGAATTTTCAGAAAAATTGAGATAGAATTGGAGATTTTACCTTCATAAGAGTTGAAGTATATCGCGATACGAGTTCGTGGCGCAAGCGGATCGAAAATCGGAGCTCGGACGAGAGAGCGGATCGATACAAAATCGCTGCTTGCGAACAGGCCGAACCGCCGGGCTCGGCCCTAAACCGGCGGTTCGAGCCCGAACCGGGACCGCGAGCTCAGGCCCGGCCCTAAACCGCCAACTAGTATGTAGGGCCGGGCTAGGGCCGTCACATTTGGAACCGCCGGACCGCCGGTCCCGGCCCTAAACCGGCGGTTCCGGCCCGTCAACACGTCTACTTTCTCCTTTGCCACACAAAATACTGTTTGGAATGGTCTAACTACCCTTTAAACTGGCTAGTTTTTCATATAGCCCACAAAGCCAAGGGCGCATTGGGAAAGAGAAATTGCCTGTAACCGTACCCAGTACATGTATACCAGTACACACCTGATAGATTGTCTGTGCATCAGAAGCAGTAGCTGTAGACTTGTGTACGACTTCCTTAAGTTTTGTTGCAGCATCTGAAAGATTGACAGCTGTGGGACGGCTACAAACCAAAACCAACTGGAGTAAATTCATGATCAAGATAATATACAGATATATTTCTAGGGAATAAACCACCTCGTTACAAGATAGTCTAATTTGTTGCTGAGAAACAATGTTGCATCTTTAGGAGTCCCACTAAATGCCCTTAAATTGGAAACTTCTACAGCCAAGGAGAGAGCAGCAGCTATGGCAATGGCTGGTGCACCACGCACAACCATGTCCTTTATGGCAACCCTGAAAACACAAATTTAACAGGGAAAGAGATGATGATGATGATGATGATGAGAGTAAGGATTTTAATTATCATGTGAATCAAAGACAGACAGGATGCTTAAAATTAACTGTGTAACTCTACGTCAAGGTAGATGAAAAATGAAAGATGAAATTAAAGACTGCCCTTCCACCAGAGCGATGCACTTCTGTCATATTATCAAAATTATTAATTGTCATGGTTGATACATCTGAAACTAGCAATGACAGAAGAGGCATACAGTCCCGGAGAATTGAATTGTCCTCTCTTAAACTGCCAGCTAATTTAAGCAGCAAAGTCATTCCTATCATGCTCATATATACATAATATTCTCCAAGTTGCTAGGGAGCAGATGGAGAGTGGGACAAAATTCAGAATTGCTATATTATGGACAGAATCATATTCTATATAGATGTATTTCAAGCACAGATATTTATATGACCAGACCATGACCGGGCAATTAGAAAGAGTGCCAAATGCATCAATCTCTGCTTCTAATTAACAATAATATGCTGCTCCAGTCCTACTCCATAACTCATCCACACCCTCAATAAGCATCAAAATATAAGATCATGAGCCTCAAAGAAAGTAAATAGTTAATGTGGAAGAACTCATCACCATCCATCTTTTGAATCTCTGACATCCAGATATATGGTCTCTAGTGGAAGCTTTCTCTGCAGAAAGGGCGAAAAAGTGTTAGTAAAATAATACCTTACTAAAATAAAAATAAAACAAGAAAATTAAAGATAATAGTAATCAAGCAAGAATTCTTCAACCACCAAAATAGATGGTATATATAAACTATTTCCTTGAACAAAAGCAATAAGCTTTTTTTTTTTAAATTAAAAAAAAGGTACCTGATCAAGCAACTGGAGCCATCCCCGTTTGTAGCATATGGACTGTAGGGATTTCTGCTGTTCTATCCCAACCTCATCAGCCATTGCTAACTTCGTCTTCTGCTTCTATCAGTTTAAGCTACAAATATGAAGTGAAATAAGGGGCTTAATTAACTGATTGTAAGATGATAACAAAATAAAAAAGCGTAATCGTATGAAAAAGCAAAGCAGAATAAAATATAACAAGGTCAAATTGAGCTCTGAGATAATCAACCGGCGTTTTAATACTGATACGATGCCAGTTAACGGAATAAAACATGTTTGAGGTGACTATTATTTTATAGGCGGCATGACACATCCATTCCTTGAGCTCTAGCCAACTCCAAACTTTTATTGTTTCCATTTAATTCTTAGTCCCAAAATTCAGTTCAAAGCTCACCTCAACTATTTAAAATAAAAAGAGAGAGAGAAGAAGAATATTAGAGCGGCGAGAGCTTACGTGGTGAGGCGATGCCAGAGAGAGGTGGTGGCGGCGGTGCAGAGAGGAAATCGCTGTCAGTCCGGGTATATGAAAGCTTTCTCTGCGAGGGCAAAAAAGAAAAGAAAAACTTTCTACAATTGGAACTTCGAAGTGAAAAATAAAACTATCAAATTTTCGTAACATTCATGTTAAAATTATCTAATTTAATAATAATATTAAAACGACCCGATTTCTAAATTACTCCTAATTTGTCACAATCACCTTATGCAACATGCAAAAGCCCTTCAATTTTTAATACGGTACCAAATTTAGGATTTTCATCGATTGGATTCCTTGAAATCCAATAGAATAACGAAATTCGATCGATCATGTTGGATTTCATGAAATCTTGACGGATTGTTCGAAGGAATTTTCCAAAATATGATGGGATTTTTTACAATCTGATCGGTCCAACATATTTTCAAATATATCAGATTCAAATACCTCATCTAACTTTTGCAAATAAAATTATGTGTATTTACCTTTGTTTAGTTTTCACAAGTTTTGTTGGAGTCATGGATAGAGATGGCAATGGATGGGGACTCGATCCGATCCGTGATCCAGATGGATTTTTCGGATCTGATCTTAAAATTTGGACCGATGGATCCGGATCCTATCCCATATTCGAATCGGATCCGAATTTAGTTTTGAGATCCGGATCGCAGATCCATTATTTATTTATTTATCCATTATTTATTTATATAATTTTTATTATAATTAAATACCTAACCCCATTTAAAACTCTTTAATTTTCTTTTTCAAATTCTCCCAAAATAAATATATTCTCCCAATTTTATTTCAAATTCTCTCAATTATGTATCAATCGACATTCACGACAGGTCGCGTCACTTACACCACCGACGATCGAGTTGTTTGTTGTTTCCTATCTTATAGTAAATTTATAACTAACGTATTCCAATATAGTGATAATTATAAAAATTCTAAATAATTATTATAATATTATTGTATATTTAGATTACTATGGTGTTAATGTGCATTATAGTTGATTTAGAATTTATTTAGAAACGAAAATATATGGATCCGGATCTAGACCTTGGACCCTGCGAATCTTATGGATCTGGATCTAAATTTTTTGGATCCAATGGATCTGGACCGGATCTGGAGCCAAGCAAAAAAAATTGATTCTGGATCTGGACCTAGTCAGATCCGACCCATTGTCATTCCTAGTCATGGAGTGTATTATTTTTTATGCCGAAAATCTAATATAACTCATATGTTAAGTTTGCTATCCTTTTTATCCCATATGTTAAGTTGCTATCCTTTTTAACCATTTGTACAATTTTATCCTCCCCGCGACCAACCCTCCCAGGCTGGCCAACCCTTCCAACGGCTAACTCCCAGCGGCCAACCTCCCCAGCCAACTCCCAGCGACCAACCCTCCCCAGCGACCAACCCTCTTTCCCGACGGCCAAACTCCCTTCCTCTCCCTTTCCCGTGCCAACCATCCTCCTCCCTCTGCTGGCGACCAACATCCATCCTCCCCTTTGCCGGCCACCCTCCCTTCCCCTCGGTTTTCTGGCGGCCAACGTCCCCCATTTCCTCCATCTGTTTTTTTTACAAATGAAGGATATTTTTGTAATTTTACTTTAAATTGGGTAAAAAGAGTAGCAACTTAACATATGGGTTAAAAAGAATAGCAATGTTAACATTTGGGGCAATTCTCTCCATTAACACTATTTTTTATATGTATTTTATGAAAATTGGGTACTTTCACCCATATTACCACTTTGAAATATACCAAGAAAATAGTTTTTACAATTAAAAAAATGCGAAAATGGGAACATTTATGATAAGAAATATATCCATCTATAAAATGCATATCACCAGCCTGCTAATATTTATACCAAGAAAATAGTTTTTACAATTAAAAATATACGAAAATGGGAACATTTATGATAAGAAATATTATCCATCTATAAAATGCATATCACCAGCCTGCTAATATTAATTGAATTGACGCCAAAAAGAATCACTGTCAAATTGTCTTCTTCGTCGTGAAAGGCTTGTCGGCTTTTTTGGATTTGCTCGTTTGCCTATTTATTTGTTTAATTTGAGAGATTTAAGGTTTGTTTACGGCTTCAATCTAGTTTAGGAAAGTTCATTTTAGCGTGTTAAAGTTACACGGACAAAATTCACTGGAATTTTCATTTGAAATAACATTAAACAGGTGGAGATCAATATCATCAATCCTTGAAGTAAAAGTTGATATGAACCCAGACGGTCCGTGTTCGTCGACACGCAAACGGAAGGCTTATCTGAAAACGATGGAATATCTCAAAACCTCTAAATCTAATCCAATGAATGATATAGGATAGATTGACTCCTTATACTCACATGATATTGATTTAGCAACTCGGAGATGATGAATGACACACGAACAAGAAATGGATATCTCATCGATACATCGATAATTGAATTACTTGCAAAACCAAGAAAATTCGAAGAACTCTTAAAAAGAGAATTAAAACTCACATACATTGAAAATCAAAAGCTGAATATTTCGTCTCCCTTAAAAGCTTTTATATAGACTGAAAATTGAACTCTAATCATTATCAAAGAAAGACTCATTATCAAATAAGGAAACTAACTAATAGAAGAGAACTAAATAAACTAGGAAACTATTTAATCTAAATGGGCTGCGAAAATACATAAAAAAACATGGCCTATATATGCCACAAAATAAGACGCTAAAAGTCTTCAAAAATCTCATAATTAAATTGATTGCTTGTGGGCTGGTTGGACCGTCATCTCCAATGGGCTTCTTGAACAACTCTTGAACCAACGAACCTCGGACTCCATCAAAAGTTGTCTTTAATATTTTGTCTTGTATCAAGAACACAGGCAGCTGTGAATAATGTTACACTAGAAATCCATCAAACTGTCAAGTGAAGTCCCTGCTCAACTTGACATTCTTTACTAGTGAAATAAGTTTCCAAGCAAGCTCCTCATCAGTGGCCAACCAGGTGCAGCAAAAATGTAGTGCAGCCGGACATTCTTGACTTGAGCACAAAGAGGCAACAAACGACCCAATTTGAATGCGCTTTTGGCAATCATGCATAATACAATCAGGATAATCTCGGGAAACTATTTCAAACAATAGCTGCACCAAAGAGTTTTTCTGAGATATCGAAGGCGACCATTCTGATGCATTGCTAATTTCTGAATCATATGCTGCCGAACAACAATGAGCATACTTCACTTGGTGATTCTCTACTCCTAACACGTCCCTCAATTCATTTTGACTTACAACTCTAGGATTTTGCAGGGTTAATATCCCTTGAGCCACTCGGTCATCATAAACCTGCATGAGAGGAGGAAGAGGAAGTATTGTTCTCTCGTCTGAGCCAACGTTGGATTTCAAAAATTTGAAATTGGGGGCCAGGCAACTCTGCAGAAATGCATCAGAGGCACCAGCTTCTATGCGATGAGTTGAAGGAATGTGCACACTTTCATTATTTGCCGGATAACAACATTCAATTGCCAATTCAGACTGGATTTTTTCTCTAAGTGCACCCATCTTAGGCTTTTCTCCATGTACAAGGATCACATGCTTAGGCGATAGAAACTTAATAAGGTCCATGATTCCCTTGGCATCAGTATGAGGACTAAAAGATAATTGATGAATCTGCAAAACGGGTTGGAGGAAGGCCAAATATGAATAAATCCACTAAAACATGCACTTAAATAAAAAGACAGAATTTTTGTGGACGGATAAACACAAATGAAGCTCTAAATTAGCAGACATTCTGCCTTCTACTTCGAAGGTCTTCAAATTGACATTATTAAATATGTATATTTTAGAAAACACAAGTATATTTTAGAAAACACAAACAATCATTTAAAATACATATACATTCAAATATTTGTCATTTCACAACTTCCAATTAATTTACCAATATAATATGGCAAAACTGCCATTTAAACCATAAACTTTGACCGAATTTGCAATTTCAACCAGACTTTTAAAGCATTGCAAACAAGTACAAAACCTTTCAATTTTATGCAATTAACAGTCAAGTTGAAATTGAAAATTTTGTGATTTGAATGACAATGATCTAATATAATATTAAACACTAGCCACTTTATAGAATGTGATCTTATATCTACAGCAAAATCCACCACCAAAACACAATACAAACACAAAACTATTCATTAATACTAGGATTATTAATACTCTAGAATCTAGATACCAGAATTTAGAACCCTACCTAAATCCAAAACAAACACACCGTAAGGTATTGAGCAAAATATAAAAAAGTTGCAAAGGTTGCTAAAGAAGAAAAAAATAATATATCATAAGAGAAGGGTAAGAACCTGGCATCCCACATCGATTTTGACATCCTCATCAAGCTTAATTTGTGTCGGTATCTTGGCTGACATCAACTTGTGTCCTATAGTTCCAGCCAAACAATATCTGAAGGAAACACTCAGAGAATTGAGATAAAAGTTGCAAGCATGAACCCCCCCCCCCCCACACACACACACACTCAGAGAAGTGCAAAATGATGGCTGTGAAAAACATTACTTAAGTTGGACAAGACTACAACATTACCCTGGCAGCATGACAAGATTCTCTTCAGTATGGAGCCCACTGCTTGAAAACTTCAAGAGAGAAGCCACCACTAATCATTCCAGGTGTAGCAAAAAGAACACAAGGTCCCGGAGCATTTATCAAGGAACGATCAAAACTGATGACTGCGACATTCCACAATTTAGTATAGATTCAATAAGGTCTTTTTACATATTTATTTACACAGGTTAATTTACACAGGTTAAGCAAGTTTCAGATAGCACCCATGCTCTAGAAAAATATTGATAATCATGAAAATTAGAGAAGTTTGATATGGTGGATAATTTGAAGGGTGGTCGATAATTTTCATTTAATATCTAAAGGATGTTTGAGTTGGACCTCCTAACAGGTGGAAGATGATGCCAAAATCAGATAACAACATTTAATCACCAAAAGGTAAATAGATAAAAACATTCAACATGTTCATTTAGTGTTGAGCGCACGTAGGCAGGCTGCCAAACCATCCCAACCCTCTTGCTTACATTTGAAGTTCTTAAACACATTGGCATAGTGGGCCTACTGGCTGCATCTTCCCGGAAACTCTAGCTAACATCCATGTATCATGTGGCCCAACTTACGGCTGTGGTTGAGGATCGTTACAGAAGCCGAGTCACCGAAGGAGTTGTGGGTGATGGATCCAAATTTATACGAGATGTGTGATCATTGGATATGGCAAAGAAATGATTCAGTAGTTGTTGGTGCAGTTGAGAGGCAAGGAAAAAGATGAGGCAACATGGGTTGATGAGGCGGCAATTTCCAGATTTCTGCCTTGCGGACAAAGGACAAGACTATTAGGAAGGAGGGAGAAGGTGTTGCGGACAAGGTTTAATCGAGGAGAGTAAAGGCGAAGCGTGTAACCGTGTCTGATGCTCGGCCATTCTTCTGTTCATCTCTTCATCTGTTAATTACTTTAGCTAATTATTATTATTGGGATAGGCTTGCGAGCTCATTTTGTGCACTTTGCTAGCCTAAAGAATAAAAGAGTTCTTTCTCCTTTCGAGAAGACTAGTACAGGATTCGTCTTTCTTAAATTCAGCACACAGCACAGACATGCTTGGGCTGTTCTGATTGTTCTTGGTTCTTCTTAGAGACAGTTTATTCAGTTATCATCAATTCAAATTCCTTTTATTTTTTTGTTCTCCTAACATATATCAACTACAACTTCAACAGACTTACTAAATCAATCTTGCCAGTTGCCACCATCTTCTCATTACTCATACAATTCTTAAAACCAACATTAATTATACAATTTGCATTATGCTGTCATATCCCCAAGAAAGAATTTCATAGCCATTAGATGTTCTCTTCAATGCTCCAGCTAACAAAAGAAATACCAAAGTAAAACAGTACACTAGGATAAGATGCTCATTGCTCAATGATGAATAGGTGCACATAACAATGCAAGGCTGGGCGTGCAGCGGCGGATTATCAAATTGATCACAGAACATGAATGTTGTATACTACTATTTGTTCTATAGGTCAGAAGAAATTGAAACACTATGTACTTGGGCATTTACATCCACTGATCCACACACAAAAACCAAGCCAAAAGCACCTTAGAAGGACAAGAAATCATCACATTGCATTCAGCACATTAAAAGGCAACATATTGCTTAAGGTCATTGCTGGAAAAAAAATGCACACCGATTCTTAAAAATCCAGAGTTTGGCCAGCCTTACCGTTTTTGAAGTCAAATGCATTGTGTCTAGCATGAGTATCCTTGACCTTTTGGCTGGTCCAGTTGATGAGAATTTTATAATATAGATTTGCTTGTATGGTCAAACCTGAGAATTCATGTAGTCAACAATTGACCAACTTAAGAACATAGATGACATAACATGATGTGTGCTGACTGTCAACTATTTCCTAGCAAACAAAAGCAAAATAACTAGTATTAAAATAACATCGATTTCTTCTTTCTCATTAGTGTTGTATCTTGCAGAAACTAGCTTCATGGACATGTGCCCACTGTTTGATAGAGACAAAGAAGCTAAACTGAATTGAAATCAACACCTCCAAGTGCCTCACAGGAAGAGTCCTGCCACACTGTGAATGTTGTTCTGTTTCCTATGGTGATGCAAAGATAAGAAACTCTTATTTCAGGAAATAATATTTAAACATCTACTAATCCTTGGCCCGTCCAAGAAATTTATTCCAAGCATGCCACTGTGAAGCCCATTACCAATTTTATGAAAAGATAATAGCAAAGAGGGTATACCTGCAGAGAAGTATATTGGCACCTTAAGATTTGTCCTTTCCCAATAATCATCTAATAACATACACAGTTCCTGAAGAATAATTTTATCAGGAATGCATGACAAATTAATTGCATCAATAAATCTACATTTATGTACTGTGAATAATAAAGACCTGAGCCCTCCCAAGAGCAAATGTAGGAATCAGAACCTTTCCTCCACTAGCAACACATTTGTGAACCTGTTAGAAAAGAACAGTTACATGTGGATGTAAGCACATCTAACTACACACTGAAATGCATAAACATCAGATTAGAAGCATGATTCAGGAGGAAAGCACACGACATATAGAACATATAGACAAACATCCACCCTGTATCAAACAATTCATAGGTACATCTAGAAACTAAATGTTTATTATTAAGGGCAAAGAAACTTATGGCTTTATGGATATTGTATAGAAGGTGTAAGAAAAGAGGAAGTATTCCAAATCAACAAGTACCATCCATAACTGTGACCTTCAAAAATCGAAGCATGAAACAATTGAGTTTAATTATCTAAACTTAGGAGTATAATTGCTTCAGTTCAGGTATAAGAAAGAAAAACAAAAAATACCAAGACTAGTAAATTGCAATCTGTTTTGGATGATGATAAAGGATACATAAGAACATATAAAGGTATAAAACAACAGAAGAGCAAAGCATATCAGGTTAACAAATGTCAACTGACAGAAGATTCATACTGCTTTTAGAAATTCCCTCTCTCGAACATATTTTGAATCACGGTATGTTGTTGCATAAGTTGACCTGTTAAAAGAAAAAGATAAGAACATCTTAAGAAGCACTAATACTAATAGATCAGCCAACTGTGGCTATGTATTGAGTGAAACATGCAGCTGGAGTGCATGGCAAGAAGCAGAAAATGACATCCAGCCACTTTGAAGTTCATGAGTTCATCTGATTATGAACTTATCTTCTAATCCAGCTCGCGCGTTCAAGTTACAAAATTTCCTAGAACATGCAAATTTCATGCAACCCTAGACAAGGCAGGATTTGTAGTTAGCGTAAATTCACTGAGGTATAGAATTTCCCTTACTCGGTTATAACAAGGTCTAGCTGCAGTCGGTCGATCTGAGCTGCTCCAAGATGTCTATCAGGCACCATATTATAGTCACCTGTATACACTAAAGCAGCATCACCCACTTTGGCATAAAACATTGCAGCCCCAAGAACCTGAGAAACATGTGTTTTAATTCTGAGCCAACTGGAGGATATTCAAAGAGCAATAAACATCTCATAAAAGAAGCACCTAATAAAAAGACACCAAAAGTTCCAGAATGACATATTGGTAAATATTGTGGAAAGGTTGCTTACCCTGTTATAGAATATTATAATAGAATTAAACATGATGGACTAGAGGTTTCTAGTAATGAAATTACATATCCAAACACTGTGTTGCACCTTTTACAGAAAGACGGAGCCCAATAACCCCAAGCCCCAAGGCATGACATTGTTTTATATGACCTAGTTATTACTACTGCTATCAAGTTTCTTACAATTGTGCAACCAAAAATTATATCATAGTGGAACCTACATGTATGAAGTTTTTTGACACAGCATTTGATACATTACAGATGTCAAAGTATAAAGAAAATATCAATCACAACTTCATTCCCATATCTTTCAGCATTTTTTTACGACATGAATTGAAGTATTGCTTGTTCAAAATTGAATTCTTAGTATCTAGTGGGCAGAAATATTAGGGATTCTTTACACATCAACAAATTTTTCGAGAAAAAATACAGATTTCTTACAGATCATTTATAAAAGTACATGAGTTTGTGATGTGTGTGTAAGAGTTATTAGTAACATGTGTGGAGCAAGGAATTGAAGACCTTACATGCCCTGCGTAGTAAGCTCGAATCTGGAGGTCTTTATCGACGTGAATAGTCTGTTTTAGATCCACTGCAGTGACTATTTTGCATAAACCGTAGCACAAGTAGACGAGAGCAATAAGATGACTAAACAATAAAAGATATAAATGTTCATACAATCAAAAAGCACATGCCAAGAGGCAAGAGCCCAATACAATAGTATCTGAAACGGTAAACCATCCAGTGTTTCATTGCCCTATGCTCCACCAGAACGCCTCTAGAAAATAGTTGATGGGAATGACTGTTCAATATAATGTTGTTTAAGGATGCCCCAAGCAAAAAAGAAGATGCTTCCTAGCACTATGAAGAGAAGAAAGAGGAGAGAAAAGGTTCTATAACATTGCAAACCAAATTCAGATTAATCAAGAACAAGAAGACCTCTAAAGAAAAGAAAGAGTTATGATGCAGTTAGGCATTTTAATGATGTAGGTAGTATTTGCATGCTCTTAGCTGTCAAAGTTTAAAGTCAAACCATCACACAAAAAAATATATTTAAAGTGATACAAATAAAACACAAATAGAACAGCCAGCAGGTTGAAAGGAAGTGTATTCTTCTCAATTATAGTCCATTGATTTTTCTCTAAATATTTGGTAAGAAAAAATAAATTAAATTAAACATTTAACACAAGTTACACAGCAGCAACTAATTGTTTACAGTCCTGAATGTCCATAGGCTAAACAATTGGTTTTTGCCTTTTGAGATTTTAATAAATTTGACATAGATATATGACAATGTTGTAGTTTTTGAGGTGCAACTTGGCAAAAACTATTGAAACTAATTGTAGCCAAACAATTAAGTATCATTCTGGGTCAAGCACATATAAGGTACTTAGGTAAATGGATGAAGGTTCGAATTAAATGTTGTAGTCCTGAATGATGCCGTTGCGGATCAATTTTACATGTGTAGCAGCTTCCCTTGGCAACCAGCGGCTTGATTAATTAGGTATACCGATTCGATTTTAATTCATTATATTTATGGTTATTATATTTCATATTTGGGTTTCAGGCGGGACTTGATACTCTAGGTCAGATAAATAGACCTCATGTGTGAGTGAGGAGACTTGTCTAGGAACTCAGAATTGGCATTTTGACACTTGGGCAGGAAAAATCTTGACTTTTTTTGTTATTTCCTGCCCTCGTTCTATATATTTGTTCCTCTGTGTGTACCTTGATTCTTTTTACTCTATTAGATGCTAAACTACAGCTTGCATAAACTTTGAACTAGTCTAAGTAAACAAGTATATAATATACAAAGAGGCAAACAAAAGAAAGAGTGGTTGATAAAAGGTGTACCTTTCTTCATACATTCAGCAATATGCTCAAAACTAAACTGCTCTTCCTCTCCTCTTCTATCAACCATCACTTTTCGATAATCCTCGAGCATTAGAGGAGCTAAGGCCTTTGTTGGATACTATAGCAGCAAAAATTTTCCAGAAGACTTGACAAATTTTTAAAAACCAAACAATAAACTGAGGCAAAAGGGACTTATATAATAAAAATAACATATAGAGAAAATATGAAACGGGTATGGTACCGTCATGTAAATGGGTCCATTGTAGCCACAAACTTGAGTAAAATATGGGAGGGCTCCAATGTGGTCCAAATGGAAGTGTGTGATGATCACACAAGAGAGTGCACTGGTAAAGTCACCAGAATCCGAAATCAGAGAAAACTCAGGGTATCGCCGATGATCTGTGTAGCCCATGTGCATTCCACAATCAAACATTATTCTCTTGTCATTTATTGTAACAATCACACAGCTCTTCCCCACCTCTTGCCCTGCACCTGCTCAATTAGATGCACAATTCATTTAACATAAAGCACTTTAGTCTCTAGGCAAGTTTCAAAAGTGTTTCCCTAATACAATACAATTAGTTTACCGAGAACAAGACATTCAATAGCCATCCCTGTGCAGATGATGAGCGTAACAACCCGTTCTTCAAACTTCAATTTTATACTTTTAATCTCTGCAACGGAGAGAATTAAATAAAGCATCAAAAATAAAACTCTTAATGGATATAATTGTGTTAGGGATACAAGCAAGGAGCCCTAACTCTCCCCAAAACCATGGTTTTAGGGAAATGATTGACAGTCACTTATATACCACTCCACACTTGCATGTGTAGTCGATGTGGGATATCCCACATCATAACAATACCTTCCCTTCGAAACCGTGACGTCCACGGACGGCCAACTCGAAGTCCTCCCCACCCACGGCTGGGTCCGCGGTGGGGCCCACCAGGTTGCTGGCCCACCCACGACTCCATTATTGTGATACCGGTCCTCGGCCCACCCGGGAACTATTCCCGAGTTCACCCGGTTTCCGGCCGATCAACGGTCGCCTTCCCGCAGACGCACGATCCGGTGGTCGGACCATTGTTAGGGATACAAGCAAGGAGCCTAACTCTCCCAAAACCATGGTTTTAGGAAAGGATTGTGATACTTATATACCACTCCACACTTGCATGTGTAGTTGATGTGGGATATCCCACATCATAACAAATTGTTGCAATATATAGAGTATTAGGCAGAAAACAAATTTCAGCCACCTATGTAACTGGTAATGCTTCAACTCCGGCCACAGCCTATATCAAAAATTATATTCAGTTTTCAAATCTCGCATATGCTTATAAAAATTATATGAGTAGCTATAGATATTCATACAAGTGTATAAATAAAGTAGAAACCTTAGCATCTATGTTTATCTTATATTCAGTGTTAAACCCGTTAATTCACAAACCGAAACCAAGGGGACCAAACTTGAATGCGAAACTAATTCAAAAATCTAGAAATGTAACATCTTAAAATTTTGAACACCATTATAACCGATTAATTAGTCTTATTTAAGAGTCCTTAATGAATTATTGGCTATGCGTTAAACGCATTCGTCAATCGTATCGAGTGCTGACTTACAAACCTCGATAAAATTTATAGAAACAAATTAAATGAGAATTTAACAAAGTCAGAAATTCCATATAGAAAAATAAACGAGTCAGACGAATATCACTGCGATAATCATCGCATCATACCTTTCCAAATTTCCATCAACTTTCCATCCAACTTCTTTTAACCCTTACCATCACACATACTTTAATACACACCTACTCGCTAGACCTTCTGTAATACCCCGTTTTTCCTCTTTAGAATTTTACAAGGAATTTTGAAACTTAGAATTTACTAAGTCGACTCCCGCCCGGAGAAAAATTTGAGAACATTTTTTTTCAAATGATTTTACTAAAGTTTACGAGAAAATTTTTATATTCAAATTTGTATGCTTGCGTATTAAATTAAAGATCATTTCATGATTATGAAAATTTATTCTAAACTTAGTAATTAATTACATAAGAAAAGATTATTTGAGCAGTTTAATCATCTAAAGCCTATATATATACGTGTATTTTTATATGGCCAATCGATCAAGATAAAACAAAATTTACTATTAATATAGATAAATTTATGTGTTTAAGAGAAATAGAAAGATGAGTTGTTGGGCTATTTTTTTTATATGGGCCTTAATCAATTAAGAGTTTTGGGTCGAATTTTTTTTGGGCTAAATTATTAATTCCTAGATATTTTTCTAATAAAGATTAATTAAAGATAAATTTTTTATTAAGGATATATGAATTTCGTGCTTCCACGTACATCCCATTTCTCCTATAAAACCACCAACAGTCTCACATGTGTTGTACCCCAGATACAAGTGATGAGGCAATAAGCTTCCTCTCCATTAATTTCCAAATCTTTTCCTTCTAAAAGCAACAAAATTCTGAATTATTTCCAAAGACGGTAAAGATACTTTCCCATCTCAAACCTAATTGCATTTAATTTTTTTTTCTGCACACACACCCAATATAGCACAATCCTTGTTTTGATAAAGGTTTGCTCTGATTTCAATTGCCCAGCAATCAGCATCACTGCTTATTCATTCATGATCTTCAATCTACAATTAAACTTTATCCAATGTTGATATAGAAATTCATCCAAAACTCAGAAAGTGGAAAGAAAGCACAAATTCGAAGCCACGCCCATAAATCTATGTTCTACAACAAACCAACCTAAGTATCACACAAACACATAACCTGATTCCACCGCAGCAAAACCAACTTAGATATGGACAAAGACAGAATTGAACTTGCAGGAATCTACAAAGATGTGAACTTCTACAAGATTAGCTAATAGGAACAAAAAGAAAAAAATGGGAAATGGATGATGTATATTCTGTACAGTACAGCTACAACCAAGACTTACACATATATATTTATATTAGCACTTGTTTTTCTTCCTGTGGTGTTGTGATTGTTGTTGTGGGTGAGTCGAGGGGTTGTGGCAGTAGAGAGAAGAGACGGCAGCAATCAGGAGTGGGAGCTGATGCAGTCGGTGTTTGGCCGAGAGAGGGAAGGAGAGAGCAGGTGGCGAGGCGGCGAAGCCGTTGTGCGACTGTTGCCAGCGAAGGTGGCGAGATACACCAGGGGGTAGCAGGGGCAACAGTGGCGCCGCTACTGCTCGTCGCAGCGAGAAGGGGAAAAATGGAGGCAGACGGCGGCGGCCCGTGCCCGTTAGCGATGAGAGAGAAAGAGTATGAGAGATGGGCCTGAGCGAGGGGGAGAGGGAGGCGAGAGGAAAGGGGGTGGCTGGTCGGCTCGATGGTTGCCGGAATCCGGCCACTGCAGCGGCGGTAGCGAGAAGAAGAGGGGATGATTTTGACTTTCCTTTGCAGAGATAAAGGGGGGGAGGTCCTGATTTTGGGAGAGAGATAGAGAACTACAGGAGAGGTGTGAGAAGAGGGTTGAGGGAGATGAGAAAGAGAGAGAGAGGAGACGAGGAGGGTGGCTGCCACCGCGAGGTCGCCGGAATCGGCACAGGCGACGGCGGCGTCGTGAAGAAGAAGGGAGAAGAGAGGAGAAGAGAAAGGGCAGAGAGGGTTTCCAATTGTTTTGAGAGAGAGAGAGAATGAGTTTGTGTTGTGATATGTGTGTGTGTGCGTGAGTTTACAGAGGGAGGGAGGGAGAGAGAATATGAGAGGAAAACGGGGGGTGTTCTGGGTTGAGAGATAGATCGAGACTGAGAGAAGGGGGATAAGGAAGAAATGGGGAAGGGGATTGTGTTGGGTTTTCTGGAAAGGGAAGGTACCGAAGAGAGATGTTTGAGAGAAAAAAAAGAAATATTTCTTTTTCTTTTTCTTTTGCTTTTATTTACTTGAGTATTTTTGTTTTGGGCCTAAATAAATTAATTATTGGACTCATTCTTTACAACTTAGTTTTAATTGAATAATAATGGGTTGAAGTTAAATGTTTGGGCCCAAATTAATTTATGCTTAAAGTTGGTTAAATAATTAAATCTTGGAATTTTAAATCAACATAATATTTAATTTTATTAAGTAAATGTTTATAATTGGAGGAAATTTTATTAAGTGATGTTTTGATTATGAGCTTTACTTTAAGTTTTAATTAATTTCTTTTGAGTAGCATAATCAATTAATTATGCTAGTATATATCTTATATCGGGTAAATATCAATTTAAACCCTAAACTATACATGTTTTATCAAAAATATCATGTACTTTCAAAAATATCAATTTAAACCCCAAACTATCATATTTGTATCAATTTAAACCCCAAACTATCCTGAAAAGGGGTATTTTTGATACAAATATGATAGTTTGGGATTTAAATTGATATTTTTGAAAGTTCAGGATATTTTTGATAAAACATGTATAGTTTAGGGTTTAAATTGATATTTACCCTATATCAAATTATAATGTGATTATTTGATTTATGGAGAGCTCTTAAGTGATTTTAGATTTGTTGAGTTTATTATTCCAAAATGATAAACTAAAAGTTTATACATTTTTGCCATAGAAGTATTTTAATAATTTGATTTTCAATATCAAATTAAGTTTTCAAATAAAAGACGAGTAAGGGTATTGTCGGTGCCCTTAGTGTGGTTTTCCAGAACTAATTAATTTAGAATTTTAAAAACCCGAGCTAGTGATCAAGAAATAGTAGTCTTACGTTACCTTGGACTTAAGATTAGACTTATGAGACCTATTAAGATTAACTTATCTTGTAGGTTTTGTTGACCAAGGAGAATAGCGTTGCTTTTCTTGAGACGAGTTCGCAAGTTTAATTCTTCAGGCTTTCGCCTATCAAGGTGGGTTTATTTTACAAAAGTATGTTGAGTTACATGCTCTGATATTTCTAAAATGTGAATGTTTATCCAGTATAAATGTTTGTTACGCTCTGCTCTATTTAATGCTCTTGTATAACAATTGTGGCTCTTAGTCGGTCTAACACACTTACTAAGATTTGTGCGCACGGGCTCGAATCACGGTGGTTTGATCTCCACTTGCGAAACGGCCAAATGAATGGCTTCACCTAATGAATGGTTTCACTGAATGAATGGCTTCACTAAGTGAATGATTTCACTAAATGAATGGTTTCACCCAGGATCCGACGATGGCTATGTTCCCGGGATCGAGATCCGTTAAGGGAACTTCCCCGGATCGAAAAGGAATGTATAATGATAAGAGTAACAGCAGAGAGCGTGACACTGGCAACACAAGAAAAATTGAATTGTTTTTACATAACTTGGAAGTGGCTTTTAGTTTTGAAACATTCTAAGTTATGTCGAGATATTGGATAAACTGTTTTGATCTTGCGAAATGTTTTAAAAGTTGTATGCTCACTGAGTACATTAGTACTCAGCCCAAAAATATTTTCAAATGTTTTTCAGATTTATTGGTTGATGCTGACGGGACAGAGTTGAGACAAAGGTTCTACTCCACAATCTTAACTTTCGCTGAATGACTAGTCATTATCTAGTCTTCTAAATCTTTCAAATCATAAGACTATGTTATATTACCTAATGTCATTCTATGTCGAGCTTAAACTTATAATTTTTCTTTTCTGTTTATCTTGATATCCTTTGTAGTTGTTATCAGAATACGAAACTAAACTTTTGATCTTGAGGACTAGCTTTATGTTATTATCTGAAATGACATTACCTATTATTTTCCCTTTTTCGAAACTAGGTTGTGCCAAATTTTGGGATTGTTTTTCCCTATTTCTGCCAAATTTTGGGATTTTTTTCCCCTATTTCTCCAGGATAAATAAGGCTTCACGTCATTTCCCCATTTTCTATTTATTTGAGTTTTGGGGTGTGACTAGAGTCGCAAGCAAGTGGTCGGGCGGCCCGACCTCGCTCGTTCAGCTTTTAAAATTTCGGTAGGGGTGAGCATTCGGTCGGTTCGGTTCAAAACCGAACCGAAAATCCAAAACCGAAAAAACCGAACCGTTCAAAAATTTCAACCGAACCGAACCGAATTTTTACTCAAACCGAACCGAACCGAACCGAATTTTAAACTTCGGTTTCGGTTCGGTTTTTGGTTAACCGAACTTTTAATAATTTTAGTAATTTAATTTAATATATATATATATAAATTTAATAGGTTTAATATTTATATATATAATTTAATTTAATAGGGTTTAATATCTTAATAATTTAATTTAATATGTATATATATTTATTTATTTATTTATATTAATATATAAACTTGTTCGGTTCGGTCCGAACCGAAATTTTGATTACTAAACCGAACCGAACCGAAAAATTCGGTTTTCATTTTTGGATCCAAACCGAACTGAAAGTTTTAAAAACCGATCCAAACCGACCAAATTACTACGGTTCGGTTCGGTTATTCGTTTGGATTCGGTTTGCTCACCCCTAAATTTCGGTAGGCTCGAATTTTTTCTGCCTAAAATATGAAGCCCAAACCAACCCCAAGGCTTTCTGATGCGGGCTTTTCTTAGATAATTTTTAATTTTTAATATATAAAATTAATATTTTAAATTTTAAAAAAAATAATTACTTAATTAAGATCTCATAACTCCTTTACTTAAATAAAGAATCAGTTATGAGAATATTTTGAGCTTACTATTCTTAATTTCTTATGATAATGTTTCTTGTATATCTTGACTTATTTATGTATTCATGCGATGATGTTGTAATGCAGTGTAATTTTAATTCTTTAATTTAAATAGAAAAAATTAGTAATTACAAATCAAAGATAAATGATATTATTAAATGTCAATCCCACTTATACGCATAAAATAATAGAAGAAAATAAATTAATTATACAGTATATATTTAATATCAATGATTCAAAATAGATTTTACATACTATAAGGTCATTAGTCATCAATTTATATATTTTTGGAGATCATTTCTCTTATGAATTATTTTTGAATGATTTGAGAGATTATTATTTTTTATAGAATTTATTTTCCGATCAAGATGTGAATTAGTAAGAAAATTATTACTATAAAAATAAATAATTATATAAAATATAATTAATATTATTAAAAATTATAGATATGTATATTAAATAATATTATAAATATATATATTTAATAAAAATCGGGTGGCTTTTTAGCCCAAAACCCGAACTTTTGGTCTGGCCCAGAGGCCGGGGTTTTTTCAGGGCTTTTAGGTCCGGTTTTTGGCTTTAATTTTGAGTTCAAACCGCCTAAACTGGTACCCGGCGGCTTTCGGGCGGGCTCATTTTGCCGGCTCTAGGTGTGACACCTTCATACAACCTACCCAATTCAAATACAATGCTCCATTGTGTTTGGCCATTCCAAATGAGAAGAGGAGACGAAAAAGGCATCCCTCTTTGCCCAGAAGCATTATCCTTTTCCTCAACAAATACAACACAACAATAGAAGACAAGCTCAGCACTAAGGTCCTTGTTAAACTCATTTGATTCAATTTTTTGTACAAGTGCATGCCTCTAAGTTCAAAGAAACCCTCATAACTCTCACAACAATCAAGCAGAATACATACAACAAATAAATGTCCATTGCTCAAACAACTCATAACAGCAGAAATAGAGAATGAAATTCTTGTATCTTATCCCTTTTTACTACATAGAAATTACATAACATTAGATTGTTGAACATTACATACGCTTACATAGAAACTAAGAAGCGAAAATATTAAAGGGTTGGGGTTTGTGTGTTGATCATGTACGTGAGACGGAGGGGGGTGGCGACCAGCGGCGGTTGCCGCTTACTGTCTCAACGAGGTCTGGATCGGCGATGGCGACGTTGACGACGGGCCGGTTAGCTGTTGCTACAGGCCGAAGGAGCTCACGACAGAGATGGAACATAGGAGGTTGACGGCGATGTTCTTTGGGGCTCGCCGAGGGCACTGGAGGCAGAACAGCGATGCAGGCGATGGCGGAGGCGCGACTACGGCTTCGGCGGTGCTGTCCTGGTAGCGACACGGCTGAGCAGTGCCGTCTGGAGGTGTGGCCGTGGTGCGACGGCGCTGCTGTTCAAATGTGATGGTGTCAGCGCTCAATCGAGCAAGAGAGAGAGGAAGAGAAGGGTTTACTTTTCTAATTTTCAGATTAGTATATGTGTGTGTGTGTGTATTAGAGCGGAGGAAATGAGATAGAGAAAGGAAGAAGAGGGAGGCCTAGGCGGTGGAACATCGTGGCAGCCTTGGTGTCACCGGCCGCAATTGTCCACCGGAGATAGAAGGAGTGGCGGTGGCAGAATGGAGAAGGATGAGAAGGTGTCGTGTGTGTGTGTGTAGTGAGAATGACCAAAAGAGATAGAGAGACAAGAGAAATGGAGAGGCGGGAGCGATCGTCGGAGATGGCGGCTCTCGGCGACGCACCATCGGAGACGAGGTAGACGACGGCGAGCGGCAGTTGCGAGGGGGAGACGAGAGGGATGGAAAATGGGAGGCTAGGGTTTATTTATTTCTTTTACTCTGGGCTGGTTACTATTTAGTTTGTTGTTATAGGCCAAACTTATTCTTATTTATTTGCCTAAGCCCAGCAAAATTTGTTAATGTAGAATATGTATGGGATGAAGTTATTTTAAATTTTGGGCCCAGATTAGAACCTAATTCAAAATAGAGTTGAATTAACTTAAGTGAGTCATTATGCTTAGTTGGGCTTTCTAGTATATAAATAAAACCCAAACTGAGATATAGTATTCGCTTGAATTTATTGATTCTAAACTTTTGTAATGTGCTTAAAATTAGAAATTAACCTTAATTAGATGAATAAATTGGGCCTATTTTGTGAAGTTTAATTGAATTCGATTGGATCTTCAAGTCCTAATAAATAAAGACGAAGCCGATTAGATGAATTAAATCGAACACATAACTTGATCTATTGATTATGTTTTACTTATTTATTTATTTATGGACTTAATTAATTAAATGTAGAGATTTAATTAATTTATGTCAAGTATATAATTGGAAGTGTACTAGAGTTAAAATTTGAGTTCAAGTTTAAAGTCAGTAGACGATTGAATTAAGCTTAATCGATGACCAGTTTGAATCGTTTTAAGTCTTCTAAAATCATTACAAGAAATAGATGAAACTTCCAATGAGAATTCGATGCAATAACATGTGTCTTAGCAACAAATGCAAAATCTCTAATAAAATCTTTAATATAATGAAATCACGAACTCCTTTCAGTAAGAATTATCCTTCATTTTAGATGTTTTATTTATAATTTCTACGATAAAGGTCAAGCAAGGAAGTGATGATAGAATATTGATGAGGAGTCCGTTGAATCATGAGTAACCTTTGCAATCAGGTGAGCTTTCTTATATATAAACAAAATCAAATGATTAATTCAAACGGTTATTTTCTTTTCAAAATCATTGAACTAAAACTCTTTCAAGTATTGTCTTGCCATAAATGTTTTGAGATGTGTGTATGATACTTATCTGTGTTTGGTTATGCCAAAAATCCCAGAATCGAATTCGAGTCATGTGCTAGGGACCCCTAGGCAGGAATTGTGTACACAAGTAGCCGCGAGTCATCCTAAAGGGTTGACCGGTCCGGTGACCGTGGAATGAGGCTTCCTTCCCGAGACACAACAATAGTTACAGATATGGTGATTACAAGAGAACTTTATCTACACAGACGAACTTTAACTTCACAAAAGAATTTAGTAAGATTGAGTCTTTTAAGATAAAACCCCTTGCGTTACTGTTGAGATGACATGACAATTTACAGTTTACACAAGTATATATGTATCTTTCAGCATGTAACCACTGAGTGCTTTTGTACTCAGCCTTGCATATATTTCTAAATGTGCATGTTGAGCTGTGATGTGAATGGTGAAGTGTGAATTGAGCGTTCGTCGAGTTTAGTTAAAGAACGTGTATCTCAGCTATGCTTTTCTGCTACATAATACTTAATTATGTTTCAATTACAGTTATCAGTTCAGCTGTTCGTTAAGCAAGTTCAACCCATTTCTATCCCATCTCCTAATTTCCCATCCCTGTTTACGATTTCTCGGCTTAGCTATCCTTAACAAAGTCCGGTCATGACAGGAAACCAGACCACAAATCAAAACTTAGGTTTTGGAAACCAGACCCCGAATCAAAGCTTAGGTTTTGGAAGTTTATGTTATGCCATCTCGAAATGCACATTGAATTAGCATAAGCTATAAATCAAAGTTCATTTTGGTTTTCCTTGATTTCCCTTTAAGAAACCTTTATTTAAACTATTCTATCATAAGACTACCCAATCTTTTCATCCCTTTTAATCTCAGTATGCGTCAAGTGGTATCAGGGCCAATAAGTCTTGTGCAATAATGACTGAAGAAGGCGAAAGTGCCACTGCAACAAAAGGACCTAGGGAAGAAGTTTAGGATTCCAACAACAAATAAACCAATAATATCCTCTTGATGAAGGCAAAGAGAGGAGCCTATACACAATCCTCAACCAGGAATTGTGAGAATTCATATGCCCCATGAGCAAATTCAACAACATGCAAAGAAATTTCTGATGAAGACAAAAGGGGTTGTGACCATTCCACCAAACCAGATTTAACTGTACATGTCACCAAGAAAGAATCACACATCAAGGCAGATTTCCCCATGCTTAATTAAGAGGAACGACCAACTACAATAGGTGTTAAATGGTTAAATGAAGTATAGAGGATTTTTTAGTATCTTGATTTTCCAGAAAATAAGAAGGTGATGCTGATTACTGTCGAAGGCTACGCTTCTTATTGGAGGCAGCAACCACAATTGAAGGAACAAGGTAAAAGCTGACAAAAGATGATGGGGCTGCTTCATGCCCAATTTTATTTTATTTGAACATGAATGTATACTTTTTTCAACAATATAAATTACTTCAACAAGAATCATGCACTGTTTAGCAATACACAATTATATATACAAAATTAAAACTTATTGCAACTAGCTGAAACTGAAGTACAAGTGGTTCTTTGTTATTTGAAGGAGTCCCTATGAAGCATCAGTACGTGAATCAGCCGACCGTCCCCGTTTCGGGGATGAATACATCCAACTATGCCAGAAATACGTATTTTTCACGTTTTTTTAAAAAAAATACGTCAAAATACGTCAGAAAAATATGTGTATTAGATGGTCAAGTACGTTTTGGGCCAAGTCAAGTACGTTTTGGGCCAAGTCAAGTACGTTTTGGACGAATTAAAGATGAATTTTAACTTACCCAGTCCCAAACTTGAAGAACCCTAAATCAAGAATGCCTAATCGAGCTCCAAGCTTGAAGAACTACAATCAACGCCACGCTGTCCAGCACCGCGCCGTCCCGTCACGCCTCACAGTCAGCCCCTTTGCGCCTTCTCATCACGTCGCACGCCTCCTCGCCTTGCTCCATCGCGTCGCGCACCTCCCCGCATTGTAGGTTAGAGAGAGAGAGAAGAGACGGCGCGTCGCTAGACCTGGCGCAACGTCGGTGATTTCACCTAAGACGAAAGGGATGCGCGCTGTGTGACCAGCATACTTGCCTGTATAGAAAGAGAGAGGAGAAGCGTGTATCTCTGTACAGGGTACAGAGAGAGGGCTGACATAGATTAAGAGGAAGAGTGAGGGTTTGTTTAGGTTGGGCCTTCTTTTTTTAAAAATGGGTTGGGCCTTCTTTCTAAAAAATTGTTGTAATTTAATTAAAATAAGTAATTCTCTCATATCCACATATCTTGTTCATGTTTTTCACATCCAAAATCATCCATTAATGTTATATAATTTTTATAATATTAATAATATAAAAAATATTATGTAAATAAATATAAACGTATTTTGAGAGTATCTGTATCCTGATTTTTGAAAAATAGATGTATTTTCGTCCCCGTATCGTATCGTATTTCGTCCCCATCCCCGTGCTTTTTTAGAAGGGACCATGACCAAATATTGAATGTTGTAGAGTTGCAACGTATTATCTATTGTTTTCCAAGTTGCAATTGAAGTCTTAGGCTAACATATATAACCCATACACCTGAATATATCTCCAGGGAAAGAGTACTACTCCACCAATGCTGATTAGACTCAAGGAAGCGGCATAAGGCACCAACTTCAACACATAACAACTCCGATCAAACTTTATTATGGTTCTAATAATTTGTGGTGGAAGTCTTAGGCCAACACATACAACCCATGTTCCTCTCAAGAAAGAGTATTACACCAGTGCAGATCAAACTCAAGGAACCAGCATACCAAAGGCATCAATATGGACATATCCACCAAACTTCAATTTTGAATCTATAACTTGTTATTTTTAAGTAAATTGTAAATATAACCACTTGTGCATGATTACGAAACTTTGAGGTTTCCATGATTTTCCTTTACTTATTTGACCTATTATATTATATAAAATTGACAATATCATTAAAATTATATAAATAGAATAAGTGAGGACCCTACTTCTAAAACATTATTGGTGACACAACCATTAAATTATTGAAGTAAAACCTAATTTTGATTAATGTAATTGTTTTTACTTAATTTGAAATATAATTTGAAAATTATTGAATGATTTTGCAAATTTCAATAATTTTTAAAAAATTCAAGTGTAAGGAATATAATGAACTAATACAAGGAATATAATGAACTAATACAATATTTAATATCGTTACTTCGGGAGAGGTAGGGGTGAGTATTCAGGTATTCAGTTGGGTATGATCAAAAAAATATCCGAATTAAATATCCGAAATATTAGAAAATGATATCCGAACCAAACCAAAATAATTTCGGTTACCAAACCAAAATAATCGAAAATTATTTCGGGTATTTCGGGTATTTCGGATAAAATAGAATTTTTTCCTTGATTTTGAATTCTAAACAAAAACATACAAAAAACATTAAACACTCAACAAATAACTAGTTTGCAATATTCATAAATAACATTACCAAATACTAATCAACTCATTACCAACAATCTTCATAAGTTCAAAGTTCAAAAAATATTACCAAATACGAGCAATTCATAAAAATGCTACAATCTTCTCAAAACACCAAATTTAAAGTTCAAAGCACTGAAGCGGCGACGTGGCATTGGCAAGGAGCGCACGGACCAACGGTGGGCGTGGGGGCAACGCGGGTGGTGAAAGGTGTGATTGTGAGATGGTGAGACTTGAGAGTTGAGAGAGTCCGACAGAATGGGGGTGGAGTAGCGCTGTGCGTGAGTGAAAGTAGATTTAGGGCAAACAAACTCAAATTATGTATATTATAATTATGATATTAATATATTGTATATAAATATAAATTTCGGGTATCAGATAGTCGGGTAAAAAAATCTCATACCCGACCGAAAACCATACTACTGTAATACATTTCGGTTATAACCGAAATAACCGATTTACCCGAACCAAATTAGATTTTTCGATTCGATTCGGTTCGATTATTCGGTTATTGGATATTTTGCTCATCCCTAGGGAGAGGTATGGGGAGTGTGCAGACTTTTCCAAAACACAAGGAGCTTTTAGCCTATATTTTTAATATATGGTATTTTTCCAAAACACAAGGAGTTTTAAGGTCTAGAAGTTGCAAGTTGAATATCCATGGCATATATAACTAAAGCATTCAAGGCTAATTGATACAAGTATAACCATATTTATAACGCAAATGTATCCAGACTGTCTTTACCATACTTAGTACAATGTAATATGTGATCCACATGCTAATAATGTTTTACGAACAGAAAGTACAATTAGATTATGATCTCGTTGAAAGTTGCAAATACAAACAAAAGGTTCATGAGTTAGCTCAACTGTGCCTTCAAAGTCATATTACACCTAGGGCTATAAACGAACCGAGTTACTCGCGAGCTATTCGAGGCTCGATTCAAAAAAAGCTCGTTCGGAGCTCGACTCGTTTATAAACGAGCCTGGTTTCGAGCTCAAAAACTTTATCGAGCCTGGTTTTCGAGCTCAAAAACTTTATCGAGCCGAGCTTGAGCTTGATGATATTCGACTCGATAGGCTCGTGAACATGTTCGAACTCGTTTGTTCGCGAACTTGATATACGAACAGGTTCGTGAGCTGCTCATCGAACCTTTTGTTGAGCCATGTAATCGAACTATTCGCGAACCCTTAATCGAGCCCGCAATCGAGCCTAGTCGAGCCTGGTATGAAAAAATTAAAATTATTTGTTGAGTTAGAGGATTGATCACTTGACCTTGAAGGGAATAAGACCTTAGCCCCCTCTCATTGCCGTTTAACAACCACGTCTTATATGTAATATATTAGAACAAAATATTAAAAGTTACAATACATGAATTGAATTTACATATACAATATATTAATATAATACAATATGTAAAATATAAAATATAGTAGTATAATATACATGATACAATAAGATTCATAGTTATATTAATATTATATGTGAAATACATACTATTGTACAAACTCTAAGATGTGGATAATTTATGTATATATAATATATAGTATACAATATGTAGAATATTAAATATAGTTATACACTTCAATATAGTAAAATTATATATATATATATACATATATATGTATAACAAATAACAATGTCTTTTGTATTTTATATTCTTATATCATCTAAGATTTCATATACTAGTATAGTAAATAAGTATGATCGTATAGATTATATAGTATACAATATGTAGAATATAAAATATAGTTATACACTTCAATATATATATATATATATTATAACAGATAACAATGTCTTTTGTATTACTATATTCTTATATCATCTAAGATTTCATAGTCTACTATAGTAAATAAGTATTATTAATGTATAGATTATATAATATACAATATGTAGAATATAGTTACACACTTCAATATAATAAAATTAATTATATATATATGTGATGGTTCCTGTGAGAATGGAAATAAGTGTAGGAAATAAGAATAGATATGTAAGTCTGGCATGTCTTTTATATTTGTGTAGCACAATCCGAATTACTATGTTGCACATGTTAGTTTAGCACATATTTCATCTCTTCATAGCACATATGTTAGATATATTAGTTTAGCACATCTTTCATTGCAACGTAGCACAAGAAGGGTTCTAGTGCTGCACATAATCCGCGTAGCACACAAAACTGTAGCACAACCGAAATTAAATCTCAACCATTGATCCAGCGAATCAAAGGCCCAGATTCATTCTCATTTCCTACCAAATTATCATTTCATACTTGATCCATCTCCTATATATATATATATATATATATATATAACAAATAATAATGTCTTTTGTATTACTATATTCTTATATCATCTAAGATTTCATAGACTACTATCGTAATAAATATTATTGTATAGATTATATAATATACAATATGTAGAATATAAAATATAGTTACACACTTCAATATAATAAAAAAAAATATATATATATATATATATATACTATAACAAATAATAATGTTTTTGTATTACTATATTCTTATATCATCTAAGATTTCATAGACTACTATAGTAAATAAATATTATTGTATAGATTATATAATATACAATATGTAGAATATAAAATATAGTTACACACTTCAATATAATATAAATATATATATATATATATATATATATATATATATAAATAATAATGTCTTTTGAACTTTCATCGAATTTAATAGTATTTTTGAAAGAGTTTCTTTCATATCTTTATCTATGTCAAGATTATTAATCTTTTTCTTGGTCCAACAATTATTTGCATAATGACCATATTTTTCACATTTTCTACATATTACAGATTTTCTTTTATTCCAATTCTTTTCCCATTTTTTATTATTTCTTTCATCTTTTCTTAATTTTCTTTGTTCAATTTTTTCTTAGAAAATCTTTTCTTTTTCTTAGGATATTCTTTATAACTCTTCATTTTATTTTTACTAGATAATGCTCTAGTAGGCTTAAGAATTTTATTCATAGCAAATTGATCACAAAATTGTCCTAATTGTTTCTTTTCTACCAAATTTTGGTGTTTCATTTGTTGATTTAGCTTTATTTCATTGCATAAAGCTAATCCTTATTGGATACATATTCATATTAATTTACCATAAGTATAATTTTGGTAAGGAATTTCATTTAAATCTTTTATCAAGATTCTTCTTATTCTTTCAGCAAATAAGCTAGGAAGACCATCTATAAATTTTGACTTCCAATGAGAACTATTACATTCAGGTAACTCTAAGACCCTGCTTAAGAAAGTATCTTTATACCATCTAAAATCTGTAAGTGTTTTACACCTAAGATTTTGTAACAAGGTTGATGCGTCCCACATCGCCCGCCGAAGGCTTATCCTGGGCTGGATATAAGTTTGGGTCCAAACTTTCCCTTTGAGCGCTTTTGGGGTGAAGTTAGGTGCCCACCTTATCATTTGGTATCGAGTGACCTTCCACTGGTCGGTGTCTCATAGGGTTCGTCGGATCGCCGATCGAGGCGATCGGGTCTTATGGGGTGGGGATGATGCATCCCACATCGCCCGCAGAGGCTTATCCTGGGCTGGATATAAGGTTGGGTCCAAACCTTCCCCTTTGAGCGCGCTTTTGGGGTGAAGTTAGGGTGCCCACCTTATCATTCACACCGATCATGAGTCGTTGAAGCATTTGAAGGGGCAACACAAGCTGAACAAGAGGCATGCTAGGTGGATGGAGTCCATTGAGACGTTTCCATACGCCATCAAGTATAAGCAAGGTAAAGAGAACGTGGTGGCTGATGCACTTTCTCGAAGGTATGCCTTGATCTCTACTCTAGATGCTAAGTTACTTGGTTTTGAGTGCATTAAGAGTGTGTATACGAATGATGCCGATTTTGGTGAGATATATCGAGCTTGTGAGCATTCTGCTAGTGGAGAATATTTTAGGCATGATGATTATCTTTTTAGAAAGAATAAGTTGTGTGTTCCTAAATGCTCGTTGCGTGATTTGTTATTGCTTGAGTCTCATGGTGGGGGATTGATGGGACATTTTGGTATTGCTAAGACCTTAGCTGTTTTGCATGAACATTTCTTTTGGCCTCATATGAAACGTGATGTTGAGAGAATTTGTGGTCGTTGTGTTACATGTAGGCAAGCTAAGTCTAGGACTAGTTCTCATGGGTTGTACATGCCATTGTCTGTTCCTACTGCACCTTGGATTGATATTTCTATGGATTTTATATTAGGATTGCCTAGGAGTAAGCGTGGTAGGGATTCCATCTTTGTGGTTGTTGATCGATTCTCTAAGATGGCACATTTCATTCCATGTCATAAATTTGATGATGCATCTCATGTTGCTGAATTGTTCTTTCGTGAGATTGTTAGATTGCATGGTATACTGGGACTATTGTAGTTAGGTACTAAATTATTGTTTTCTACTACTTGTCATCCACAAGCGATGGTCAAACCGAGGTAGTTAATAGGACTTTGTCGACTTTGCTTAGAGCCATAATAAAAAGAACATTAAGTCTTTGGAAGAATGTTTGCCTCGTGTTGAGTTTGCATATAATCGTTCATTCATTCGCTACTAAGTTTTCGCCATTTGAGATTGTGTATGGTTTTAATCCTTTGACTCCATTGGTTTATCTCCTTTACCTATGCAAGAACATACTAATCTTGATTGCGAGAAAAGGGTGATTTTGTTAAGCGGATCCATGAGAGGCGAGGAGAACATTGAGAGGCGAATCGAGCGAGACGCCAAACAAGCTAACAAGGGGCGTCGTAAGGTGGTGTTTGAACCGGTGATTGGGTTTGGCTGCATATGCAAGGAGAGGTTCCAGTCTGACGTTCTAAGTTGCTTCAAGAGGCGATGGACCTTTTCAAGTTTTGGGCGCATCAATGATAATGCCTACAAGTTGGACTGCCGGTGAGTATAATGTTAGTGCCTCTTTTAATGTAACGATTTGAGTCTTTTGATGTAGGTGGCGACTTGATTTGAGGACAAATCCTCTTGAGAGGAGGAATGATGCGACCGAGGTTCGTTGGTTCGAACCCGGTGCGTGTTCTGTTGGGCCATTACATATCGTCGTCGAGTTAAGAAGTTCCAGGAGAGCTTGATGGGCCTAGTTCGAGAAGTTTGGGAGCAAGAGTTAATGAAGAAGCCCATTGGAGATGATGGTGCGGTGGGCCCGAGTCTAATTAATCTTCTTGAATGCGAGTGGGCCAAGATTGAAGACTTGTAATTTATTTAATTTTAGCCCATTAGTCTTTGGATATTATTTTCGAATTTATGGGCTTAGTGGGCTGATTAGTAAGTTTAGGGTTTTAATTAGTTCCCCCTTTTTGGGCTTTTAGGGTTTGCAGCCTATATAAGGCTTTGTGTGAGACGTTTTTTACGGACTATCTTTTATCAATAAACGTGAGTTTTATTTCTCTCTTGAGAGTATTTCGAATTCCTCTTGGTTTTGCCAAGTCGAGTTCATTTATCCGGCGAATCAGCGAGATAACCACCGCTCGTTGTGTGTCATTCATCGTCCCCGAGTTGCTGCGTCAACTATCTAGTTGGGGTATAGGCGAAATACTGACCTATATCACTTCGAGGGCTAGATTAAGAGGTTTTGGGATATCCATTGGTTCGAGTTTCATCAAGTCTTCCGTTCTGCGTCGAATTGATTCTCCATCACCATCGAGAATCGTATCAAAGGTTCTAATATTTTCACTATTATCTGTATATCTTCCTGTAAAATGTTCTACAATATTCACTATCAGTGTATAAATTGTATTTTCTTTTATTTCATTTCCTTCCTGTTTAACAGTATTTAAAATATTATCTTTTTCATTTTGTGAGAGATGGTATATCCAACTGAAAATTGTAGAAGATTTTGTGCAGGATATGATGCTAACAAAAATATCTGTGCAAATCATCCTGGTGGAATGATAAAAAGAAGGATCAATAGAGGACCCTACAGAAATATGAGAAGAATGATACAAAATATGAAGCTGACAGAAAAAGAAGCCACAACAAGAGCTGACAGATGGAGAGCTCAGTTTAGAGGGAAACAACTAGAGATAATCTCTAGAAGATTTGGCTTTGATATAGCCTAAATGGAAGATGACTTAAGGAATGACGAAATAAAGTGGAGAAAATAGCTGAACTAATCAGAGTGTAGCAACACAACAAAGAAGGACGATAATATTATCAACTTTATCAATTTTGATAAAGCAGGAGACAATTTTAGAACAAAATGATTTGCACAGATATTTCTGTTAGCATCATATCCTGCACAAAATCTTCTACAATTTTCAATTGGATATACCATCTCTCACAAAATGAAAAAGATGATATTTTAAATATTGTTAAACAGGAAGGAAATGAAATAAAAGAAAATGCAGTTTATACATCGATAGTGAATATTGTAGAACATTTTACGAGGAAGATATCTGAGATAATAGTGAAAATATTAGAACCTTGTTACAAAATCTTGGGTGTAAAACACTTACAGTTTTAGATGGTATAAAGATACTTTCTTAGCGGTCTTAGAGTTACACGAATGTAATAGTTCTCATTGGAAGTCGAAATTTATAGATGGTCTTCCTAGCTTATTCTTTGAAAGAATAAGTAGAATCTTGAGAAAAGATTTAAATGAAATTCCTTACCAAAATTATACTTATGGTAAATTAATAGGAATATGTATCAAGAAGGATTAGCTTTATGCAATGAAATAAAGCTAAATCAACAAATGAAGCATGAAATTTGGTAGAAAAGAAACAATTAGGACAATTTTGTGATCAATTTGCTATGAATAAAATTCCTAAGCCTACTAGAGCATTATCTAGTAAAATAAAATGAAGAGTTATAAAGAATATCCTAAGAAAAAGAAAAGATTTTCTAAGAAAAAAATTGAACAAAGAAAATTAAGAAAAGATGAAAGAAATAATAAAAAATGGGAAAAGAATTGGAATAAAAGAAAATCTATAATATGTAGAAAATGTGAAAAATATGGTCATTATGCAAATAATTGTTGGACCAAGAAAAAGATTAATAATCTTGACATAGATAAAGATATGAAAGAAACTCTTTCAAAAATACTATTAAATTCTGATTAAAGTTCAGAATCTGAAGAATATTCTTACTCTAGTTATACAGAGTCCGATCAAGAAATTGATAATATAGAAAATGATTCTTTAATATCCGAATCGAATCGAATATGAACCTCAGATTCTTGGACAATCTTGTTCAAAGAAAATATCGAAGATGATGAAGGAAAAGAATTTTATAAAATTCTTTCACAATTCAAGATTTAGAATTAAATGTTTTAACAAATAATAATTTTTAGAATTACTAAAATTAATAAAAGATCCAGAATTAAGTGTAATAACCCGTAATTTTAAAAGCCTAATTACGGTTGTTAAAACCCGTAAAATAGAATTTCGCCGTGAAATCAAATCTTTTTGAAATCGAATATGATTTCAATTACTTACGAAGGAATGATTTCCTGTTACACATTCACTCAAATTCGTGAATGTAGGAATCGAAAGTTTTAATTTTTATCGGCAGTATATTTTTAACGTCGAATACATATCGACTGTAAAAAATTTTCACGGTATTTTTTCTAAGCAATCAAGCATAGAATTATATTCCATTATTAGTGGAATATTGTAATAATGGGATTACGATTATTTAAGACTATTTCGAAGATGAGACGATACGTAACGTTTTGAGACGTTTCAAACGTTAACGTTTTGAAATAAAACGAAAGATGGTTTTAATGATCAATAAATTATAGGAATTTATTTCCTATGATATTTTTTATGAAATTACAGTATTATTAAGCATTTAATTAATGCTTGAGCATTAGAATTTATAAAAATCACAACATAGTTTTCGAAAAACCCTAATTCTTGAAAACTAGGGTTTTTATTATGCAAATAACATCTTTTAATTATCCTATGATATTAATTATCATCTAAATCATATACCATGATGTATATACCTATTAATGGCATGAAATAAAATTTTTAACCATTAATTGGCCTAATGGCCGAGAGATACATATATATGGGTATACAAATTTAAATTGTGATATTTCTCCACTCATGCATGTATACTTATATATTTTTCAGATTTTATATTTTAAAACTCCCATACTCAATATATTTTAGCTATTTCCAAGATATAGTATGTAAGGCACTAATGATTGGGAACCCATTAGTGAATAAACTAGTAATAAAATGTGAAGAGTCTCTTGTGTGTATTGGGGGAGGGGTGACCGAGAATGGGAGGTATAGGGGGGGGGGGGATGATTTCAGTTTTTTGTTCATTCTTCACTCATCACCCAAACACTCCACTCCCATCTCTCTCCAAACCTCTCATCTCTCTCAAGAACACCCTCTTTCTCTTTTTTTTTTTCTTGCACAGCCGAGAGCTCCCTCCCCTCTCCAAGCTGTGGATTTTCTTCTTCCCACCTCCATACAACACCTTAAAACCTTGTACTTGGTTCCATCCATACATATCACAAGGTAGGAGTCGAATAGAAGCTTGTTTGGTTCATGAAACTTTCGAAAATTTCGAAGAGATGGTCTAGTTTATTGCATGTGTTCTAGATGATCCATGTTTGTAAGATTTGATGATTTCATGTGTATTGATGATGAGAGGATGTTAGACAAGTGTTCTTGTGTTTAAAATGACTTGCATGTATGATCTAACATCAAGATCTTATGAATATATGAGTATGTTATGTTCTAAGATTTTGCAACATGTTATTGAAGCTTAGATCATGCTTTAAAATTTATTTGAACATGTATGAGAAGTCTAGTGAGGGCGAGAGCTATAAGGAGCATTTGAGCATGAATTTATGATTTATGATATTATATGTGTCCATAGTATTTATCTTGAAATTTTAGAAAATCCATGCCCAATTTCTTCTTAAAACCGAGAGCATATAAAATTTTATGTAAGAGTATGATTTTCTTTTGAACATGCAATGTCACAATCTTGTTTTATAATGTATTGAGAATGCTTATAGTTTAATTTGAAATTTTTGAAAGACTCATGCTATTTTTTTTTATTAATGCCGAAACATATACAAAAATATAAGTGGGTGTATGATTTTTTTTTGTACATGCAATGTGATATTATTGATCTATGATGTGTTGAGAGTACATATAAATTAATTGGGAATTTTTAAGAAAACTCTTGCTATTTTTTTCATAATGACCGAGACATATATATATATGTTTACATGATGATTTTTTTTTTTTTAAAGCATACAATTACATATAATTGATCTATGATATCATGTGAAACTATAGCCAATTGTTTGGAATTTTAGAAAAAAATCCTACCTTTTTCTTTTGAAATTACCGTGAAGTATGTGATGATATATATTGATGTATGATTTTATTTTATGACATGCAATAGTATATTATTGTTCTAAGATGTGAATTATACACTATATGTTTTAATTAGAATTTTTGAAACCTTCCTATATGGAATATTGAGGAAAACCGAGAGCATATATATATATAAGTTTATGTGTGATTTTTATTTAGTACATGCAATGCTAAATTATTAGCTTAGAATATGTTTTATGCATTTTATGTTGTTATTGGAAATCTTGAAAATCAATTACCTATTTTATTCAAATAAACCGAGAGCTAAGCTCACTTAGGTGATGAATAAATTGGTTTTGATAGTTGTTATGATGTAATGTAGCTACAATATAATTTATGAGCATGTAATGATTTTTTTTGGAAAATTTTATAAAATTGTTTGATGTATATAATGAAATAACCGAGAGCTATGGTACCATTTATATGGTATAGCATTGTTATATCATGAATTATATGACATAAATATGTGTGGACTAATGTTTGGACCTTGTAGTAATTTATTTTAAATTTTAGAAAATTGTTGGGCATTTTATTTCAAAATACCGTGACCTTATGAAATTAATAAGGTGACGTTCGATGGTTGTTTGAATGATATGATAACATATTAATGACCATAGTGTATAATAATACACTATATAAAATTAGAAAAAAAATTGGACATTATTTGGTAATTTCTTAAAATTACCGAGAATATTAAGGATTTTTAAATCCTTTTTAATCAATTTTATTAATAAATTATATGTCTAATATTATTTTAGACATATTTGGAAATTAGGAGCAATTTTCGAAAATATTTAGTATATAAAATATAAAATAGCCGTGAGCTATTTTTAAAATTTGAATAAGGAGTTTAAATCCTTAAATTCATTATTTATAATGAATTATATGTTTAAAATTATTTTTAAACATATTAAAACAGTTTATAAAAAGAAATCAATTAAAAATTGATTTTCGTGAAATTTAATATTAAAGTATAACTTAGTAATTAAATTACTAAGAAAAGTCAAAATTGTTGACTTTTGAAATCAACGTCGAAATCGTTCGATAAATACGCTATCTGGCGTAAGGCGCATCAATTACTAATGACATCACGTTGATATGAAAGGATTTGAGATCTGAAGTCGTGAAATCGGAAAGCGTGAGAAAGCGTTGGACCATTTACCAAGAGGGTAAATTGGTAATTTTCAACACATATCTCGTCTCTAGAAGAGCGAGAAATGTTAAGATGATCTGGCGTTAGAAGCGAATTAAATTCATTAAAGAATTGATTCATATCGATATAAAATATCGAATCTTATTATAGACTTGGTAAGTCTCGAAATACGTAAACGACGTACTAAAACATCCTTTTATATAAAGGTGTGAACGACGCACTAGGCGGGCGTTGTGAGTAGCGATCGTTAAAGGCGAACAATAATTTTCGGTGGGCTTTATTACTAAAACGAACAACTTTCACTTTCTTTTCAACTGTCTTTGTTTACAATACTTTTCAACTATTGATAAAATTGTTTAAATGATTACCTGCCAAAATGTTTACGTTTTGTGTATTGTATCCTATCCATGAATGATGTGATGTTGATGGGTTGTTCCCAACTTATGAATGAAAATCGATATCGGATCCTATGTCGGAAGGCTTATACCTGGCTAGGATTAACGTGTACACTGATGGTGACTGTGTGCTGTAAGGACAATTCACGGCCGGTCACGGGGTCGTAGAGAGAGGCCTCCCTCACGACTTTCGACTATGATAATATGATGGAATGATAATAAGGATATGGATCATACACACCCGAGAAAATGCTTGGTGACAACTTTTATGAAGCGATGAAAATATTTTAGTAAGCTGAGGCATTTTCAACTAAAACCCTTGTGTCTTACCATAATATTGGCAGTGTAATTCAAAGAAAATAAAATGTTTTCGGCATAAGTCCACTGGGTACAAATTTTTGTACTTATCCCTGCATGTTTGTTTTTAAATGTGCAGGTTGAGCTCGGATGTTGATGATGGAGGAGTGTTGAGGAAGTCCATTGTCCTTGATGTTTATTAGGAATTGTTAACCTTGAATACATATCGTCATATATGTACTCACACACTTTCCGTTGCAACTCTGAACTATTTTATTTTTATGTCTGATGATAAGATAATATGAACTATGAAGTCCTTCAGATCGTAAAATCCTTTGGGATCTATTGGTCTACACCTTTTGGTCCGAGATGTTAAAAATGTATGTTTGATTCTAAGTATAACAATCCTCATGTGATAAGCGCATTGTAATAGTCTTTTGCATCCATAAATACTATTCCTAGTACTAGTCCGCTCACTCCGGGTTATCCTGAGTGTGGTCGTGACAGAGTGGTATCAGAGCAGTTGCTCTTTGAAACTCAAATTCCTTCTAAAATTAAGTCTAGATTGAGTCACTGGACTTCTAGAAAATCTACTGGCTATCCTCAACACTCCATCACACCGAGCTCAACTGGGAAAAGGTAAGTAGTTTCTTTTTAAACTTATGAAGTGAAGAATTCTATATGATGATCAAGTTTGGAAAAAAAAAATTTGAAGAAAAAGGAAAGGGAAGGTTATGGTGTGATGAGGATGGAAATGAAAAGTTATGAGTAAAGATTTTCAAAAATTTTAAATTTTGAAATTGAATAGTAATGATATGAAGTGGTTAAGTTGAAATGTATGTTTTGAAACAAATTATGATGATTAAAGACGAATGTATGGAAGCAAGATGATATGTACAAATATGTATGAATGAGCTATGGTGTTGTTTTGAAGTTATAATTATGAATCATGAAATTCATGTCTATAACTAGATATGCTATTTTCTTGAGAAGAACGTAGACGATATAAGAAGCCTGCTCACATAATGAAAGAAAACAAAAGAATGATAGGAAGCATGAATGTGATTTTAGTTTTTGGTTTTTGAACGTCGAGAGTGGAACTTAAAGATGATCGAGAACGACGTTGACCATGAAGAATGAAGAAGGTGGATATCGTATCACAGCTTTAATGTAAGCGACCACAATCACAATTTCAACATGCGTGACCGTTGACCTGGATTTCAGAATGTTAAGCATCAACCTGAATATGTGGATGTAATAGTTATACTACGTCGGCAGCAGCCATAGTATGCACAACCGCCGTCGGCATTTTCTCGAAATGTTGCTACAATCGTGAAAATTTTCGCCTTTGTCGCGATAAATTTGTTTTGATCGTACTCTTCGATAGGATTCCGTTTTACGCATGGTTTTCGCTGCGTATCCCTAACACTCTGAACTTCATTTGTTATGAAGGACATAATCTCTTTTCCGTCTCCGAATCGGTGAAGTGCGGTTAAAGTTTAGCTCGAGTTTTAGTTAGGCGAGAAAAACTATGGTATCTCGTATATCTTAGAATAGCAATAGGAGTTTTGTTCCTAGGTAGACTAAGAATGTCACGATATGAGTTTTAATCGTTAGTATTTATCGCCTTATAGATTGAATAGTTCTTCCTAGTTGATTGACCGATGTACTAAGCTACCTTATCTGCTATCAGATATTAGTAGTGACTGACATTAGTTTTGATCGTGGCAGATGGAGGAAATGCGCTACATTGCGAGGAGGAGGATAGGACCCGACCCGACTCCCGAGGAGACTATCCATATCTATCGGGAAAGCTGGATGTGTGCCGGTGAGGATCTAGGAGAGTTCTTGATGTACTACCTTAGACTGTGGAGGAAAGCCAGAGCATATGGCGTGACGGACTACGATGGTATCAAACGCCTTCTTACCATACTCCCATGCGATTGGGAAGACTATGCTCGGGAAGTTTCCGGAGACTACATTTACCGTGCGATCGGAGGGTATGACCTGATAGGCGATTTACCCAGGTTCATCGACCACCTGACATATGAGTATAGCATTTATGGCGCAGCACCGAGAGGACCTTATCTCACTCACGGGAGTACACATGGCGTGATGAGTCACCGAGTGGGTGTATACCGAGGTTCCACGGATAGTCGACCAGTGGTGCCCGATATCGGATTGATGAGGCGAGACTCGTCGGCGGACGGGCGGCCTGCACCTAGAGCTTTGGGAGCTCTGTTTTCCTCCTCGATGTTTGGACACCACAATGCGTTCACCACTCCCGCCCTCTACCACCGATGGCGGCACCCTACCGCCGATCGAGAGTTTCAGTCGACAAGCACAAATAAGTGTGGCGGTACCCTTGATGGTTATAACCCAATCCATGGCAGACTACGGTCGATTCGTGTAGATTATGGTCCATTGCGGGATATTCACATGGTAGAGAGTAATGGGCTGGACCTCTAGAGTATATGGCGGGGCGATGACTCGGATGAAGAGGAAGAGGACCCAGGAGGATGAGGAAGACTCGAGGAGTTGATGTTGATGTAAAGTTGAAGGATTATGTTATTTATCTTATGAATGTTTTATTTATGTTTTGAAGAACTTGGATGAGGCTGAATTTTGTAAAGGCTATAAAGCATTTGTGCATGATTTTATTTTTGTAAAGCCATAAGCCGATATGTGTATGGCTCTTTTGAAATGTTTTGGAAGTAAGCATGTAAGTAATCACGATGTAATGACTTTTGTTATAAAGTACTTTATCTATGGTGCTTTTGCAATTATATATATGACCCGAGAGGGCTTTTGCAACAAAATTTTGTATGACAAGAATGAAATGTTTTGTTTAAGTTATTTTTTCCAAAAAGGCAATGATGAAATTGTATACATTCAAGTTATAAAAATAATGCACGATGCTAATGATATATTTTACATAACAGAATGCCTCCTAGACAAGATCCTGAACGAGGAGTAAGGGGCAGAGGCAGACCTAGGAGAAGAGGTAGAACTCCTGAGCAAGAAGAGGAGAATATACCTCAACCACCTCCACCTCAACCTGATCGCAAGATAGAGGAATTATTCTTAAGACAAAACCCTCCTACTTTCAATGGGAAGGTAGTCCGAAGGTTTGAGCAGTGGATGAGAACTATTGAAAGGATTTTCACCTTTTAAGGTGCAGCCAGGAAAAGGCGTCATGTGTAACCTTCAGGTTGAATGGACTGCTGATTTACGGTGGGAGGCGAAAGAAAACCTTCTGCAGAGCGAGATGGAAGAGTTAACATGGGAAGATTTTAAAGAGAAATGTATGATAAGTATGTACCAAAAGTTACAAGAAGAAGAAGGGACACAAATTTTTCTTGTTAAGCGGGAAAAGATGTCGATGGCGATTACGATCGCACATTTTGCGAGATGTCTAGATATCTGTTGGATCAGTGGACACGAACCTAAAAATGGCAGAAAAATTTAGGTCAGGGTTAAGGCCAGAAATAAGAATGTCTCTCGCTGGTCTTGGAGACATGACTTATACAGAGGCTCTTACACGAGCTTTAGACATTGAGGCAGCAATGCCAGATGATAAGCCGACATCATTCGGATGCGAATCGATGGACGGGGAAAGAGGAAATGGGATACCGGTTTAGTAACAAAGACGAGGGTAATTTTGAGAGCAGGAATAATAAACAACGATGACAAGGGAGTCTGACAAATCAAGGGCAAGGATGGAGGAAGCCAGCATTTGTTCCTACAACAAGAGGTCCACAAGAGCAAAGAAGGGCTCTTCCGTGCCCAAAGTGCTGAAAAATGCACACGGAATGTGCATGGCGGGCGGCCGAGGCTATTTTAGGTGTGGAATGAAAGGACATTATTCAAACTTACGTCAGGAGTGCGTTCGGAAGCGATCGTGGGCGAACCAACCCGGCAATGTCTAACCACCGAGGGCTATCCAATTTCATTTAACCTCAACAACAAATACTGCCGCAACAATGGCAACAACCTCGCAACAAGCTGCGGCAACAACGATGGCGTGACCACAGCAACAAATCAAAGCGGCGGTGGCAACCACCTCAAAGAACGAAGGCAACAACCACCACGGCAATGCCGGAAGACAGCGGCCGCCTGCAGACAACGGCAACATCCCGGCAAAGACAAGCACAACGTCACCGCAGCCTACCCGAGCTAGGGCATATGCTTTGCACCGACGACGAAACGAGCAGGGACCGGAAACACCGGCGGTATGGGAATCCTTCTCAACATACGTTATAGTATTGTTCGATCACGGTGCTTCGCACTCCTTCATAGCAAAATCATCGTGAGATCTGTTTGGACTTAGTCTATATAAAAGCAAATCGGGATATGAGAATCTCTTCACCTATAGGAGGGATTATGGTACACATTTACGCTCGAACTAGAGTTGAACTTAGGATCACTTAGGGTTCGGCAAATAATTTGAACATAATACCCATAGGTGGCGTAGATATAATCTAGGAATGGGTGGTTAGCTGCAAACCACTCCACGATTCTTTGCAAGGAAAGAAAATATCATTTCATTTTCACGGACAAGAAGCAACGCCTTCCATGGAATTAGTATGGGAAAGAGTTCGATTGTATCCGCATTGAAGGCGAGGAAAATGATGAATAAGAAGGGATACCATGCTTTTCTCGTTTACGAGCGATGAAGAAAAGCGGGAAATGAAGGCGAAGACATAGAAATTGTCAGGGAATTTCCAGATGTATTTCCTAAGGATCTACCCGGATTACCCCCGATAGACAATTGGAATTTACCATCGACTTGGAACCAGGGTCGGCTCCAGTGTCGAAGGCACCCTACAGAATGGCCCCAAAGGAATTGGAAGAGCTGAAAATCCAAATCCAAGAACTGTTGGACCTAGGTTTCATTAGACCTAGTGTTTCGCCTTGGGGAGCTCCAGTATTGTTTGTCAAGAAAAAGGATGGATCTTTAAGGATGTGTATAGACTATCGAGAGTTGAACAAGATGACACTCAAGAACAAATACCCTTTACCAAGAATCGACGATTTGTTTGATCAATTAAGAGGAGCAGGCATATTCTCAAAGATTGATCTCAAGTCAGGATACCATCAACTCAATACGACACGAAGATATAGCTAAAGCGTATTAGAACAAGATATGGCCATTATGAATTTGTAGTTATGCGTTCGGGTTAACAAATGCACCGGTATGTTATGGACCTCATGAACCGAGTGTTTCATCCGTACTTAGACAAGTTTGTCTTGGTTTTCATAGATGATATTCTCATCTATTCGAAAATGAGGAAGACCATAAGGAACATCTAAGAATGGTGTTACAAACTTTGAGGAATGAAAGATTATTTGCTAAGTTCAACAAATGCAATTTTGGTGAAGGAAGTAATGTTCTCGGACATATCGTGTCTGCCGATGGAATCAAAGTAGATCCGACCGAGGTGGAAGCGTGTAAGAGTGGAAATCGCCGCGAACTCGAATGAGATCAGGAGTTTGCTAGGGTTGGTGGTTATTACAGGAGATTCATTGAGGATTCTCCAAAATAGCAAGACCAATGACCCACCTACTCCGAAAGGAGTTAAGTACACTCGATCAGAATGTGAGGCGAGTTTTCAAAACTCGAGGAGAAGTTAACAAGTGCACCGGTGCTAGCGGTGCTGTAAGCGGACAAAGAATATGTGGTTTATCTGACGCTTGAAGAACGGACTAGGTTGCGTTTTGATGCAAGAGGAAAAGTAATAGCATACGCATCCCGGCAACTTAGACCACATGGTGAACTACCCAACACATGACTTAGAATTAGCAAAGAATGGTTCATGCTTCGAAAATATGGAGACACCATCTCACGGGTGAGATGTGAAATCTATCTGATCATAAGAGTTTGAAATACTTCTTTGAGCAGAGAGATCTAAACATGAGGCAGAGAAGATGGCTCGAACTATCACCCAGGTAAAGAGAATGTAGTATCTGACGCCTTGAGTCGTAAAAGTCAAACTAAATTGGGATGTCTCCTTACGCAAGAAAATAAACTCATTAAGGAGTTTAGGAAATTAAGGATTGAATTGGTTGAACAGCCAGAGACGATCACTAGCTGTATCGCTACACTCACCATGACACCTGATTTAAGAACAAGGATCATTGAGAGACAAAGGATGGAGGAAAAGTTAGAAAAGATAAGAGGAAGAGTGAGAACTGGCGAATTGAAGGATTTCCATGAAGCATCAGATAATGCTTTAATGTTTGAAGGGAGAATATGTATTCCTGATGATACTGAGATTCAGAACGAAATAATGAGTGAAGCTCACGATACACCTTACACCGCCCATCCAGGCAGTACGAAGATGTAACAGGACCTAAAAGAAAAGTTCTGGTGGGAAGGCATGAAACGAGACATAGCTTCTTTTGTGAGAGCATTGCCTTGTTTGCCGCCAGTAAAAGCTTTGCATCAACGTCCCTACGGGAAGTTACTGACCATTGGGTATACGAGTGGAAGTGGGATGAAATAACGATGGATTTCGTTCTGATTTACCCAAGTCCGAAAAGGAACAACGCCGTATGGGTAATAGTGGATAGACTCACCAAATGCGCTCATTTTACGCGATTCGAATACTTATGGATCGACAAGCTAGCCCGATATATATAAAAGAGGTTATACGACTACATGGAGTACCAAAATCTATTACATCGATAGAGACTCCAAATTCACATCAAGATTTTGGGTAAGCCTCTGAGAGAATTAGGCACAAAGTTGAACTTCAGTACAACATTTCACCCACAAACCGATGGGCGGTCGGAAAGGACAATCAAACTCTAGAAGATATCCGAGAACCGTAGTTCTAGATCGAGATGCAAAATGGGAAGACATTTTACCTCTTATTGAGTTTGCCTACAATAATAGTTATCAAGCGACGATTGATATGGCCCCATACGAAGCCTTGTATGGCAAGAAGTGTAGATCACCACTTTACTGGGATGAAGTGGGTGAAAGGAAAGTAGTAGGGCCAGAAGCAGTGAATGAAATGATTGAAATCGTCCAAATGATTAGGCAAAGAATAAAAGAAGCTCAAGATAGAGCGAAATCCTCTGACGTCTGGCGCGGATCGGAGCTGCAGTTTGAAATTGGAGACAAAGTGTTTCTCAAAGTCTCTCCATCGAAAGGGATCATAAGATTTGGTGTGAAATGAAAACTAAGACCCCGTTTCATAGGACCATATGAGATCCTAGAGAGAATAGGCCCAGTAGCCTATAAGTTGGCTCTTCCGCCAAACTTGGGAAACGTGCATAATGTTTTTCACGTATCTCAATTAAGGAAATATGTACACGACCCTAAACACGTGATCCGTCAAGACGACGTAGTTCTCAACTCAGATATGAGCTATGAAGAGGAGCCTACAGCAATAATAGACCATAAAGTTCAACAATTGAGAATCAAATCAATTTCGCTGGTCAAAGTGCTGTGGAAACACCACGGACAAGAAGAAGCTACGTGGGAACTAGAGGATGCAGTGAAAGAACGATACCCCAGATTATTCTTCTAAGGTATGCAAATTTCGGGATGAAATTTCTTTTAAGGGGGGTAGGATGTAATAACCCGTAATTTTAAAAGCCTAATTACGGTTGTTAAAACCCGTAAAATAGAATTTCGCCGTGAAATCAAATCTTTTTGAAATCGAATATGATTTCAATTACTTAGGAAGGAATGATTTCCTGTTACACATTCACTCAAATTCGTGAATGTAGGAATCGAAAGTTTTAAATTTTATCGGGTATATTTTAACGTCGAATGCGATATCGACTGTAAAAAATTTTCACGGTATTTTTTCTAAGCAATCAAGCTTAGAATTATATTCCATTATTAGTGGAATATTTTAATAATGGGATTACGATTATTTACGACTATTTTGAAGATGAGACGATACGTAACGTTTTGAGACGTTTCAAGCGTTTCAAACGTTAACGTTTTGAAATAAAACGAAAGATGGTTTTAATGATCAATAAATTATAGGAATTTATTTCCTATGATATTTTTTATGACATTACAGTATTATTAAGCATTTAATTAATGCTTGAGCATTAGAATTTATAAAAATCACAACATAGTTTTCGAAAAACCCTAATTCTCGAAAACTAGGGTTTTTATTATGCAAATAACATCTTTTAATTATCCTATGATATTAATTATCATATAAATAATATACCATGGTGTATATACCTATTAATGGCATGAAATAAAATTTTTAACCATTAATTGGCCTAATGGCCGAGAGATACATATATATGGGTATACAAATTTAAATTATGATATTTCTCCACTCATGCATGTATACTTATATATTTTTCAGATTTTATATTTTAAAACTCCCATACTCAATATATTTTAGCTATTTCCAAGATATAGTGTGTAAGGCACTAATGATTGGGAACCCATTAGTGAATAAAATAGCAATAAAATGTGAAGAGTCTCTTGTGTGTATTGGGGGAGGGGTGACCGAGAATGGGGAGGTTATAGAGGGGGATGACCTCAGTTTTTGTTCATTCTTCACTCATCACTCAAACACTCCACTCCCATCTCTCTCCAAACCTCTCATCTCTCTCAAGAACACTCTCTTTCTCTTTTTTTTCTGCACAGCCGAGAGCTCCCTCCCCTCTCCAAGCTGTGGATTTTCTTCTTCTCACCTCCATACAACACCTTAAAACCTTGTACTTGGTTCCATCCATACATATCACAAGGTAGGAGTCGAATAGAAGCTTGTTTGGTTCATGAAGCTTTCGAAAATTTCGAAGAGATGGTCTAGTTTATTGCATGTGTTCTAGATGATCCATGTTTGTAAGATTTGATGATTTCATGTGTATTGATGATGAGAGGATGTTAGACAAGTGTTCTTGTGTTTAAAATGACTTGCATGTATGATCTAACCTCAAAATCTTATGAATATATGAGTATGTTATGTTCTAAGATTTTGCAACATGTTATTTGAAGCTTAGATCATGCTTTAAAAATTTATTTGAACATGTATGAGAAGTGCTAGTGAGGGCCGAGAGCTATAAGGAGCATTTGAGCATGAATTTATGATTTATGATATTATATGTGTCCATAGTATTTATCTTGAAATTTTAGAAAAATCCATGCCCAATTTCTTCTTAAAAACCGAGAGCATATAAAATTTTATGTAAGAGTATGATTTTCTTTTTGAACATGCAATGTCACAATCTTGTTTTATAATGTATTGAGAATGATTATAGTTTAATTTGAAATTTTTGAAAGACTCATGCTATTTCTTTTTATTAATGCCGAGACATATACAAAAATATAAGTGGGTGTATGATTTTTTTTTGTACATGCAATGTGATATTATTGATCTATGATGTGTTGAGAGTACATATAAATTAATTGGGAATTTTTAAGAAAACTCTTGCTATTTTTTTCATAATGACCGAGACATATATATATATATGGTTACATGATGATTGATTTTTTTTTTAAAGCATGCAATTACATATAATTGATCTATGATATCATGTGAAACTATAGCCAATTGTTTGGAATTTTAGAAAAAATCCTACCTTTTTCTTTTGAAATTACCGTGAAGTATGTGATGATATATATTGATGTATGATTTTATTTTATGACATGCAATAGTATATTATTGTTCTAAGATGTGAATTATACACTATATGTTTTAATTAGAATTTTTGAAACATTCCTATATGGAATATTGAGGAAAACCGAGAGCACATATATATATATAAGTTAATGTGTGATTTTTATTTAGTACATGCAATGCTAAATTATTAGCTTATAATATGTTTTATGCATTTTATGTTGTTATTGGAAATCTTGAAAATCAATTACCTATTTTATTCAAATAAACCGAGAGCTAAGCTCACTTAGGTGATGAATAAATTGGTTTTGATAGTTGTTATGATGTAATGTTGCTACAATATAATTTATGAGCATGTAATGATTTTTTGGAAAATTTTATAAAATTGTTTGATGTATATAATGAAATAACCGAGAGCTATGGTACCATTTATATGGTATAGCATTGTTATATCATGAATTATATGACATAAATATGTCATGGACTAATGTTTGGACCTTGTAGCAATTTATTTTAAATTTTAGAAAATTGTTGGGCATTTTATTTCAAAATGCCGTGACCTTATGAAATTAATAAGGTGACGTTCGAAGGTTGTTTGAATGATATGATAACATATTAATGACCATAGTGTATAATAATACAATATAAAATTAGAAAAAAATTTGGACATTATTTGGTAATTTCTTAAAATTACTGAGAATATTTAGGATTTTAAATCCTTTTAATCAATTTTATTAATAAATTATATGTCTAATATTATTTTAGACATATTTGGAAATTAGAGCAATTTTGAAAATATTTAGTATATAAAATATAAAATAGCCGTGAGCTATTTTTAAAATTTGAATAAGGAGTTTAAATCCTTAAATTTATTATTTATAATGAATTATATGTTTAAAAATTATTTTAAACATATTAAAACAGCTTTATAAAAAGAAATCAATTAAAAATTTATTTTCGTAAGAATTTAATATTAAAGTATAACTTAGTAATTAAATTACTAAGAAAAGTTAAAATTGTTGACTTTTAAAATCAACGTACGAAATACGTTCGATAAATACGCTAATCTGGCGTAAGACGCATCAATTACTAATGACATCACATTGATATGAAAGGATTTGGATCGAAGTCGTGAAATCGAAAAACGTGAGAAAACGTTGGACCATTTACCAAGAGGGTAAATTGGTAATTTTCAACACATATCTCGTCTCATCAAGAACGAGAAATGTTAAGATGATACGCGTTCGAGAAACGAATTAAATTCATTAAAGAATTCAATTCATATCGATATAAAATATCGAATCTTATTATAGACTTGGTAAGTCTCGAAATACGTAAACGACGTACTAAAACATCATTTTTATATAAAGGTGTGGACGCTGACGCACCAGCTGGACGTTGACGAGTAGCGTTTAACGTTAAAGGCGAACAACAAATTTTCGGTGGGCTTTATTACTAAAACAGAACAACTTTGTCGCTCTTTTCAACCTGTCTTTGTTTACAGTACTTTTCAACTATTGATAAAATTGTTTAAATGATTACCTGCCAAAATATTTACGTTTTGTGTATTGTATCCTATCCATGAATGATGTGATGTTGATGGGTTGTTCCCAACTTATGAATGAAAATCGATATCGGATCCTATGCCGGAAGGCTTATACCTGGCTAGGATTAACGTGTACACTGATGGTGACTGTGTGCTGTAAGGACAATTCACGGCCGGTCACGGGGTCGTAGAGGGATGCCTCCATCACGACTTTCGACTATGATAATATGATGGAATGATAATAAGGGATATGGATCATACACACCCAGAAAATGCTTGGCCAAGCAACTTTTATGAACTGATGAAAATATTTTAGTAAGCACAAGGCATTTTCAACTAAAACCCTTGTGTCTTACCATAATATTGGCAGTGTAATTCAAAGAAAATAAAATGTTTTCGGCATAAGTCCACTGGGTACAAATTTTTGTACTTAGCCCTGCATGTTTGTTTTTAAATGTGCAGGTTGAGCTCGGATGTTGATGATGGAGGAGTGTTGAGGAAGTCCATTGTCCTTGATGTTTATTAGGAATTGTTAACCTTGAATACATATCGTCATATATGTACTCACACACTTTCCGCTGCAACTCTGAACTATTTTATTTTTATGTCTGATGATAAGATAATGTGAACTATGAAGTCCTTCAGATCGTAAAATCCTTTGGGATCTGTTGGTCTACACCTTTTGGTCCGAGATGTTAAAAATGTATGTTTGATTCTAAGTATAACATTCCTCATGTGATAAGCCTTGTTGTAATAGTCTTTTGCATCCATAAATACTATTCCTAGTACTAGTCCGCTCACTCCGGGTTATCCTGAGTGTGGTCGTGACATTAAGGTCTAAAATAATAGATCAAATAGAAAATATTCCTAGTACTTCTAATAATAATAATAGGAATAATAATAATATTGATAATAACAAAATAAATAATACTAAAGAACCTTACATGATGTCCGAGGTTTATAAATTATTAAAACAAAGAAAATAGAAGAGAATCTACTTCTCTTAAAGATATTATAAATGAGATTAAAATCTTAAGGAAGAAATTAATAATTTAAAACAAGAAAATTTAAGTCTTGATTATAGAATTTCTAGAATAGAAAATAATGAAGAAACAAAAACTCAAATAGAACATAATTATGAAATTAATAAAGAAAAATTTCCTAAAGATGAAAATTTTCTATCCACTTTAGAAATGATTATATCACAAAAATGGTATATAAAATAACACTCTTAATTGATAATTATTATTCAAAAGAATTTACAGACTTTAGTAGATAGTGGAGTGATTTAAATGTTATACAAGAAGGATTGATACCTACTAGGTATTTTCATAAAACTACTCATACTTTATCACATGCTGCAGGAAATAAATTGCAAATTAATTATAAATTACCTAAGGCATATGTCTGTATAAATAAAAATTGTATACAAACAAGTTTTTTACTTGCTAAGGATATTACTAACCATGTTATACTTGGAACATCTTTTATAACAAAAATTTATCCTTTAATAAAAGTTGATAAAGAAGGAATTATAGGAACCTTTAAAGGAAATAATATTATTTTAAAATTTATTACTGAACCTATTACAAAAGTTTTACATGAAGTATATAATAATATTAGTTCAAAAGAAAACAATTAAGTTTTTAAAACAAGAACTAAATATAATTACAATAGAAGAAAAACTTCAAAATCCTAAATTACAGGATAAAATAAAATTATTAATAAACCAATTTTCTAATGAAATTTGTAATGATCATCCTAATGCATTTTGGGATAGAAAGAAACATATTGTTTCTCACCTTATGAAGAAGATTTTGATGAAAAAAATTCGACAAAGGCTAGACCTTGTCAAATGAATTCGAATATTTAGAATTATGTAAAAAGAAATTGAATCATTAATTCAAAAGGATTAATAAGTCATTCACGATCTCCTTGGTCATGCATCGCTTTTATGTTAATAAACATAGTGAGCAGGAAAGAGGAGTGCCAAGATTGGTTATTAATTATAAACCACTTAATAGAGTATTAAAATGGATTAGACATCCTATTCCAAATAAAAAAGATTTATTGGATAGATTATATGATTCTGTTATATTTTCTAAGTTTGATTTAAAATCAGGATATTGACAAATACAAATAAATAAATCTGATAGATATAAAACTGCTTTTAATGTTCCTATAGGACATTATGAATGGAATGTTATGTCTTTTGGTCTTAAAAATGCACCATCTGAATTTCAGAAAATAATGAATGATATATTTACTCCTTATAGTGAGTTTATTATTGTTTATATAGATGATATCTTAGTTTATTCTAAAGATATAGAAATGCATTTTAAACATTTAAGAATATTTAAAGATATTGTTATTAAAAATGGTTTAGTTATATCTAAATCTAAAATGTCTTTATTTCAAACTAATATTAGATTTTTAGGACATAATATTGAAAAAGGAAATATAATTCTTATTAATAGAAGTATTGAATTTGGAAATAAATTTTCGATGAAATAATTGATAAAACTCAATTACAAAGATTTCTTGGAAGTTTAAATTATATTTCTCCATATTATAAAGATCTTGCTATAGATCTGACTATTTTATATGATAGACTTAAAATTACAGGTCCATGGACGGAAAAACATACAAATGTTGTTAAAAAATAGAAGAAAAAGTAAAACTCTTCCTTGTTTAATGTTAAGCAACCCAAATTGGGAAAAAATAATTGAAACAGATGCTTGGATATAGGATACGGAGGAATTCTTAAATGTAAATCACGAAAATAAACAAGAATATCTTGTTAGATTTTATTCAGAAAATGGAATAATGCACAAAAGAATTATGCAATCAGTAGCTAAAGAAATTCTTGCTATTGTTAAATGTGTGTTAAAATTTCAAGATGATTTATATAATCAAAATTTATTATTAAAACAGATTGTAGATACGCTAAATTTATGTTTAATAAAGATTTTAAACATGATATTTCTAAACAAATGTTTGCAAGATGACAAGCTCATTTAGCTCCATTTGATTTTGAAATTATTTATAAAATGACAAGATAATAGTCTTCCGATTTTTAACTCAAGAATATATTCAATGAATTTTTCGGATATGTATTCTCGGGTAGGGAACTTCCTCTTATAGAGGAAGAGGTGGCAGATGAAAACAACCAGATATTCTGGTTCAACATGGAAACAGAAAGCTTATAACTTCAAATTTATCAGAAGATAAAGAATATCAAGAGTTTCTTGAATACAAGAAACAAAAAGAAAAAGAAAGTACTTCATCACAGAAAAATACACGACCATCATTTTCAAATATAGTTGGAAATGAAAATGATGAAGAAAATAATACATATATTATGAATAAAACCCAAAAGGTTATAATACTTTTGGAAGAAAATGATTTGAGATGGCAGAATAATCCATGGTATTAATGGAAAGGTATATGGAGAATGCTTCGTATCCAGGAAGAGCATATAAGTCTCGACTTTATTATGAGAATATTCTCATAAATAAAGGAAGTGAAATAGTTCATTTCCATAATGGGAAAAATGAAGAAGTTTATAACTTCAGTAAAATCATAGTCAAGAAGATTATATCCATTGAAGAATGATGAATATCTCCATTAAGACAAAAAGAATACATATATCCTAATACAAAAACTTGAGTGAAGTATAATTATTGGGATTATATGGATTCTTTCAATAAGGTTCTCTTATATGAGAATGACAAGAGAAAACACTCTTGGTTCATAAAGATCTGTACAGAGGTTTATAACCATGAAATTCCCATATGGTTTGTTAAATGGTGGCAAAAATTTGGGACATCAATAAATATTTTACCAGAAGAATGGAAAGAAAAATTTGAAAAATTGGTGAACATTTCACCTAGGATTCTGGAATATCAGGAGAAAAATAAATGTATAGAAGGAATATCTTCTATGTTATTCTTTATAGAATTTTCAGTCCATTGGATATGGAAGTGGTCTCCAATCTTTGGTTATATAGAAGATTTGATTCCATGTATAAAAAGAGCATTTTACTCAAAATTCTGTGATAAAATAATAAAAGAAAACCCAGAAACCAAAAAGATTTTTGGTATTGATACATTGATTCTTATAGAAGAAAAAATTAAGATTTATGAAGAAAGGAGTCATAATCAGAATCGGAAAGTATCACCATCTCCTTTTGATTATATCACTAGGAAGATGAAAATGAAGTATGAGGTTCTATCCAAAGAGGAGATAATATCTCAATATATGGATGAAGTTAAAAAAGATTTAATGTCTAAATTAGGAGAAGAGACAATGTCTCAATATTCCGATTCATCAATGGAATTTATGGAGTCTCAAGATCATAATGAAGTATCTATGGATGATATCTTTAATGCAGTTAAAGATACATTGGTTGATAATATCAAGAAAAAGAAAGAAACATCTTCATCATCATCCGTGGAGTTAAAGGATGCATAATTTCAGATATGGATTTTTATATTTGAGGGAATGTCCATCAAAGCCAGGAGAAAAGTGTTATATCTGTGATCATTTTGGGAAAATAAAAGACTCCAAAGCAATATATATATATATATATATATATATATATAAATATATATATAAATACTATAACAAATAATAATGTCTTTTGTATTACTATATTCTTATATCATCTAAGATTTCATAGACTACTATAGTAAATAAATATTATTGTATAGATTATATAATATACAATATGTAGAATATAAAATATAGTTACACTTCAATATAATAAAATTATATATATATATATATATATATATATATATATATATAATTTTATTATATTGAAGTGTGTAACTATATTTTATAGTCTACATATAATCTATACAATAATATTTATTACTATATTAGTCTATGAAATCTTAGATGATATAAGAAATATAATACAAAAGATATATAAAATAACATATAATCTATACAATAATATTTATTACTATAGTAGTCTATGAAATCTTAGATGATATAAGAATATAGTAATACAAAGACATTATTATTTGTTATATATATATATATATATATATATATATTGCTTTGAGTCTTTATTTTCCCAAAATGATCACAGATATAACACTTTCTCCCTGACTTTGATGGAGTTAATATATACAATAATATGTTTTATATATAATATAACTTTACTATATTGAGTGTATAACTATATTTTATATTCTACATATTGCATACTATATAATCTATGCAATAATCTATACAATAATATTTATTACTATAGTAGTCTATGAAATCTTAGATGATATAAGAATATAGTAATACAAAAGACATTATTATTTGTTATATTAATGTCTTTGTATTACTATATTCTTATATCATCTAAGATTTCATAGACTACTATAGTAATAAATATTATTGTATAGATTATTGCATAGATTATATAGTATGCAATATGTAGAATATAAAATATAGTTATACACTCAATATAGTAAAGTTATATTATATATAAAATACATATTATTGTATATACTCTAACTCAAATTGAGCTCGAATAACACATTATCAAATCAATTCGATCTTGATCTCGAACTCAAATTGAGCTCGAATAACACATTATCAAACCGAATTCGAGCTCGAGTTCGAGCTCGAAAACGAGCAAAGTCGAACACGAGCAGAGTTCGAGCTCGAGTTCGAATATGTCTCATAAAGCAGTAGTTATCGAACCAATTCGAGTACGCTTTCATGAACTCAAAATTTTATAACGAACCGAGCTCGAGTTCAATTTAAAGTTTCGAATTGAACTCGTAGAATAAAATTTAAGCGAATGAGCTCGAGCTGATAGTGTTCGACTCGATTCGGTTCGTATAGAGCCCTTTACACCTATCATCAGTAAATTTATTTATCACACCATACTTCTAGAATACAGTCATTCACTAGATATGGTAGTGCTATCAGGCAGCAAATACAATGAAACTTCAAGATAAAGTAGAATCGCTTTTGGATTACTGTATTCCTATTTTCTTATTGCATTCAAAACTTAAAAGAGTGGTGGCTACTTAACGGATCAAACCTGAATTGGCATTCCAATAACTAAGAAAGTAATAAATTTTCGAGGCAGATATTAAATTAACCATTTTACTTAAGTAAAGATTAATTATAATCACAAAATAAAATGAAAATAAATATAACCATTCCTTCCTAAAATGCCCTTCTATGTTTTTAATTTAAATAATTATCTAAATAATACTAATAATCTAAAATTAAAATTAGAAAAAACATTCTAAAACTACCTAAATCTAAACCCTTCCCCCCCAACCCCAGTGCCACCTCCGCCGGACGAGCTGTTGCCGAGTCACCATCTCCACCACCGTCGGCTCTGCTGCAGACGATGACGCCACCGCCCTCGCCTCCGCCAGACGAGCGATGTCGCCATCTGCAGCAGTATCGTCTCTGCCGCTGCTGAAACGATTGAATTTCGTGAGTATCTTACAAATTTCTACTTCTCCTTCGCAATTCTTCTCCCATTTCAGATTTTAAATGTCTGTATGTGAGCAAGTTCTTATTCTTATTTTTTTTTTGTTTTAAACACTTGCATCGTTTTCTTTTGACTTGGAATAGAAATTCTTATGAACCTTAAAATCTGAAATATATATTCATTAAATTGAATTTCCCAGCTTCTTATTGAACAAGTTTTACTCGACCAAATTGAATAAATGATATTAAGCCTGATATGAGCTAGTGCATATCAGCAATCGCTGCTGCTGCTGTTGCTGTCACTCGACCTAAGTAATAATATCTACATCTTTCTTCTGCTTTGTCCTTCTTATCTGTGGAGTGACTTGAATTTGACTTATGCAGAGTAAAAGTTGGACAACTTCCACACAGGGATGTAATTGCTTTAACCCCTGCAAACACGCTACTTCTCTATGTAAGATGCTGAAACTTTCACCTTAAGCTGTCTCTATAATTACACACGATAATATTGTTCAGATGATTCATGTTTGCTTTTGGGCTATGCAAGCCACTTGATGTGCTTTATTCTCACCTTAATTTTACCTTTGTTGATGACTAATATTTTCAAATGTAGTTTTTTTCAAATTGCAAAATTCGATCTCCATACATCTTGTTATGTTTCTCGGAATATAAAATTATGCATGTCCATCGTTTTGTAGGTGTCCTGCTCTCCCCTAGCTAGGAGTTGATAATTTGAGGTTGATCTTTCCTTTTATTTTCTTGCTTTGGAAGAGCACATGCTTTAGTGCGCATATATATTTATATTATCCACTCATTAGTACATAACACATTGTGTACCTATGAACATTCTCTGACGTATCATATTTCTAAAGTAGCTGATTGCTGACTTAAATTTTGGTTGTCATGGTCTTTAAGAAAATCAAATTATTGGCCCCAGCTGTTCTCTGGGCAGAATAGCTTAGTCTGCGCATAACTGCTAGAATTATATTGTAAAAACAGATTAAACTGATTTGCTTTGAGAGCTAGGCTAGCATTGACTTTTGGTTGGTCTAGTACAAAGTTGATGTGCCTTTTAAGGCCCAACTATGTGTCACCAGTGCAAAATAGTTATCATTATTTTGTGAAATAATGTCAATCAGGTCTACTAGTTTAAAATAGAGAAGCCTTTAGTTATATGTGCTTACATGGTACTGCAGATACGTGTTAAATGCATTAAAAGTGTGAATGTGAATGAGTTACATGGCACCATAGAGTCCAGCTTTACAGTTTGGTAGATTATATTCCAATTGGAGTTATGTGTTTGTCAGTTTGTGTTTGTGATTGTGTTTGGTGATTTGGCCCTTTACAACTGCACTGTGGGAAGCAATGCTTGTGCAAGTATGTTATGCCTTCTCCTTTGGACAATGCACAACTTTCGGGTGGAGTGGACCTTTCAGGAATCATCAACACTATATATGATCTGAAAATTATAGAATTAGCTGATGTTGTTGAAGGACGCATCAGCCTAGTTCTAAACAATGGACAAGTAAGCTTCTTATATGTATCTATCTTTTGGAGTAAAGCCATATATATACAGTGGCGGACCCAGGGGGGGACAGTGGGGGCACTGGGCCCCACTGGATTTTAAAAAAACAGTAGGGTTATAATAGTAAATTTACATTTAATAATTAAAAAAAATATTTAAAGGTACAAAATATATGAAAAATAGTATATACCATGCTTAAAATAAATACATAAAAATTGAAAGAGAAATAAACATAGAAAAGAATGGTTTTTTTCTTCTTTTTTTAGCATTGAAAATACCAATTTTGATTGTTTCGGTGAATACATTAATTGTTTTTAACCATATAGCACTAAGTTTCACTTTTTTCATATTAAATTGTCATTTATTTTTTATTTTAATTGTAAAATTCTTTTTATGAATTTATAAAATTATGATTATTTGGACCTAAATATTTTTTGGGCCCCCCTGACCAAAATGTCTGGGTCCGCCACTGTATATATACATATAAATATATATAAGAAGCTAGTTCTTGGAATATTACCTGTTCAACTTTGTAAACTTGTTTGGCGTACTCTTTTATGAGCACATAATACTGCTTGATTTATGCTTGTGGATCAGTATTCTATATTACATTTCCATTATTTTGGCTGGAAAAAATAACAATTATATTGGTACATTTGGAAAAAATGACAGAAGAAAACCAATACAAAAAACACAGGGATATATTGGTTCTTATCCTATTACGTATATGTTTTGATATCGTATTGGTATCTGATTATATTAAATCTATGATTTATTGCAATCTACATCGATAATGATGCTAACATTTTTCTATATTTTTCTACTTTAGAAATACAGATGTACATTGCGACGCAGTCCTTCATCATCTTTAACTAATGAGTGTATTGCGGCAATGGCAGAAGGGCTTAATCCTAGTTTTATAAACACTTCCTTGGCCTTCTTTGGGGTGGTGATGATTCAACTTATTTAGCTAAGGCAAATTTGTGTGCTGATTCAGAATGGGAGTCTTTCTGTAATGTGATAACAGAAATATGTCAAAAGCCCAATACAACCTCTCAGTCATCAAATTCAGTTTCACATTCGTCCTGGGAGTTCTTAGTTAAGAGCAAATATAATCAACAATATTTAAGGAGTAATTATGTTACTGGTGCTTTCCCTGGGTTATCATCTAACATGAAGGAATCTGATTCATCTGATGACATTGCAAGTCACATTCAGAATACAGAGGAAACCTTCTGCGCGAAATTGCTGACAGAAACATTGGATTCATTACATGCAGTATATGAAACACTTAAACTTGACAATCTCCGTATTTCCTTGCTTTAATCTATTTGACGTTCTTTATGTATCTTGGCAGAGCTTTACAGTTCATGTCAATAATTGGTTCTACTTGTAATTCAAGTAAGCTGTTTAAAGAGTTGATAACTCTGTAATATAAATCCTGTACATATCTTGCTATAGGTGGCAACTATATTTCCTATATTCTGGGTTTATCCTTGAATATCATCAAAAAGCATAGTACGCATTTGAAGAATAACAGTATTTAAGCAAGAGGTGATGATCTAGGGGCACCAGATGTACTATGTATATAAGTTTTAGCTCTAAAGTAATATGCTTATTTACATGATCCATCTGGATAAACTTTTCATTAAAAATAAAGAAATAGGATGCACAACGATGTGTATGTTTACTTAATGTTCATTAAAATTGTTTTCAACATCATAAATAGACCTGTCAAAATGGGCTAGCAGTTGTGCACAAAAAAATAATAACCCAACCCATGATATTCATCCTTGCTGCACTTATATGCAGGCAGGCTGGCCTACTAATTTTCTCCATTTATATGCTTCTCTCTCGTTGCACTTGCTTTTCTTGGAAGAGAGCAAGTTTTATATTGATGCTGATGCATGTCTTTATGTTCTTTTTCTGTTTGGGGTTTAACTCTTATAGCATCTACAGTTAAGTGATGTTTTTTTAAATCTCAGAATTACAATTTTAGAATGCTATCTCACTCAATCACTTATTCACTAAAGTATTATGGTATAGTGTCATCTTTTCGTTGGTTTTTTATCGTATGATCCAGGGAGGAAGAGTTATTTGCTCATCTGTCCCAATTTACAGGGCTGGACACAAACCTGGGAACGAGGCCGGCTACATTGTCGAAATATCTACCTGTTATCCTTCACCTGGCTCTGTCAAGATTGGTAGGAGAGACACTAACTCTGATGTCTAATTATACATACATGAGTTATGAGACTGTTTGCACATAGCTAAAAGTATTTATGTTTTTAGTATGGATGCAAGATAAAAATTATTAGTGCTCAAATGATGTAGGATGATTTGTACTATAACTTGGATACTTTTTTGGATTATGGCGATATTGGAAGATGTTTTCTAGTTATGGTATTTTTACTTTAAATGATAGCGATTTTACTTAGTGTATTTTTCACTTTCATAGGTTTCATAACACCTAATAAATCATATACTGTCGCGTAAATAGGGGTAACGCGTGTGTGTGTTGGCCTAGTGGTAGAGTGGTTAATGTCCGAGACCAAAGGTCTCGGGTTCGAGTCCACCATGACACGGCCTTTAAATTTCTATATTAAATTGACCAAAATAAAAATTTAAAAATAAGGGTAACGCGAAATTATCAATCTTACATGATAGTTTAATTTACATTGTCACGCGAAAATTATGGTTAACACGAAATTATCAATTTCGCATAACAATTTAATTTACACTATCACATGAAAGTAAACGTTCATGTGTAATTATTAATTGCGCATGACATTGTAAATTACATTATAACTTGAAAATATGGTTCACATGGAATTATCAATTGTGCGTGATAGTGCAATTACACACTCGATCACACGAAAACATGGTAATTTTGTGTGAATGTGTAAATTATATTGTAATGCAAAATTGTAAATTTCGTATTACAATATCTTCTAAGTGTCGAATCACACTATATTTTCACGAACATTTTGCTTTTCAAATAAAAATATCGATACAAAAAATTACAGAAGTTCATATTAATATGGTCAAAAATATGACCAACCTCAACATGATTTTCACATCGTTTTGACCTACGTGATCTAGTAGTATTCGACTGGTTGGTACTAACTTCTTCATCTTGTGTTATATGGATAAAAAATTATATCACGACTGTATTCATAAGATGATCCTTGTTCAATACAAGAGATGGAAGCATATGTAGTGCCATTCCATTGACCTCCATGCGTTAGTATTATACAATCTGATGGCACACGAATAAATTCTTGTTCTCCGTCCATATATGTAGTGTCATTTCATTGACCTCTGTGCATTGTTATTATTATACATTTTGCTCTCATCTGCATCGCACAAAATTCATATATGTTTAGCATAATATTCACAAACACAAGACTTTGATTCGAAACTGAGCATGATGCGGAATTACACAATTTCGCGTCGGTGTGTAAATTGCGTTGATACGCAAAATTATGTAAGAATTATGCATCATTGTGAAAATTACACTAAGACGCGAAAATATGAAACTATGTAATTTCACGTCTTACCTAGTTTCGCTATTCGTGAACATAATGCGAAATTCTATAATTTCGTGTCATGTCTACGATCGCATCACAAGCTGAATTGCGCGTCTTTAAGAACACGAAGCCAACATCCTAAAATTTTAAACTACAAATCATAAAATACGAAAAAGAAAAGAGCTCATCCATTGTAGCATTAAAGTTACCTTGAAAAGATTTAATTTCAATAAACTCTTCAACCTAACAGTATAGATTCTGAACCCTAGGTGAAGAAGAAGACGGAGATGAAGAAGAAGCTCATAAACTTGAGAATGGGGAAAAAAATATGTTATATGTTGGAGAAGAAGAAGAGAATCAAATACAAGAAGAAGAAGAAGAAGAAGAAGAAGAAGAAGAAGAAGAAATTGAGAAAGAAGAAGTTGAGAGTAAAGAAGAAGTGAATGATCTAATGCAAACTTAATCTTGAACTTTTTTTTCTTCTGATTTTTCCATTTTTTTTCCTTATTTTTATAAATTTTTTGAAATGTGTTAACAATTTAAATAAAAGGGCAAAGTTGTCTCTTTACTCTAAAATTGATTAGAATTAATATATTTTTATTCTTGTGGCTACAATTAATTTTTTGTTAAGTTAATTGGTTATTTAGAGCTATTTCCTCTAAATTTTCCACGTCTTTATAAGCAGGTCACCGAAATTCAAATAGGCGTACATCGAATAAATGTTATACCAGTTAAGATTTTGAAACTCTTGTATGGCGTATACAGCGGCTATTAAATGTAACCTCAGCATGAAGTGAAGTGATAAACGCAGCAAAGTGGTCATATCTGACACTAGGAGATCGAACTGAAATTTAACAGAAGCCAATGACATCATAAGAGCGGTATTATAACAGAATATGAATGAATGATTCTCACCTGCCCGAATAGATTATAACACTAAAGATTACGCGGATTAGAAAAAGAAATAATGGAGACCACGGCGAGAAAGAAGAAGCGGTGCGATAAGATTAGGGGAAGAAGCGGCGCTGATGAAGTGAATGTATATGTAATTTTATTTGTTCGTAATTTTAGTATGTGAGCTATTCAGCAAGTTGGGCCGAGGATTTTGTGTCATGGATTTCAAGTAATTGTTGGTTTGAAATAGAATATTATTTCTGTAATTATTTATAAGTTATTTATTGTTAAGTTGAATAGTTTTAAATGATGGAATATCGTCTTTGAATGAAATTTCTTTGTATCATTCAATTTGTAATTGAAATTTGTGAGATTAATGTCACCCAATCAAATATGATACATACGCGATGAATATTTTAAATTATTATATGTATAATGTTCTTGAGCATTAATTAATGAATAGATGAATAAACATGTCTGATAAATCTAGTGTGCGAGATTTATGAAAACAGTAAAGAACACGAAAGACTTTTACGTGGTTCGATCAAGAATAAGATCTCGTCACGGAGGAGATGATCCTCAAGATGTTTACTATAATTCGATTACGGCAAGTATCTCAAAGGGCTCTAGTATTCAGAATTTGCTAACCCTTTACCTTCAATCTAACTCCTATTTATACACAAACGTAAACCTTGCCACGAATCCCTTGATTGGCGGGCTCATGATTCTCCTATAACCCACCATGATCTCCACCATTATTACCCATGATTTCACCGTTACCTCATTACCGTTACCCATAATTGGGTTTGGGGATCGCCATTTAGGCGAACCAGTAGGCAACATTAGGTTAGGCCCGGCCGCTTGGGGCCGCTATTGGGCACGAGAGGTTGGGCCATATCCTATCATAGCCCCGAAAAGTCAAGGAATAGCCTTGCCGAGGTGAAGCGGAGAATGTGCTTTGCCGAGGCGGGATGTTGCTGGTCAAGTTTTCGTTGAAGGTTCTTGTCTCGTCTGTATGGCTCTTTTTTTAAGGACATCGAGGTCCGACACGAAATACTGCTGGTCCGGGGTGGACATGGGCGCGACCCGATGCCCAACTCAAAATCATTACGTGATTAGACTAGCGGAAGTCGAGGTCCGATGTCGAGGAGGTCGAGGTCCGACCGAAATACTCTGCCGGTATGAGGACATGGGCGTAGTCAGATGTCCGAGCTCGATGTAATCATTACGTGATCGGGATGGCGGTGCATTTTCCGAGAGTACGTCATACGCGCCAGCGGTAGTTGGGCACCAAAAGCGTGCGGCGTCGGTCACACATCCAATCGTAGATGAGCACGTGTGATAAACGAAGCGGCAGATTTTAGGCGCCATTTATCCTATAAATAGGTCTAAAAGAGGCAATCTGCTCACTTTCTCCTTCGACGTTTGAATCCGAGAGCATAACCTTAGAAATTCCCAATTCCTCTTTCACACTTTGTTGAAGAAATCGGAAATCTGCCGGAAAAAGTAAGTATGTATTCTTCACCTTCTCATTCCTCTTCTCGCCTCGATAACTCGGTTCGGCTTCGGTTACGCCAAGATCCCAACGTAAGGGATTATATATGCCATAACCGCCTAGGTAAATCTATAGGACTTAGTTCTAGGTTTCACCGATGTCTTGGTATGGGATGGCATCAGGATTGGTGGGCGAGATCAACTTTGACGACGGAGGAGCTTTTGGTGGTTCTCGAGAAATACCACATCCAGAGGATGCATGGTGGTGCTTCGAAACCCAATGATAGGGCGATGGCCCCTCGGGAGGATTTTATTACATTTTGTAGATAGCTTAATAGCCGGGCTTAGATTTCCTTTTGCCCCATTTTCCTTAGCTTTCAAGAGTATTTTGGATCCCTATATGCCAACCGACCTCCAATTCTATTAGGTCGGTGGTTGGGCTAGGGTTAACTGTTATGGCATAGGCGAGGAGTTTTCTTTCAAGTCTTGATGCGTTTTCGACATCAAGTCTATAGGAGGAGTATATTACACCGCCACCGTCGAAGTTTAAAATAGCTTCCCATGAAGGTATCCCACCGCAAAATAGATACTTCTTCTGCGGTGAGGGTATCCTAGGTATGAGTGGGGCCTCGAGGCGATGAAGGATGTGAAAATTAATCCCTGGGCCCTATGGAGAAGTCGTTGAACGATATGGGTGAGATCCTATCGATCAATTATACCGAGGATGACTTGAGCGATGTTGGTGAGTGTCTATAGGTCGAAGCTCCGATGTCGGTGCGATTTGGGTGAGGCAACCTTTTATCTTTATTTCCCACCGATTTTGTTGTGCTAATGAAATTCTCATGTTGTATGCGGTGAAGATTGACCCTACCAGAAGTCAATATGCCGATCTCGCGCGCCCGCATCCTCCTCGAACGAAGGGAGCCCGCGAGGAAGAAAGGCGAGACGGCGAGTCCACCCAACGGCCGTGGTGGTGGGCGCCTGAAGACTTAATGACCGGTCCTCGACAACCTCGGCCCGACAGTGGAGATCGAGGTCCATGGCCGCCCGCCCGAGGTGCGGCTTCAAAGACTCCTTATCCTTCCCAAAGGTATAAGTCGCTACTCTTCTCCTTGTAAGTTTGTTGTTACGTGTTGCTAATTGTTCCATATTCAGGATGCGGCCTCGATGGCAGGTGAGATGCACCGCATGGCCGGGCTTGTTGTTGAGGGCGCCTCGCAATATGAGGCCATGGAGAGAAGATCGCCGCGGACAAACCGAGGGCCGGTGAATCTGTTGGACGCTTGCCAGGCGGGACGCCGAACTTGCTAAGGCGGCCGGGGAGCGAAGTGGCAGAGATGGCCGAGAGTGCCTCAAGAAGGGGGACCGGCCTTGCGAGTGGCCCGTGCCGAAGTGGAGAGCGCTCAAGAGGAGGCTGCCGAGGCCGAGAGGAGGCTGGCCGCGCAGACAAGCGCCTTGCTGGCGGGGCAAGGACCTATGCTGAGGGCCTTCGCCAGCAGGCTTATCGAGTCGGAGAGTTTTTCCTCCTTCATCTCCGACTTGGCAGCTGTGATGAGGCCGCAGGTGATATGTGCCCACCTAGAGAAGTTGGCGGCCGAGAGACCAGATTTTGACAAGGCCCAACACGGTTGGGTTGAGGTCGAACCTCGGGAGGTATGCAAGAATTATGCTCGCATAATCGCTGGGGCGACCTCTTTTCCCGTGGTGGATGCCTTGGCATCTTCTGCCTCACTCCTGACGGCGGAGGCCAGAACTCGAGGCAAGGAAGATGAAGACGTGAGCTTCAAGCATTCCTTCCGAGTTGAGGGGCAGCCGAGGCGGCAGTCCGAGCTCGGACATCCCTTCCGAGATCGGCCGCCCCGAGATCGGCAACCGGCGGAGGAAGAAGAAGCAAAGACGGCAGAGGTGAGAGGCCGGCAATGAGCCCGAGGTCGGTGGACCCAATGTAATAGGATGATTTGCGGGGTCGATAGGACCTGTGGCCGCATAAACTTCCATTTTGAATAATAATAGACATATCTTGTTAAAATGCCTTGTATGTTGTCTTATTTCTAGATTTTCATCTCAATACCGGACTCGATCATGAGTTGCTAATAAAGGCGAAAGAAGTCCGAGGTGCTTTCTTAGAAGGATGAAGAGGTGATGCCTTTGGAGGAGTCGGTCCGCCGGTGACTCGAGTTACGGCGGCATGGATGTCATTTCGGTATCATCACCGAATCGAAAATGAAGTTGCACGAGGTCGATCATGAAGTGGTCCGCCTCCCTTCCGAGAATGAGGCGTTAAAGTTAAGGATTACACATCTCAAGTCCAAGGGCTGATTTATCCGCAGATGTGATCCGAGGCGATCGATGCAATGCGAGGTAGCTTGAGCCGACAACAGAGGCTGGCTCGGATCTCGGAAGAGCATGCGAGTATGAAAGTAATCCACGGATGGTGGAACTACCATATCTCAAGCCGACGATCGAGTTCGAGCTTGTTGGCGGAGGGCATGGTGCGAGGATGAGGAGGGCCAAATAGCAAGAAGTTTCAAGGCGCCTCGACTCTATCACGAAATACATGCAAATGTACGAGATCGTCAGAACGACGATGCCCCGATCCCCGCAGCGTCTACGTGGCGTCTCGTCCAATAATTGAAGAGCTCGAGGAGGAGGCGGCCACGCTGATCATGCCAAGTGCTTCGCCTAATGGGTCCACCGAAAGAGGAGTGTTAGAGGACGGCGCGCGGCGAGACGAGGCCGAGCGCGAGCAGCGGTCGAGGTGGAAGGCGACTGCTCGGGACGAGGGCATGGTTACGCCCGGAGTTAGCTCACGGGTCGAGTGCGGCCTCGGTATGGATCGCATTCCCGAACCGGAATCCCACAGTATCGTGTCGAATGCACTGGAGCGGGCCGAGGTGGTGCCGTCCTCATAGATTGGGTGGAGGGACCGAGTTCATTCGGTATTCATCGTCGACACGGGATTTTGTTCGTAACTATCTCGACGGTGAGTCTCGGCGGGGAGCCCTAAACCCGAATGAGTGTATATAGTGTAGGACTTTGTATGTAGGTATAAATGTATTTAGACTCGTTTTGTGTGTCGTTTTCCTCTTGAGAGGTAAAAACATAGCTTAGGACTTCGCTTGGTCGTAAATGTATTTATCTTGTATACTTGGTCATAATTTGGTGAGATCCAATTTTGGATGTCTTATACATGTAGATTTTTTCAACTTAATGAGTAATCTGTAGGGAAAACGTATGTTAACCCTCGCCCCGAGGATCCATCTTGGGTGTTTAATTCACCATACATTGATTATAAACCTAGCATGCGTCTATATAATTAAATGCAACACGTTGGGGTTTTCACGTGTTTACCTTTGGATCCGTCGAGGTGGATCGAGCGGGATGAGCGGATAGAGCGGATCGAACGGTCGAGACTCGTGCTTTGACCTTCTGGACTGTATCCCGGATACCCAAACTCCAACGTCGAGTGAGGACGAGCTATGGAGAATACTACAAGAAATCACCCTCAACCCTAGGCTAATTTTCGAGATTCACTCTTATGAGGTGACCGAAAATTTGCTCTCAATTATTAAGTGTGTCTAGACTTTATCTCATACCTTATATTTATAATGCACTACCTTAATCCTATATGGAATGTTACCATAATCCTTTATGGAATATTACCATAATCCTATATGGAATATTACCATACTCCTAGGATTATTTCCATACTCTTAGGATTATTTCCATACTCTCAAGATTATTACCATAATCTTATATGGAAAGGATCTATGATATACCATAAATATAATTATATCCTTGTGGGATAAAGAGAATAAAATCTTTCCTTTGAGAGCAGAGGGGCGCGATTTCTTCCAAGAGCTACGGGCCCTGGATGGGCCGACCCGTGGATCAAATGCAAGGAATAAAGATGGGCCTCAAATAAATTAATTATCTTATGTTCACCCGTAACATAAATTAATTTATAAACATTCGATCATTCCACTAGAGAAAGAATGTTGACTTACCCTTTATTACCGAAGTTGAGTCGGGCTTGCACTTAGACATTACGAATCCCGTATTTAAGATATCGAACGTCCATTAATCATTTATAGCAATCGATCGCTTAAAACGATTAATAACTTCATTTCTTAAGTAGTACCACTCAACCTTATTATTGTACTTGAGCTAACTCAACTGCGGGGTTTAGTACAATAAACCTTTGAGCTCCTTAAGGGACGTCATCATCCTTAACGGATACGGTGACTGACTGAGATGACTAGCGTGACATACAAGATCGCCACCACCCAAGATGCGGAGAATCTTGGGTTAGAACATATAACCTCACCCATAACAAGTCAAAGTGATGGGATGAGAACTCATACTCACCTAATACCTTATCGAGGTTTAGATCATCGTAAGTCACCGAGATCTTGGTTCTTCACGACGGTCGGAAAGAAGAACTCATCTCATGTGATCCTTCAATACGTCGAGACGTATCAAAGATAGACAAGCAACTAAGTCAAGTCACTTCTCATCTATCTGCAGCCTAAACCGACAACTCGTCCTTAAGTCGTCTCGGTTGTGAAACTTTTATATCTCATTAAGCGACCAATCATGCACTTCGTGATCTTCACACACCGTATGATCTAACTTATATATGAGATAAGGGACACGAGATATATGCAATCAAGTATTCAAATCGATAGGAGATTGTAATAGTGGTAGCGAAACATTGTATACAAGCTCAACCAAAGCGCCAAGATACAAATCCAACAATCTCCCACTTATACTAAAGCAAACTTTTAGTATACAATGTGTCTTTCTACTAGCTATTACAAACAACCATCACTTTGCTTCTCCCACTTATACAAAAGTTTCCTTTCTAAGTGGGTGCCATCAAGCGCAATCCAAGTCCTCTAACGTGTCCATCGTAGACTTTTTGCGGCGAGCTCTTCGTGAATGGATCTCGCTAGATTTTCCGTCAGATCAATCTTTTCAATCAAGACGCCACTCGTCTAACGATTTCTCGTATGACATGGTACTTTCTCTATGTGTTTAGTCGCTTGTGGGTCCGTGGTTCCTTCGAAGTTTACATCGCACCGAAAGTTATCACGAGAAACTATGATACTCTTGGGCAAACCAGTACCACATCTAGATCCACGAGGTAGTTCTTGAACCATCTGACCTCCTTAGAAGCCTCAAGGCGGCTACATATTCGGCTTCCATGGTAGAGTCCGCAATGCATCGCCGCTTTGCACTCCGCCAGATATCGGCTCCACCTCCCAAGGTAAACACATAGCCCGAGGTCGACTTTTTCTCATCACGGTCGACTTGGAAATCGAGTCAGATAACCCAAAGGCATTAGACTATCGCATGGTAAACCAGCCTATAATCTCGAGTCCTTTTCGGTGCTTGAGTATATGCTTCTTGCGATCGATGAGCTTGTCGAGGTTGGGCGATATCTAGCTACTATGCCACCGCATAGCAGATATATCGGGCCTCGTGCATAGCATTGCGTACATGAGACTTCCTACGGCGGAGCGTAAGGAACTTGTCTCATTTCCTCTATCTCCTTTGCGGTCATAGGTGATCTGCGTTTTGAATAAAGGAACGCCATGTCCGAAGGTAGCAATCCTTTCTTGGCGGTCCGCATACTAAAACGAGTAATCACAAGATCAATGTAAGACGCCCGAGATAAGCTCAACATTTTCTTCTTGCGATCTCGGTGAAACCTTGATCCCAAGAATGTACGCTGCATCTCCTAAGTCTTTCATTTGAAAGCGATCGGATAGCCAACTCTTTACGCCTCGATAATGACTTCACGTTGTTGCCAACTAGAAGGATGTCATCTACATAAAGTGCAAGAAATACCACATCACCGTTAACATCTAACCGACACACAACTCTCGCTAGCAACTGGGTAAATCCATGGGACTTTACTACCTCGTCAAAGCGTAAGTTCCATGATCGGGAGGTTCGCTTAAGTCCATAAATGGACTTCTTAAGCTTCCATACTAGATGCTCTTCACCCTTTACCACATAACCTTCAAAGTTCGCATATAGATGTCTCTACCTTCCTCAAGGTAACCGTTTAGAAAAGCGGTTTTAACATCCATTTGCCAAACCTCTAGGTTCAAGTGGCTGCTATGGCTAGAAGAATTCGATGGACTTGAGCATTGCTACAGTGAAAAGGTCTCATCGAAATCGATGCCCTCAATCTGAGTGTACCCTTTCGCCACAAGCCCCGGCTTCAAAAGCGAAACCTCTCCATCGGAATCTCTCTTCCTCTTGTATATCCACTTACTACCTATGGCTTCCTTGCCATCCGGTAGAGGTGTCTTTCATATACATCCATAGCCGTTATGGACTCCATTTCTAAGTCCATAGCGGTGTGCCATGATCTTGCATCAATATCTTGTATCGCCTCCTTGTATGTCCATGGGTCGATTATTGCATGTTAAATCTTTGGGACCAAATCCAAGATTCACCCACGAACATAAATCGCTCGGGTTGACGAACAACCTCCCACTACTGACGAGGTTCTACAGCACAATGGCGGCGGTGGAGTGCAGATACTTGTGGTTCTCTAACTGCACAACTTCTTGTGTAGGTACCACTCATGCGGTCGGTATCAAAGTGGAACTCCCACCCACTTCAATTTCTTGAAGTATCCGTGTCGATCCTCCCACTAGACTCGACATCTCGCACCTTCGCCTGTCGGTGGTGGATTACGATCATCTTCTAATTCTTGAAGAATGATTTCAACTTTGGACTTATGATTTTCATGTAGTCCTCTTCTAAGAATCGAGCATTAGTGCTAATAATGACCTTGATCCTTGGGACTATAGAATAAACCACCTTCGCCCTCTAGGATAGCCGATAAACAGCCTTGCGCCGATCTAGCCTCCAACTTGTCGCCTTCTTGTTCAAAGACATGTCGGATCGCCCATATCCTTATGTGGCTTAAAGCGGATGCGCCCAAACCACAACTCGAAGGGGTCTTTTCGATGACTTGGACGGTACTAGATTTAGCAAGTATGCCCGTCTCTAAGGCATATCCCCGTAACGAAATAGGCAATGTAGCATAACTCATCATAGATCTAACCATTTCCAAAAGAGTCCTATTTCTTCGCCTCGACACACCATTTTTTGTGGTGTGCCCGGTGAAATCGCCGGGATGTAATCCCACATTTCACTAGGTAGTCCATAAACTCGTTATCGAGGTATTCGCCACCGCGATCAGACCATGATGACTTGATACTCTTACCTAACCGTCGCTCCACTTCCGCCTTAAACTCTTTGAATTTCTCAAAGCATTCGGACTATGTGAAGCGGTATATGTATCCGTACCTTGAGTGTCGTCAATGAAAGTGACAAAATACTCGTACCCCCCACGTGCTTGTGTGGACATAGGTCCACAGTCGAATGGACTAACTCCAACATTTCTTTGGCTCTATAACCCTTCGCTTTGATGGTGCGGTCGACATCTTACCTTTATACAGGATTCGCAGACCGGAGCAGAGTAACCGTGAGATCACCCAACGCCCATTCTTAGCCGTCTTTGGATCCTATTTAGATTGATGTGACCTAATCTAAGATGCCGAGAGAAAAGTAGAGTCATCTTGCTAAGAAAACTTTCTCTTTTAGGGTTTGATGAAGATCTGACATAGTTATAGGTATTATGTTTTGCGTAAATAGTATAAAGCGAATTATATAAAGTGCCAACACGATAACTTCGTCATTTCTTATGATAGAAACACCACTATCAAAAATAATGAGAATATCCATGAGTAAATAATTTCAAAGCGAAACAAGGTTCACCGAAAATCCGGCACATATAAAACGTCTTTCAAAACTAAAACTGTTGTCCCAAAACATAAAGAAACATCTCCAACGGGCTTACGACTTTCGCGCGTTGCCCATGGAGATCGTTATCTCGCCATCAAACGACTCCTTGTCCGCAGGAAACCACGCAGGTGTAACAAACATGATCATTGCGCCAGATCTACTACCCAAGAATGGGTAGAACAAGTCGCTAAACATGTTTCACATTAAAGCAAACGGCGACCTTGAGCCTTGAGCATAGGGCACTTGGCCTTCCAATGCCCGCCTTACCGCACTTGAAGCACTTGCCTTCTCCTTTCGCTTCTTCAAGCCTCCGTGGCAACCATGTTCTTGCTCCCATTACTCCCACTATTTCCTCGCCTTTACCACCTTTGGCACCCTTTTTCTATTTCCATTTTGCAACGAAAATTTTGGGCCCTTAGATGTGCTAGCAAGAGCATGTGCTCCTTTTCCCATAACTCCTTCCGCAAAGAACGAGATCATTAAGCAACCGACTAAGTGTAAACTCGGTCTTGCTCATGATCGCATTCACGCCGAAAGTTCTCAAAAGACTTAGGCGGTGTATTGAGGATGATATCGACCTTGGCTTCGCCGTCAATACCTCCTCCCAACCGATCAAGACTATCCATGAGACGAGTCATGTGGGAGACATGTTCATGGACCGAACTTCCTTCTTCCATCTTACACGCCAAGATTTCTCTCATTGTGTGAAGCGGATCGTCGATCCGATCGCCCAAACTTACTCTCGAGACTTGACCAAATATCGTCATCGCGTGCGCCATCGACCGATCTTTGCACCTGCAAGCCTTTGGACATCTTAGTCATCATATAGCATTTAGCCATATTGTTTGACTTATTCCAAAGTCCGCTTGACTCTCGCCGCTTCATTAGTCGATCGTCGAAGAAGGCATCGGGTTTAGGAGTAGTGAGAACAAACATGTGTTCTTCAATGATAAGAACATATTCCATGTTTCGCTTCCACTCGATAAAATTTGGACGGATAACGGATTTTGTGCGAGCATATTGATAATCGCGTAAGAGACATATCCGAAACGATAATGTAAAACACATAAGCATACGATCGCAAATAATTAAGTAATAATAATATTGTAACCTTTTGATAAAACAATATTAATTGAAACCTCCAATCGCCCAAGGAATTCCACATGCAAGCCACAGCGTGTGGGCGTTTACACATGAACCCCCGACTGCACTAAAATATACCTTTTAGTCGCTTAATTTCAATCCATGTCAACTTATCCTTATGACAAATGAAATTAATGATTGGACCTTACTAGACCACATCACTATCACGAAGGGACTTGGCGGAAGTTGTACTTGAGGTGATGTCTAAGCAATGACCACAATTTTTAACAAAGAAGATGAATTCTTAGAATTGGTATACTCACTCGGACCATACCGCTTCCAATTCAAATTCTTTTGTTATCTCATTTTATATCTATCTCTAGAGAACTTATGAAGATCGCACATGCGAAGCCACGCGTGTGGGCGTTTACATGAAACTCCCACTTCTCAATAGATTTAAAATGTTTTATTTAGAAATCTCATCTAACAAACTTATGATAAGCAAGGCAAGCAAGCCGCGCGTGTGGGCGCCACTCACGGCAAGGCCTCACTTTGTTTAGAGATCAAAAGTGGAGGTCTTGACATTTTAATTTGAAAAATTAATTTGTCGGGTTGCTTGCTAGTCTTTTTATTCAAAAGGTTTGTTCATGCAGATCACGTAATCCTAGCATGCTTTTCTATAGAACTCAACATGTAAAACATGCTCATGAGAATTCTAAAATATGCTTGATAAGCGCGATAATCCTAGCATGCTTACTATGCGCATCAAATTACGTAAAACACTTAAAGGTTTGTCAACGTAATATAAACATACATAGCATGCTACCGCATAATTTAAACATCCACGACATGCATATGAACGATAAAAATAAAATAAACGCTCATCGCGCTCAATCGTGAAACACGCACATATAAATCTAATCTATTACATAGATTTACAAAGTGTAATTTAAATCAAAACAGACCTCGCGCACGGGCATAGACCGGATTCAACAATTTGGGCCTCGCGTGCACGCACGGCCGAAAGCTGAAAACGGGCGGGCGTGGTCGGCCCAAAGAGTCCGGGCCGCTAGGGCAAAGCCCGCGCGCGCGCCACCGCCGCGCGCCCGCCTGCTCCTCGCGCGCTTCCTCATGTCGCTAAGGCGATCGCGACCATCGGCTGCAGCGCTGCGGACTTCAGCGCCGAACGCCCGCCGAGAGACGTCGTCGCCAGCCGTCGAGCTTCGCGACCATGAAGTCGCGCCGCAAGCGCGCGGGTCGCCGCGGCGAACGCGCCCGCCGCCCGCTAGCTCGCCGCCGCTGCTTCGCGGCGTACCTCGCGATCGCTCGATCGCTCGCGTGGCGCCGAGGGATCTCGTCTTGTGACGCCGCCGCCGCCCGCGCCCTCGCGATCGCCCTAGCGACCGCGAGGCTCGATCGCGAGATACCTCCCGAACACCGCCGAGACTGTTTTTTCCGTCGTTTCGATTCTTCGTTCTTTCGTCTTCGTTCTTCTTTTACGTATAAGATTTACATAATAAAATCTAATCTAACCACGGATTTTCTCGTGGTGTAAAACAAAACCAACAAAACAAACGAGCACGATGAGCGACAAATCCACAATTATAATAACGCACGTAATAATCAAACGTGAATTAATCCAACAGAGCCAAGATTCGATCCCGTGCTCGATACCAGTGTAGGGAAGCGTATGTTAACCCTCGCCCGAGGATCCATCTTGGGTGTTTAATTCACCATACATTGATTATAAACCTAGCATGCGTCTATATAATTAAATGCAACACGTTGGGGTTTTCACGTGTTTACCTTTGGATCCGTCGAGGTGGATCGAACGGGATGAACGGATAGAACGGATCGAACGGTCGAGACTCGTGCTTTGACCTTCTGGACTGTATCCCGGATACCCAAACTCCAACGTCGAGTGAGGACGAGCTATGGAGAATACTACAAGAAATCACCCTCAACCCTAGGCTAATTTTCGAGATTCACTCTTATGAGGTGACCAAAATTTGCTCTCAATTATTAAGTGTGTCAGACTTTATCTCATACCTTATATTTATAATGCACTACCTTAATCCTATATGGAATGTTACCATAATCCTTTATGGAATATTACCATAATCCTATATGGAATATTACCATACTCCTAGGATTATTTCCATACTCTTAGGATTATTTCCATACTCTCAAGATTATTACCATAATCTTATATGGAAAGGATCTATGCATATACCATAAATATAATTATATCCTTGTGGGATAAAGAGAATAAAATCTTTCCTTTGAGAGCAGGTAGGGGCGCGATTTCTTCCAAGAGCTACGGGCCTGGATGGGCCACCCAGGATCAAATGCAAGGAATAAAGATGGGCCTCAAATAAATTAATTATCTTATGTTCACCTGTAACATAAATTAATTTATAAACATTCGATCATTCCACTAGAGAAAGAATGTCGACTTACCCTTTATTACCGAAGTTGAGTCGGGCTTGCACTTAGACATTACGAATCCCGTATTTAAGATATCGAACGTCCATTAATCATTTATAGCAATCATCGCTTAAACGATTAATAACTTCATTTCCTTAAGTAGTACCACTCAACCTTATTATTGTACTTGAGCTAACTCAACTGCGGGGTTTAGTACAATAAACCTTTGAGCTCCTTGGGGACGTCATCATCCTTAACGGATACGGTGACTCGTCTATGATGACTAGCGTGACATACAAGATCGCCACCACCCAAGATGCGGAGAATCTCTGGGTTAGAACATATAACCTCACCCATAACAAGTCAAAGTGATGGACAAGAACTCATACTCACCTAATACCTTATCGAGGTTTAGATCATCGTAAGTCACCGAGATCTTGGTTCTTCACGACGGTCGAAAGAAGAACTCATCTCATCGTGATCCTTCAATACGTCGAGACGCATCAAAGATAGACAAGCAACTAAGTCAAGTCACTTCTCATCTATACCGCAGCCCTAAACCGACAACTCGTCCTTAAGTCGCGTCTCGGTGTGAAACTTTTATATCTCATTAAGCTTGACCAATCATACGGACTTTCGTGATCTTCTACACACCGTATGATCTAACTTATATGAGATAAGGGACACGATATATGCAATCAAGTATTCAAATCGATAGGAGATTGTAATAGTGGTAACAGGAAACATTGTATACAAGCTCAACCAAGCGCTTTCAAAGATACAAATCCAACATAATCTGTATGCATGCATGTAGACTTTCAAACTAGTGAGTAGTCCATGTCGTTGCAGACCGAGACGCTCAATTCAATGAGTAATCTACGAGTGCGGCGCGCTTAGTGAGTACCCTACTTAGTGGGTTTTCATCTTCGTGAGGCGTCCCTCGTGAAGGTTAAATGCGGTATATCCAAATAGATGTTCGCACACTAATAAAATGAAGCGAAATGAAATATTCATTAGAAAAATAAATATTTTATTCAACAAATATATGACATCGCACTTGACAAGGCAAGTAAGGAGGCTAACATAAGGTCGATCCGAATCGAAACTATGTAAAGTACCTCCTTAAATGAGAAATATGTCGGGTCGGGGATAAGCGCACCAGATAAGTGAGATAGCTTGTAAGCCCCCTTGCCAAGGTTCTCGTGAACACGGTATGGGCCTTCCCATGTTGGATCCAATTTGTTAAGACGTTCGGCTCTACTGGCTTCATTATTTCGTAGGACCAAGTCGCCCACTTGCAGTGCGGAGGCTTTGACCCTTTTGTTGTAATACCGTGCGACCTGGCCTTTGTACTTAGCTTCGTTTATGAAGGCGAGTTCGCGTTTTTCTTCAAGAGCATCAAGGTCGGCCCGCAGGTCGTCTTCGTTTCCACCTGGGTCAAAGTGAAGAGTTCGTGGACTCGGTGCGCCGATTTCAGCTGGTATGACGGCCTCGATGCCGTGAGACCAGTGAAAGGGTTTCCGCGACGTCGAGGTGTGGTCTCAGGACCGGAGGACTTGAGGAGATTTTCAGCCCAATCGCTTTAGCTCGGTCCAACCTCTTCTTCCTTGTACGATCGTGCGGTTCGTCACCCGGTCCGCCATTCGCTTGTGGGTGTGCGATCGAGGTGAAGCGATGATCGATCCAAGTTCTTCGCACCACTCTCAAGTTTTGTCTCACGAATTGGGCGCCGTTGTCCGAGACCGAGCGTGCGGTATGCCGGCGGCAAACTATATTTTTCCACACGGTGCGCATCCTTACGCTCGTGAGGCTCGATAGTGGCTCGGCCTCGACCCATTTTGTGAAGTAGTCTATAGCAACGACTAAATACCGAAGTCGACCCGGTGCTCGGTCGAACGGACCAACGATGTCGATCCCCCATTGCATGAAAGGCCATGGGCTTTGTAGGCTGCTCAAATCGGTCTGGGGTAGCTTCTTGACCGTGGAATGGTCGGCACGGACATTTTGACGAGTTCGGTGAATCTTGAATAAGGGTGGGCAATAATATCCCGACCTCAACGCCTTCTTTGAAAGAGCTCGGAGCGATGTGGCTTCGCAAGATCCTCTATGAATCTCATTAACACGTAGTCGGCCTTACGGTCTAAGGCACCTCGGGAGGGTTGAAGGTAAGACTTCCAGAGAGAGCCCTCATACACAAGATATACGGGATTTCACCATCATCTTTTCGCTTCTAGCCGATCCCGAGGTAGTGTGCCAACTTCCGTGTATGCTTTTAGGGGCGCCATCCGTTTGGTTCACCTCGAGATAACACGATGTGGGCGCCTCAATGCTTCCGGAATGAACTTCCTCTCATTGGCGATTTGTCGATGACGAAGCTAATTCATCGAGGATGTCACCGGCTATTTTCCTCTCGTGGGATTTGATTAACATCAAGTACCTAAATGAGGCCAAGATTTTTTTGCCTTCTCAAGGTCTCGCTTCATTCGATCCTCTTTAGCCTCAGATATGCCTAAGACCGGTTTACCACGACACAGGAATCTCCAAATATCTGGACTTTGTCCACTTTCAATTCCTTTGCTAAGCGGAGTCCCGAGATCAAGCCGTACTCCACTTCGTTGTTGGTGGTCGGAAGGTAAATCGGAGGCGATGTCACCTCTTGCTTATCTCGGGCGAGGAGAAGGATACCGCTCCGCTACATTGCATGAAGCTCCATCCACGTACATCCGCCAACATCCGGTGGGTGATGCAAAGTCGTTCCTCTGGTGAGGTGGGAGTGACCTCATTGGTAGAGGCGACTCGATGAATTTGACCTCCACCAAGAAATGCAAGGGCTTGCCTTTATAGCCGGCACTGGGAGTATGAGATGTCGTGCTCACGAGCTCCAAAGTGCCCACTTAGCTATTCGCCCGGATGACTCGGTTTGATAAGACTTGTCTTGAGGCAAGTCCGTTAGTACCGGATAGAATGAGCTTGAAAGTAAGGCCGGGCGTCGCATGCTCACAAGGCCGAGCTACCTTCTCGAGGTTGGTGTACCGCGTCTCCGGTCCTTTGAGAGCTCGGCTAATGAAGTAGATGGGGAGTTGCCGTCCCATCTCATCTCGCATCTGAAAGACTAATTGCCTCGTCCGGGGTGGCCGGATATAACGATAGAGTTTCACCTTGCTTTGGGGCGGATAGTGTCGGCGGTCGACGAGATATTCCTTGTTTGTGCTGGCGACTGGTGTTCTTCTGCCGGTGAAACTGGAGCCTCCTCGGGATCTTGAAGAAGGAAGTCGCTTCTCGGCACTCGAGATAGGAATCGGTGAGGCGGCCGGGCATCCGGTGAGTTTGTGTATTTCACGGATGGTTTTGGGATCCGCATGTCGAGCACCGTTTTCACCTTGGTAGGATTGGCTTCGGGCCTTCTTGAGAAACCCAAGATCCCGAAATTTACCCGCCTTCACCACGAATGTGTACGGGGATTGAGCTTGAGGTTGGCCGACACGAGGAGTGAAGAATAGTTTCGAGGTCAATGGCGCGGTTCTCGACTTTTGCTTTTGACTACTATATCGCCGACATAGACCTCAACAATTTCTCCTATGTGATCCTTGAAGATCGCGTCCACCATTCTTTGGTAGGTAGCTCCAGTTTTCGAGACCGAAAGCATCTTCGGTGGCAAAGACATCAAGTCGAGAATGAACTGCTTTTGGGCGCCTTCCGGCTCATCAAGACTTGGTGGTATCCTTGTATAAATCCAGAACCAAGATCTCATGCCCCACCAATGCTTCCACCTTCTTGTCAATGTCGGGAGAGGGTAATGATCCTTTGGGCGGTGTTTATCGAGGTCGGTATAGTCGACACACTTGCGCCATCCCTCCCGGCTTTCGAACTACAACGGATTAGCCATCCAAGTTGGGTATTTAACCTCGTCATGAGATTTTAGCCTCACGGGTTGGGTTACCTCATCTCTTATGATCCGCTTCGCTCCGCGGCAAAACTTCTTCTTCACACGAACTGGTTTAGTGGCGGATCAATGTTGAGACGATGAGTTGTGAGCTCGGCGAGACCCGGTCATATCCAATGGAGACCATGCAAATACATCTCTATATTCCTTAGAAGTCGCATGACCGTTGGCGAATATTGGTCGAACCTTGGGTACCAACCTTGACAACTTTGGAAGGGTCGTCGTCAGATAGTCAAGATTCTTAGTCGATCATCCCGAGGTGGCAACTTCGGAGGGTTCAGAATTGCTAGGCTCGAGGTAAGGCCGCATCTTGGTTGAGACTCGTAGGCACTCTTTAGCCGCTTGGTCACCTTGAATGCTTAACACTCCACGGGGTGGGTATCTTAATGGTGAGGTGGTACACGGAGCAGATGGCTCGTTGCATACAACCAATCTCTTCCTGTGATAATGTTGTATGGAGAGGGAGTTCGGACCAGGAAAATTGAATGGCCTTGGTAACCGACACAGGATCACGCCTACGGAACAGGAAGGGTAATGACACCTTCGGGTTGAACCGCCTCTTGAGTAAAGCTCCGCAACTGGGAAGGTGCGGGGTGTACCTGAATTCCTCCGACATCAAGTTTATCCAGGCAGCTCTGGAATATGATGCTAACGGAGGCTCCGATGTCAATGTAGACCCGATGTACATTCTTGTTACCCACCACGGCTTGTATTGTAATGGCATCCTGGTGAGGCATGATCTTGGGTACTGGGTCGTCTTTGGAGAACACGATGTTTTCTCCATCCCGAAGTCGCTTGTTTTTCGGCTCTTCGGGGGTCGGCCTCCGAGCTTCATTTCTAAGCGACGACCTCGTCGTACCAACTGGCAGTCCGGTTATAGCGTAAACCTGCTCCATTGCATTGGGACCTTCGTCCTCGTCATCTTCAGGTCGGTGCCGTTGAGGTCGGTCATGATTATTACCACCTCCATTTTTCCCTCTGCGCTTTTATTTCCGACCACGGTCGGCCGATGTATTCTTCGGCTCCTTCCTTGACGAGCTCGTCAACTGTGAGCTCAAGGACTTGCAATCTTACGTATCGTGACCGTACACTCGGTGGTAGTCACAATACTTTCCGTTGACTTTTTTTGGATCCTCGCTTTCATAGGAGGAGGTTTTGGAAAGAGCTCGATGTGAAGCTCGAATATTTCCATACTGGATTTGAATAGAGGCGATCGTTATTACTGAGGGTTTGGCCGAGGTCCTAGCCTTGATTCCATCGCCCTTCTTTATTCTTTCGAACGCACGGCGCTCAAAGACCTCGCCCCGATCCTCGGCTTCCTTCTCTCGATCATCACGCTCATCCTAGATCTCTCTCTTCCGGTCCGACTCGTCCCCTTTGACAAAGTTGTCAACGGGGTCCAAAGGCGACTAGTCGTCTTTGGTCGTTCACGGTGATCTCTTTATTCGAGCTCGTGTCGGATCCGTTCTTGAATGCGTTGATGATGTGAGATCGTTACTCTCATCTATTTTAAGGGATTCCATGATGAACTGGAGACGAAATTCGACATTGTTTCGTCCCGTCCTTGACGGATTGTAAGTAGATCGGATGAAGGTTGTTGAGGCGGCATCTTCCGTAAAACGCCGTTTGAACCGATCCATGAGGTCTTTGAAGCAATGGATCTTTGTTACGGCGGCGAGGTGAACCAACGTCGGCGTTGGATATCGCACCTCGAAAGACCTTTCACATATGGAAATCTTCCATCCTCGGTTTGCCATATTGGTGGTATAGGCAAATAGGAAGTCGAAGGATCTCCAAGGCCATCGATGCGACAATATTCGGAGTCCCGGATCGTGTGGCGGTGTATCGAGAATCTCCCTGAAAAGGAGATAATTCGTCCATGTCGATCGAATCCGGGGAGCTCGTTACCATCCCTATCCGGGGGAGTGGGAGATCGATAACGGCGTCTGTCGTCTCTTCGAGGGGGAGTTCGACTTCGTCTTTCCTCCCTTCTTTCCCGCCCATTCACATGGGTATCACGTCGAGGTGGAGAACGACTCCGTGGAGGGTACGAGGGCGAATGAACCCCAGTATCGGGACAATCATTATCTTGTGGTGAGCGTTGATTGTTTCGGAGGTAAGCGACCTCGATTGCACTCGTAATCACCACCGGGCATTCTTGAGGGCCGCCGTTTTCCTCCGGTTGAAAAACGGAATTGATTGAGGTTGGCGGTTTGATGAACTCGGACCTTCGCTCGACCGAGGACCTCGTGAGAACGATGAACCTCACATTCACCGGTCTTGAGGTCGGTGTCTTCCTCTTCGTTGGGCGGCGATCCCGAGGGTGTATGGAAGCATTCTCCATGTAGCCCTCGGTGTGTGACCGCTGGTGGCGCCCATAATCCCTTTCCCGGCGTTGTGTGACCACCGATCGTCCTCTGCACGGTTGTTACCGACATCGCCCGGCGATACTAGCGTTTGCACGTGTCCTTGCCATTAGATTGTAGAAAACACGACTTTTTATTCAAGAGTTTCCCACAGACGGCGCCAATGATAAATCTAGTGTGCGAGATTTATGAAAACGAGAAAGAACACGAGAGACTTTTCGTGGTTCGATCGAGAATAAGATCTACGTCCACGGAGGAGATGATCCTCAAGATGTTTACTATAATTCGATTACTGACAAGTATCTCAAAGGGCTCTAGTATTGATAATTTGCTAACCCTTTTACCTTCAATCTAACTCCTATTTATACACAAACGTAAACCTTGCCACGAATCCCTTGATTGGCGGGCTCATGATTCTCCTATAACTGACCATGATCTCCACCATTATTACCCATGATTTCTACCGTTACCTCATTACCGTTACCCATAATTGGGGTTTGGGATCGTCATTTAGGCGTGTAGAGTAGGGCAACATTAGGTTAGGCCCGGCTCGCAGGGGCTGCTATTGGGCACGAGAGGTTGGGCCATATCCTATCAATGTCTTTCTTTAACTAAAAAGTATACAGTACTGATAATTTTAGATAATAGTGTATTCACTAACATGAAGTCCTTGATTATTGAATTTGATTAATTTATATCAATAAATATTTTTGTATAAAAACGAATGTATCAATGAATGTGTAGATATATGTAGTGTGTATTTTTCAGAAAAATTAAATTTTTTATTCATATTATTGAATATTTATCACTGAATTTGCTTTCCATATATTATTTTTATATGAGATTTTGGACAAATGGTTAGTGTTAAATTACAAGATTTTTTCTAATATTAAATGGTTAAATATATTTTTTATCAATGAGTTTGTCTTTTATTCAGATGTGTTATACCCCTCTCGTCTAACATATTTGTTCTTTGATTACGGTGGCATATGTTTTAATAAATTTTAATGAGTGTAAAGTGAATGGAGATAATAAATGAATAGATTAATGGGTAGTGAGAGTAAAAGATGGACCATGAAGATAATAAATGAATAAATTAATGGATAGTGAGAATAAAAATGTGGGTCATGGTTTTTCTTTTTTTAAATAAATGAGTAGATTCAAAGTAAAAATTATGAAGTTGATGTTTCTAAAAAAAAGAAAGTTGACATTTTTTGTAGAAGAACCAAAACGAAATTAAATGAACGTATTTGGTGGATGTGGGTATTACTTTTATTTTTATTGTAGATCAATTTGTAATACCTTAAGATTTTAGTTATAAGATTTATCATTATTTGTTAATTTACAATTGTGTTTCAATGAGAAACTATACAGAATTAACCTCTATAAAGATTAGCGCAAATTGTACGTTGAGTAAGGAGTCTCACAATCGTATCTTGATCGTAATTTCGATTTGACATCTTCAATTTCACTAAGCAAATTTTCGTATGGTGAGTGTAAATTTAGACAAATTACGAATTTCTTATATTATTTTTTGGGAAATTTTAGTTGAATAGAATACAAATTAAATTTGTAACATTTATATTTGTAGGTGGTAAATATGTTTTGTCCTCCTACATATTTTAGAAACAAGAGATTGATAGTGATTTTACAAGAGAAGTACTAAATCTATTTATCATTGACATCATCAATTTTGAATCTCACAAAAAAAAGGTGGTTCTATTAAATATTCGTGTACTATTGATTGTGATGAGAATTTTAAACTTTGAAATGAAGGTTATTTTTAATTGTTTTTTATGAAATATGAACAAAAATTTATATATATATATATATGGGTTGGTTACAGGGAAAACTCCATCTAAGATAAGAAATAAGAACTTATCATCACCCTTGATTTCATATAATCTAATAGATATATTTAATTCATACTTTAAAACAAGTTTGATTTTTTTTGTAATACCCCGCGTCGATAGATACGTTACATCAAATAATTAACTTGTAACTACTTTAATGAAATCGCATTTTATTATATCAAATAATTGATTTGACGCGTGTTTGACAAACGAGAAGCGAAATTGAATAAAAATCATTTACAAAAGTCAAGGATTAATACGTAGACATTTCAAACCAGATAAATTATCACACTTTCAGGAATCACATCAACCCTTTTTGGCTACTTTTTCTAAACCCTTACAATTAATGTCACATCAAGAGCCACTTTTTACAACTCTAACAATCAATCAATATCAACCTTACAACCCTATTCCTACCATATTGACTACTCTTTAACATGTACCATTTATCTCTTACAAGAAGTAATATTATACAACAAACCCACACTCACCCTTTACTTCCTTCGGCCAGTGCAAAGAAAAACACATAATTATTTCTGAAAATTCAGGTAATCCCTCTCACTTAAGTTTCCGCATTCAATATTCAAATTCTTGTAATAAACTTGAACGCACTTGATTTCAGCATTTAATATCATCTACACATAACCTTCAAAGACCAATTCACAAGGTACCAATCCTTATCCCTTCAAGCTCTTATTTCATTCAGTTTTTAAACCCAGTTCGATAAATGTTGTGGAAATCTTAGAGAATAGATACTACAACAAACCAATATTTACAGACCTCATATACACTGTCTCACATCAAAACTCACAATAAATACTTACAAACAACTAGAGATGTAGAAATTCATAAAACATGAACATAATTTACTAAGGGGTTTTGAACCGAGCCATTTAGGGCTCAATTCTTAAACGAAAAGCCATTGTGGCTAATGGGGATGCTCCTATTACCACGGGACAGAGAAGACGACGATGCAGGGTTGTTGGCAGACACACACTCACTGTTTGGAGACGACGCTAGGAAAGCACTACGGAGGAGCAACGACGGCACCTCCGGCCAACTTCAAATAACAGCGGCAGGCCTGCAAACCTGTGAGAGAAAGGAAAATGTTAGATAATTTCTTTTACAAACAAAATTAGGAAAGAAAGGGGCAAATCCACCCAGTGCGTGTGTGCATGTGTGTGCATCGTGATGAAGAGATGAGGCCGTGTATAATACGACGGCGAAGCCGAGATAGGCGTCGTTGGATCTGGACGAAGGTACACAATTGAAGGAATCCACGCGACGACGGCATCGCTAGATGTGGAGCGGTGACGTTTCACAAAGGAGAGGTGGCGAGGCGTGGTCGGAGTAGAGCGGTGGCGATAGGTCAATAGAAGGAAGACGACGCTGGAGGTCGAACATTGGCATCCATCGATGGTGATGTTCGGACGATGGTGATGACAAGGAGGAGATGGAGGCACGACGACGAGCCTCGTCGAAAAATCGTTCTTCAAGAAGAGGAATGTTAAATCTAGGGTTACTTTTCTTATTCCTTTTCGATTTGAGAGAATGGGGAGCGCGATGGAGTGAGCAGTAGGAGGGAACGGGGAAGGCCGTGACCACGACGGAGCAACTGCCGACCGGACGTCGCCGGAGTGGAGGTGGCACGTCAGACAGAGAAGAGAAGGAGGGAAGCTGCTGATTTTATACGGAGAGGAAAAGAGAGGGGTGAGGGTGAGGCCGGAGGAAAGAAAAAGGGGTGGCGCCTCACAACCACCACACGTCGGCGTGACGATGCCAAAGAGGGAGAGGCGGCGCCTCCCTGGAATGAAATGGAAGGGGGGTATGCGAAGGTGAAGGAGACGAGAGTGAGGGATAGGGGTGGCTAAATGGGTGCCGGGTATCGGGTATTACCCGACCCGACCTGTAATAGCCCACCAACCCAAAGTACGGATTAGCAGGGACTGTTACTGATAAACGGGATTAAGTAATGGGTAATGACATGGAACACTGAATGGTGTGACATATATCGAGAATAATTTCAAACTTCATGAGTTTAGGGTTTTACAACATGAAGCGAACATACATATGACTTCATAATCTGGCAATGAAAACATGTGATTTACACATGTGACGATGTAATCAAGGTACTACTAATCAGCGACTGAAGACTTCAACTGCTCAACACATCAACATCCACATCATATGCTCAACATGCACTTTTAAAAACAAACATGCAGGGCTGAGTACAAATAATGCACTCAGTGAGCTCGTTGCCAAAACATTTCTTTAAATTACACTGCCCCTTTACAGTAAGACACAAGGGTTTTATTGAAAAGGCCTTGTGCTTACTAAAACATTTTCTTTCATTTTCAAAAGTCGTCTGGCCAGACATATTTTCTGTCTGTATGATCCATATCAGTTCTCATATATTATTATCATAACATCATCACATGTTGGTAGCGAACCAACAACTATAATCTCTTTATAACATCATCATACGTTGGTAGAGAACCAACAATTTTCACTATCATCATACCAGCCATCTCCACACATAACATGATCACCATACGTTGGTAGCGAATCAACAACTTTCAATATCATCATACCAGCCATCTCCACACATATCAATATCATTATACGTTGGTAGCGAACCAACAACTTTTAATATCATCATACCAGCCATCTCCACACATATCAATATCATTATACGTTGGTAGCGAACCAACAACTGATTTACTTTCATAGTTGGCTTACCCAACAACATGATAGATCATACATAAAACATAAACACTTTGGGGTGTAATCATATCATTTCTCATGTGGCATCAGAATAAATACTTTGCATTTAGCAAAATAAATAAAAGGGTTTTGAATAAAGCCCACTTTGGTATGTAGCTTTTCAATAAAGTTCATTTCTAACGTCAACGCTCAAGTCCACGTCCCACCTTAACGTAAGAACTATTTTAGTACATCGGTCACGTTTCGATAGAGACGAACATCGTCTAACGCCCTATGAATTAAATAAGGCTAACGTCGGACTTATTTTGACGCTTCTAATCAAATGATGTCGATTATGAAATCGCTCATCATATAAGAGATATTCCATCTCTTTAGCACATAATGTATGTTTTAATGTACTTACGTAACGTAAGTTACATTGTTACTAAATGTACTACGTCACATAGATCACGTATTATCGTATTTCGTGCCTTTTAACCTTGGTCAACGTTTTTGATCAACAATTTTGACTTGGTCAACATTTAGCCAACATTTTGACTAAAGTCAACTATTTTGACTTCAAAGTCAACATTTTGACTTTTTCAACTATATGTGAAATTTTGTTATTTTATGTGCAATTTTTGTTCTAAAAATTCCCATAAAATCATATTATGTTTAAAACATTATTTTAGTACATATTATGCAATTATATCTTATAAAATAAATTTATAACATTAATACATATAATATATGATTTTCGGTCATCTTATTTAAATAACCTAGACTTGTGCAAAAATTGTAATAAATTCACATAACACATAATCAACCATAAGCATCCTTGCTATAACATATTTTTATTTATTGTGAACTATTTAATTAAATCTTCCTAAGTCATATTCGAAAATTTGGACTTAGGTCCAAATAATTTTTAACAAATCCAATAAATTCATACAACACCATTTTATGAATCTACACACTCAATATGCTATAATATCATCAAATCATGACTTAACTCTTATCATGTGATCATACTTATAATTTTCGACTATTATTAAATAAATTGCTATAGTTTTCCAAAATTCCACATAAAATCATATAGGTATGTTACATACTCTAGATCATGATTTCATGCTCAAATCCACAATTAAAATCATAATCATCAACATATGGCAAGCTCAAGTTTTGGTCCACATATAAGTTTTAATAACATGCTTAATTTTGTGATATAATTATACTATATGCTTAATAACATCATCTAAACACAATATCTAAATATCTTAGCATAAATTCTATAATTTTCGAAAATATTACAAACAAACTAAGCTTATAACATAAATTCTAACGGATGAAAATAAAAAATTCTAACATGTATACGAAGCTCGTAACATTTCTAACCTTTTAATCGGCGTCGATTTTTATCGGCAACGTTTTTCTATCTAAGATTTGGGAAGAATATGATGAACTCTCTAACTTTCTCTCTATTTTTTTTCCGGTGGTTATGGTGTCAAATGGAAGAGAAGTGGATCTTACCTTATATTTATAGACATTATAGGATAACCCACTTGCAAAACTTTAAAAATATCTTATGCAATTAATCATAATATTTGCATTCTTATCTGCCAAGTTTTCGACCCACTTGCAAAGGTTTAGATAAGATTTTAACTTAATCAAGTCATACTCTAGTATTAACATATCTTATCTCATTATTTTCGTTCACATGGTAATTGCTATAGAAATTTTTTATTTTGTTTCCCACTTGCCATAGCTCACGGCAACAACATGAATTAAAAGAAATTTTTCATTCCATTCACACTTATGCATGGTTTCGGTTATTACATAGTGTAGAAGAATAAATTTTATTTTATACTATTATATACCTTGATAATACTTTAGGATAAGATCAATTTTGAAGAGTCAAAGTTTTACACTATGCTTTTAATTAGGTTCACAAAATTTTTGTTCACACTATAGTCAATTGGTAACTAAATGTTTTGTCCCTATGTCTAGACAAAGGCTAGAGTTACTTGTTTCAATTGGTAACTACTACCATGTAGCGGTGCGGGTTATCTCTTAATAATATCTAGGTAACATAATCATAACATAGAATTAATTAGAGCTTGATATTTTAATCATTTTCACACTACAACATGCTAATTTTTCAAGACTTTTCACATAAATGGCCTCCCACTTGTGCAACTTGATATACCACCTTATTTTATCCTTAATAATATTATATTAATATAATAATTATGATACATCATCAATTGGATAAGAATTAAAATTAATTAATGCTATATGTATGCATTTTGAAAATTATAGGTCTCAATTGATAAACATGTTATTTTATTGTAACAATTAGCTAACACATAGTTATGTGACATATTATAAATCATAGATAATGAATTTATTCATAGAAAAATACTTAGAACACTTTTCAAACTCAAAACCCTAATTTTAAAAATTAGGGTTTTCGAAACCCACTATATATGGTTCATTCTATTCTTAAATTTTCTAGAATTATTTTGATGATAAATAATGCTCTTATATCATAAAATAATCATAGGAATTTGAATTTTATAATTCCATGATCATTTGTCCAAATTATCAAATTATCTCCAAATGTAGACGTTTAAAACGTCTCAAAACGTTGATAGTTGATTATTTTCTAAAACGTTCGTAAATAAGTTGGAATCGCCTTATTCACTTCTATAATGGTAGGGAATTTGAATCCTAAGTCTTAATGCTTAGAAAAATATCGTAAAGCTTAACTGTCGAATTTTGTCGACGTTAGAACTATACGTTCGAAGGAATAGCAGAAACTGCATTCCTTAATTCACTAAGTGTCAGTGAATATCACACAGAAATTATCAAATTATGCTTAGTCAACATTAGCGTTCGATTAAGATTTTAATTATCGAGGTTAAAACCCAATTACGATTTATATTATCGTAATTAAGCCTTAAAACTGCGAGATATTACATTCTACCCCCCTTAAAATAAATTTCGTCTCGAAATTTGCATACCGTAGAAAAGTAAGGGTATCTTTGCACTATAACAATCTCAAGTTTCCACGTAACTTTCTTTTGTCCATGGTCTCTCCATTGGACTTTCGCCAACGGTATAAGTTTCTTTCTTAACCGTTGAATCTGACGATTAAAACAATCGCAGATTCTTTCTCATAACTCATATCTTGATTCAAGAATAACATCATCATGATGGTCATGTATTTTGGACCATATTCGTACTTTCTTTAATTGTAACACATGGAAAAATTCTGTATATTCCCCAAACTTGGTGGAAATACCAATCTATAGGCTGCTAGGCCTTATCATTTCTAGGATCTCGCAAGGTCCTATAAAACATAATCTCAACTTTCTTTTTCTCCAAACATTGAAATTCTTCCAACGGAGAACTTTTAGTATACTTTATCTCTGCATTCAAAATGCAGCTCATATCTACGCATATCAGCGTAAGACTTTAGTCTATCATGAGCTTCTTTCTTTCATTGCCTAATTCGGCAAACATTTCATTCATTCCTTTCACAGAATTGGTTTTAAAACTTTCCTCTTATTTTCTTTATCTCAATAAAGAGATGATCAATACTTTCTTTTATACTATGCCTCATATGGGCTATGTTGCTCGACAGTTATTGTTGTAGGTAAACATAATAAGTGGAAAAGCACGTTCCAACTCAGACGTCAATTCTTTCTTTTTAAGCCAATGCATATTCTAAAGATAACCTCAAAATCTTTATACGACGCGATTTTCTTAGTAAACAACGATTTTCTTAGTAAACAACCGTGTCTAACTTATTAGACCCGTAAGTAGCCTAAATAGGTATGAATCGAATGGATATTTGGTAAGTCGACAATTCATCATTATTAGATAAAGACGACTAACCTTAGGGATGCATTAATCCTATCCACAACGATGTTTATCCTGCTCCTATTAACCAATTTTAATCCGCATAAGATGGAAGATCACATATATAACCGACAACGTCATTACGACAATTCGGTACTGTTGATTACTAGTTTTTCCTATTATCATACGTCTCTGGTGAAAACAAGCAACCCAAACAGATCACAAAGAATATTCTTCCTACGAATATCCTATCTCGACTACGACTCGAGCGCTTATTCAGATCATGCATTCAAGATCGATTGACAATTAATACAATTACGTAATTAACCGACAACTAGATATGCATCAAGATTGATCGTAAATTAACACATATAAATAAGCACCAAGAATCATGAATCAATGCCCGGAAGGTAAATAGCGATAACAGGAATCACAACATATAGAATCGATCATGCAAACCCCAGGATTAGAATGTAAAATTACCTGACATAATAAACGGAATAAAATACGAATAAATCATTATACTACTACCCATATAGCAGTGTTATCTTTTGACTTTGGTGATTCTATCTCGAATCTATTGTTACATCATCCTATAGGATTATTGATACAATACCTTCACTTACAGGCAATTGAGACGACGTTCGACAATTTCTATCTTCCTCTTCTTAACTCTTAGATGAGTTTTTCTTTTATGCAGGGATTTATCATTACTTAGACCGAATTTTACATCATAGGGCATCAGCCATTATATTAACTTTTCATAAGTGATAATTTATATCACATTCGTAATCCCTTACTAATTCGAGGAAGTATTTTAAATTCTTATGATCTATGAAGATCTCACACCTCACTTTATAGAGGTGGTGTTCTCAAAATCTGAGTTCGTTTTACTGCTGCTAGTTCTAAGTTGTTGTGATGCATGGCTTATTATCTTCCTCATATTAGCACGCGCATCATATTCATTAGTCCATGTAAATTTAAATTCTCTTTGGGATAGTTGTGTTATCAGCCTTGCTATCTTAGAGAGTCTTCAATAAATTTTCGATAGCAGCCAGCGAATCCTATGAAACCTTTGCTCTCGTTTAGGTCGTTGATTGCTTCTATCCTCGCATTGCTTTTATCTTTCACCGGATCCACATAGATTCCTTCTGAAGACACGATGTGTCTAAGGATTATTATTTCTTTGAATCCGCCTTAAATAACTTGGCGAAAATTTGTTTGACTTTTGATGTCTGCAAGATAGTTCTCAAGAGTGCTCTATACTCTTTCTTGCCCTTCGATTAGATGGGAATGTCATCTATGATGACTTAAGATAATTTATTTTAGTAGGCGCAGAACACTCAATTTTTGAGGTTCATAGCATGGCTGGCGTATTAATTGATCCGAATGGTACGACTATAAACTTATAATAGCGATATCTTATTCGGAAAGCCATTTTGGGTACATTGTTAGCTCGTGCCTTAAATTGATTATAGTCCAATTGAGATCGGTTCTCAGGACTACTCTTGTTCCTTTCCATTGACCGAATACTTATTTACCCTTGGTAATAGATTATTCTCTCTCAATAATCTATATACTTTCTTAATGGGCTATCCTTCTTTTTTGACAAGCAAGCAAGGTGTTTCTTAAGGTGATACACTAGGTTCGGTGAAACTTAGATTTTATAACCTTTAATTTTGAATCCTTATCCTTTCACTTTCCTTGAATCCATTTGATAAAGGTACTTTTGACATGGTTTAATAATGGTTTTAACTCGATAGTGGAACTCTAGCTGCTTATCAAGGGTAATCTTGCTAAGTTGTCAGAAAATATTTAGAAATTCCCGAACAATTTCCACATCCTCCATTTTCATTTTTGCTTTTCATTCTTCACTTAGACAAACAGGGAATGCTCGACATCCCTTCTTGTTTATTAATCTCCTTGTTTATAGTGTGGGTATGGTTGGAATTTCTTTTCCCATGTGGATTCCATAGAAACTCGTAACTTCTTGTTCGAAGATATGGATCGAAATTTCCCTTTCCTTGTACAGGATCGTAGAATGGTTTTCGACTAACCAATCTATTCTTAAGATTATGTCTACATTCCTCATAGGTGTAATGTTCAAGTGATTCATTAGATCTCAAGTGATTCTAGGTTCAAGTCTAAGTTCGAGCTAATATGTCTGACAATCATGATTTCTCTTATGGTAAAAGATTCTTTTTCCTGATTCGCCTATTCAAACTTAGGTTCTAACATATCCACGCATGCTTTGTGATGAAAAATTATAGAGTACTTTTCCGAACTAAGGTACTATAGGTACGTTTAAAAGTTTTTCGTACCTGCCAGGTTTCCTTGGGTTTGTTCGTTCCGTCCTTGATTTAACGCATAGGCTCTTACCTGGGCTGGTTGTTGTTGGCGGGGTACTTGCCACCGTTGGTATTTCTTTGGTTTCCGCGGCTCATACTGGGGTTGGTACAGTATAGCTTTGAGTTGTTGGATTTGGCCTTGTTGATTTGGCCTTACCATTCTTATCGGACGTACTCCGGGGCATTCATTCGCATAGTGGCCCTTCATGCCACATTTATAGCACCTAACATTGCCCCATATACATATACCCCTGTACATCCTATTGCACTTTGGGCAGGGAGTTGTCCTTATCTGTTCTGGTGGACCTCTCGTGGGTGGAGAAAACACTGGTGTCTTCCAACCTTGTCCTTGGGGTGCCATGTTACCTTGCCATGGCCTTTGATTGTTTGTGTGGCCAAAATTTCCCCAGTTGAAGTTATTCTTAAAATTGCCTTCCCATTTCCTCTTTCTTTTGTCACCAAGATTACGTGATCGAGGGGTGTAGTTTGTCTTGTGCATCGCCTCGATATCCAAAGCTCGACTAAGAGCTTCAGTGTAGGTTAAGTCGCCGTGACTTGCCAGAGACATCTTTATTTCATGTCTTAATCCAGATCTAAACTTTTTTGCCATTTTCATATCATTATTTACTAGATCTGGGGCGTACCTTGACATATCGCAGAAAATGCGATCGTACTCTATTACGGACTTTCTTTCTTGTTTTAAGTTGAAGAATTCAACTTCTTTCTTCTTTCTATAACTTTTCGGAATTTATTTCTCATACATTTCCGTCTTAAAGTCTTCCCATGTGAAATATTCCATTTGCTCTGGGGTAATAGTCTTTTTCCTTGCTTCCCACCAGAAATCTGCCGGTCCGGTGAGTTGGAAGGTGACACAAGATAATCTTTCTTGCGTTGTGCAATGGAGGAAATCGAAAATCCTCTCTATTGCTCTAACCCACTGCTCAGCATCTTCGGGATTTCCTTTCCCGTTAAAAGATGGTGGGTTTTGCCTAAGGAACAATTCCTCTATTCTCCGGTCGGGTGGAGGTGGGGGTGGTACTGGTATCTCTTCACTTTCAACTCGTGGAATACGGCCTCTTCCCCTACCTCGTCCCCTTCCGCGCCCTTGAATACCTTGTTCAGGTTTGCGTCTGGGCGGCATTCTGATAATGCAAGAATGTAGTTAGCATTTGCGTATCGTTTATCGCAATTTATATAATATCTTTATGCAATCTTAGCATAAAATAACCTTAATAAAACCATTCACTCTTTTTCATGCTTTTCTTATCACAAAACCCATCTAGGGTCGTCATATAGGGTAATATACTTATGCACCATGTTTCAATTTTTAGCATAAGCGCCCCATTACCATGTCTCGACTTTGGGGTATCTTTCCCATATCCGGTCCGAATACTAGGAATAGCCTAGCTATTCACATATCTCATTATTTGATCAATCGATCATACTATCATTGATTTATCCAAAGTCTCTAGTACTTGGGAACGATTCTATTTAGACATAATCTTTATCGATTTATGGATAAAGCGGGGAGGCTTATTAACTGAGATGCTATCATTCCTTTATATTCATCAACTGTGTCTTATTCATTTCCCCACTTTAACAGGTCCAACCTTCTAACGAGGTTTTAGTAACGATCAACTATCTTAAAGATAAGTTGTATTCTTTCTTATTATGATATAATAAGAGGAGGGCGTATCCCAAGGATATATAATATACTTCTCTTTGCTTTTACTCTAGTACTCAATGCTATAAAGTATCTTGTTCATAACTTAACCATCATACCTCACGTGGAGGTATAACTTCATTGTTATCGATCGATGGGAAAGCCCATCAATGGTCGATCCAACTATGAGTATCATAAAATATATCTCGCCTCATCGAGAACTTCTTTACATCATATCTTGATGTCTATTATCTTACTGATCTGAAACTCTTTAGGTGACAAGATATGTCAACCTACGTCAAACTTATTGATTTCATGGATCGAAGAAAATTCCATCATAACAACTTTCAAGAGGTATGGTTTCATCATTCAAGATGATAACTTTAAAGGTTTGAATCAACATGTTCTTTGAACTGAATAATTGGGAGATAGGGTCCGAAGACCAGAATAACGAGTACTGAGATTTCTTTGGTCATATGGGGTGGTCAGGCCCGTCACAAATACTTTCTCAGTCACAAGAAGGTTTGGTTTCAAAAGAACGATTTATGAAATTTTCTGATTGTAAACTTCTTTCAGAGTAAGTGAGAATTCAATTGATATTTCAATTGAAACTAGATCATAGGGTTAAACCCAATAACATAATTTTGGGTTATGAATAAGATTTGAAACCTTATACAACTCATTTTAGTTGTCATCAAAGGTTCTCATGTACACATATGTTATAGTTCTTCTTGAACTATTGGGAATCTTGCTTTCTAGTAGCATTCTAAGATTCCTTTCACACTGTAGAATTCTCGTTCTATATATGTCGCAAGATCAGTATCAACTGTTTCTCTGATCACATTCTTATTTCGTTTCTAACGAGAAAGTCATAGTCAATTTGGATTTTCGTCATACGTGAACATCCAAATAAAAGACTATACTCATGTCACTGGAATATAGTGACATTCATTATCTCTAAATCATCCTTCTCGTCTTTGCTCTTTGATTTCCTGCTCTTTGTTCTTGTCATTCAACTCGAGATTCTCATTTCGATCTCGTTTCTGTCTCATGACCGACTACAATTCTATAGTTCTTTTTCTATGTTCTTTCGCAAAAAGGGATCATGCGACTTAAACAGTCTATGTTCTTTGAGATAACATACCCATTGTCAAAATAACTGGAAATTTCAGAACTGTAAACATTCATAACATAACTCTTTCATAATAATCATGCTCATTGAATTTCATGAATTCAAAGATTTCACTTTTGACATATCTATAACAACACTTTCTCATATCACATTATCATAATATAATCATATGTTGGTAATGAACCAACAACTTTCATAACATAAATTCTCATTGAATTCCATGAATTCAAAGGTTTCTCTTTTGACATGTCAATGTCAATGCTTTCTCATATCACTTTCAGCTCTTAAAATCATTGCAACACTTGCAATTACTTTCACTTTCAACAATTCTCATAACTTTCATTTCTCTTAAAAAAAATCATTTCAATCATCATTCTCTACTTTTATTCTCAATTATGTTTCATAACTTTCATCTCTTTGGAAAATACTATTTTCCATGTTCAAACTTTTTCATTTCAAAATTTTGAGAAAGGGGCATTTACTTTCAAACTTTTTCATTTCCAAAACTGAGAAAATTAATTACTCAACGCTTATCAAATCTTTTAAGTTTTCCATGAATATGTAGTCCCATACCTACATATTCTTAGAATCATTTTTCCTTGAATATGCAGTCCCATACCTGCATATTCTTGGAATCTCTTCTATTTCAAAACTTTCATTTTCTTGGAAAATCATTTCACTTTAATAATTTTCACTTTCAAACTTCTTATTCTTCTTCTCAAAACTTTAAGAAAGTCAATTACCTCTTTCCCGGTTGAGCTTGATGTGATGGAGTGTTGAGCATAGTCAGCTGATCTCTAGAACTCTAGTGACTCAATCTAGACTTAACTTTGAAAGGAAATTTGGGTTCAAAGAACGAACTGCTCTGATACCACTCTGTAATAGCCCGCCAACCCAAAGTACGGATTAGCAGGGACTGTTACTGATAAACGAGATTAAGTAATGGGTAATGACATGGAACACTGAATGGTGTGACATATATCGAGAATAATTCTGAAACTTCATGAGTTTAGGGTTTTACAACATGAAACGTAACATACATATGACTTCATAATCTGGCAGCGGAAAACATGTGATTTACACATGTGACGATATGTAATCAAGGTACTACTAATCAGCGACAGAAGACTTCAATTGCTCAACACATCAACATCCACATCATCTGCTCAACCTGCACATTTAAAAACAAACATGCAGGGCTGAGTACAAATAATGCACTCAGTGGGCTCGTTGCCAAAACATTTCTTTAAATTACACTGCCCCTTTACAGTTAGACACAAGGGTTTTATTGAAAAGGCCTTGTGCTTACTAAAACATTTTCTTTCATTTTCAAAATTCGTCTGGCCAGACATATTTTCTGTCTGTATGATCCATATCAGTTCTCATATATTATTATCATAACATCATCACATGTTGGTAGCGAACCAACAACTATAATCTCTTTATAACATCATCATACGTTGGTAGCGAACCAATAATTTTCACTATCATCATACCACCCATCTCCACACATAACATGATCATCATACGTTGGTGGCGAACCAACAACTTTCAATATCATCATACCACCATCTCACACATATCAATATCATTATACGTTGGTAGCGAACCAACAACTTTTAATATCATCATACCACCATCTCCACACATATCAATATCATTGCTCGTTGGTAGCGAACCAACAATCGATTTACTTTCATAGTTGGCTTACCCAACAACATGATAGGATCATACATAAAAACATAAACACTTTGGGCATGTAATCATATCATTTCTCAGCAAATCATCAGAATAAATACTTTGCATTTGGCAAAATAAATAAAAGGGTTTTCGAATAAAGCCCACCGGTATGTAGCTTTTCAATAAAGTTCATTTCTAACGCCAACGCCAAGTCCACGCCCCATCTTAACGTAAGAACTATTTTAGTACATCGGTCACGTTTCGACAGAGACAAATATCGCCTAACGTCCCATGAATTAAATAAGGCTAACGTCGGACTTATTTTGATGTTTCTAATCAAATGATGTCGATTATGAAATCGCTCATCATATAAGATATATTCCATCTCTTTAGCACATAATATATCGCTTTAATGTACTTACGTAACGTAAGTTACATTGTTACTAAATGTACTACGTCATATAGATCACGTATTATCGTATTTCGTGCCTTTTGACCTTGGTCAACGTTTTTGGTCAACAATTTTGACTTGGTCAACATTTAGCCAACATTTTGACTAAAGTCAACTATTTTGACTTCAAAGTCAACATTTTGACTTTTTCAACTATATGTGAAATTTTGTTATTTTATGTGCAATTTTTGTTCTAAAAATTCCCATAAAATCATACGATGTTTAAAACATTATTTTAGTATATATTATGCAATTATATCTTATAAAATAAATTTATAACATTAATACATATAATATATGATTTTCGGTCATCTTATTTAAATAACCTAGACTTGTGCAAAAATTGTAATAAATTCACATAACACATAATCAACCATAAGCATCCTTGCTATAACATAATTTTTATTTATTGTGAACTATTTAATTAAATCTTCCTAAGTCATATTCGAAAATTTGGACTTAGGTCCAAATAATTTTTAACAAATCCAATAAATTCATACAACACCATTTTATGAATCTACACACTCAATATGATATAATATCATCAAATCATGACTTAACTCTTATCATGTGATCATACTTATAATTTTCGACTATTATTAAATAAATTGCTATAGTTTTCCAAAAATTCCACATAAAATCATATAGGTATGTTACATACTCTAGATCATGATTTCATGCTCAAATCCGCAATTAAAATCATAATCATCAACATATGGCAAGATCAAGTTTTCGGTCCACATATAAGTTTTAATAACATGCTTAATTTTGTGATATAATTATACTATATGCTTAATAACATCATCTAAACACAATATCTAAATATCTTAGCATAAATTCTATAATTTTTGAAAATATTACAATCTAAGCTTATAACATAAATTCTAACGGATGAAAATCAAAAATTCTAACATGTATCTGAGCTCGTAATATTTCTAACCTTTAATCGCGATCGATTTTTATCGGCAACGCTTTTTCTATCTAAGATTTGGGAAGAATATGTGATGAACTCTCTAACTTTCTCTCATTTTTTTTCGGTGGTTATGGTGTCAAATGGAAGAGAAGTGGATCTTACGTTATATTTATAGACATTATAGGATAACCCACTTGCAAAACTTTAAAAATATCTTATGCAATTAATCATAATATTTGCATTCTTATCCTCCAAGTTTTCGACCCACTTGCAAAGGTTTAGATAAGATTTTAACTTAATCAAGTCATACTCTAGTATTAACATATCTTATCTCATTATTTTCGTTCACATGGTAATTGCTAGAGTAAAATTTTATTTTGTTTCCCACTTGCCATAGCTCACGGCAACAACATGAATTAAAAAGAAAAATTTTCATTCCATTCACACTTATGCATGGTTTCGGTTATTACATAGTGTAGAAGAATAAATTTTATTTTTATACTATTATATACCTTGATAATACTTTAGGATAAGATCAATTTTGAAGAGTCAAAGTTTTACACTATGTTTTTAATTAGGTTCACATTTGTTCACACTATAGTCAAAATTTTCGCCTATGTCTAGATAAAGGCTAGAGTTACTTGTTTCAATTGGTAACTACTATCATGTTATCTCTTAATAATATCTAGGTAACATAATCATAACATAGAATTAATTAGAGCTTGATATTTTAATCATTTTCACACTACAACATGCTAATTTTTCGGCACTTTTCACATAAATGGCCTCCCACTTGTGCTACTTGATATACCACCTTATCTTATCCTTAATAATATTATATTAATATAATAATTATGATACATCATCAATTGGATAAGAATTAAAATTAATTAATGCTATATGTATGCATTTTCGAAAATTATAGGTCTCAATTGCTAAACATGTTATTTTATTGTAACAATTAGCTAACACATAGTTATGTGACATATTATAAATCATAGATAATGAATTTATTCATAGAAAAATACTTAGAACACTTTTTCGAACTCAAAACCCTAATTTTAAAAATTAGGGTTTTCGAAACCCACTATATATGGTTCATTCTATTCTTAAATTTTCTAGCATTATTTTGATGATAAATAATGCTCTTATATCATAAAATAATCATAGGAATTTGAATTTTATAATTCCATGATCATTTGTCCAAATTATCGAATTATCTCCAAACGTAGACGTTTAAAACGTCTCAAAACGTTGATAGTTGATTCTTTTCTAAAACGTTCGTAAATAAGTTGGAATCGCCTTATTCACTTCTATAATGGTAGGGAATTTGAATCCTAAGTCTTAATGCTTAGAAAAATATCGTAAAGCTTAACTATCGAATTTTGTCGACGTTAGAACTATACGTTCGAAGGAATAGCAGAAACTGCATTCCTTAATTCACTAAGTGTCAGTGAATATCACACAGAAATTATCAAATTATGCTTAGTCAACATTAAGCGTTGACTGATTAAGATTTTAATTATCGAGGCTAAAACCCTAATTACGATTTATATTATCGTAATTAAGCCTTAAAACTGCGGGATATTACACGACCTGCACTTGATCGGGTATTGGATACCCGATAATCATTTTTTCGGTTATTGGGTCGATATCGATTAGTACATATTTGAGATAATCGGGTATACCCGAATACCCGCATTTAAATAATAATGTGCATTGATTCTTGATTATTGTGCCATTTTATGATAGAGCCGCAGAGAGACTATAGTTCTGTATGTGAGATGTCTAGCCTCAAGTGGATAGCTACTCTGGAACCTGACAACTAGGTTACCTTGGGAAAGTAATTTAACAATATAATAATTGATCATCAATTTGATAGTGACAAATCGGGGGAAAACAATTGCATTATGTATATGTCATCTACCTCATAGAGAGAAAGAGGGAGATATTTTTTCAATTTTTTTCCAAAATACTCGATAGTATTGAGGTTTGCATATTTAAAAAAAATAAAACATGAAATAAAGCATTAAAATAGATAATTATGATATAGACATAGGTCAGGCTACAACAATTAGTTTATACATGCAACTGGCAACATATATATTAATGAGAAACGAACGATATAAAGAGCCCAACTTACATGCACAACAATTTAAAATGTTTTTATTTTGCGAAATACATCCAACATAAAGATCAAGATATAATATTAGTAGAAATGTTCGAACAAGAATTAAAGTTTCTTCTTCCCCCCCAAAAAAAGTTTATTTCATGTGGAATGTAGGAGAATTACTACACTATGATGCAAAAAGAAAAAACATAAAAAAGGGGAAGATTGCGCATGCTTTGAGAATCAGAAAGTAGGGATTGAGAAATTAGTACCCCTTCCTTCACATCTACTCAACGCCTGAAAAGGAGGGCCCTCTCTGCCATAAGTTCCCCTTTTCTCATGTGATCATTAATGAGTTGTCATACAGACTCTTTTTTCTTCAAAAGTCGTCCAGCAGTGGGATCGAGTAGTAGAAGTGGGTGCACTACGGACATGTGGCTTGTGTGGTAATGAATCTCATGCGCGTCGGAGTGTCCTTACTTATCGGAGGCGAGTGACATTGTAATGAAAGAAAACATTCATGTAAAGATATTATTAACATTATTATTATTTTAACTTAATCAAATTGAATTGAATTGAATTGACACTAGAAAAAACATGCGACAATGACGGAAAATTGTTAGATTTCGTTGTTTTTGGATTTTGTTGAATTATGTTGGATTTGGTTGAATATTGTTAGTTTTTGTTGGATTATGTTGGATTTTGTTGAATATTGTTGGTTTTTGTTGAATTAGGGGATTAGGTTGGAAGCGATGGCTATGTTGGATTATGTTGGTTTTGTTGAATTAGGGATTGATTGGATTGTTGTTGGTTTTAGTTGGATTATGTTGGTTTTGTTGGATTATGTTGGATTATGTTGGATTCACGAGGTACGGGCGTGCGAGGGTGCACGGGAGTGCGGGGTGCGGAGTGCGCGATCGTGCACGGTACTGCAGATGCGTGCGCGATCGTACGCGGTGTGTACCCGTGCTGCCAGTGCAGGCGTGCTGCGACTGCCCGTGCGATCGTGCGTGCGTGCTGACCGTGTACCTGCGCGATGCGTGTGCCGTGCGATGGTGCCGCGATGCGGCGTGCCGCGGCGTGTGCGTGCGATGGTGTGCCGTGCTGCGATCGTGCCGGATGCTGCGATGCGTGCCGGCGTGCGCGATCGTGCGCGGGCGTGTACCGCCGTGCGCGATCGTGCCGCGTCGTGCTGACCGTGTACCATGCTGCGATCGTACCGCCGTGCAATCCCCTAATCGACAAATTCGGTTAATTGCAAATTCGGTTAATTGAATCGATTCAATCCCCTGACCGGTTAATTGCAAATTCGACAAAACTATTAAACTTCAAACTATACATGTAATATCAACATTCGGTTAATATACATGTAAAAAGCAGGCGACATAACCTCTAAAATATGGATAAGCCAACTGCGCTCGACAAATAGCCAACAACAAGCAATAGCCGACAACAAGCAATATCTGAGAGGTCGGACCTCCACAACATATACATAGAGGTCCGATACTCTAATCTGAACAAAAATATCACTAACACGGATAAAAATCAAATATTCGATAAATAATATGAACATCCATTTGCATCGATATACCATACATACCAATATACAAATACATACCAATATACTAGTACATGCTAATTTACTACCTCTTATATATTATAACTCTTACATAACTCCCGAACTGTATATGGATCACATATCTCATATATATTTCCACCTACTTTATGTCTATATGCTACAACATTAGACATACCCATTCGATGCTCGGTGAACCCGAAATAAAAGGCGTTCCACGGTCGTACCGCAAATGGACCATCATGAAATCGTCTTCAGTGAAATACCTGAAGAAGGCTGCTCGTGTAATAACGCATCATTATTCCATGGTGGTATACGGTGGGAGTTAGCCTCGAACCATCTAGTGAAGAGAAGAAAGCGGCCGCAATAATCTAGTCGGGCACAAGTCCATCATCCTCGCATCCACTTGATCTGGTCCGTCCTCCAAATACCGCGAGTCGAAGCGACGCGCAATGACCGAGTGCATATCCGCGTACTATCACGACTTGCCGCTCGATGGCGCAAGGGATAATGATCTATAAAGTTAATATTTAGATAAAATAAACAAGGACACGTAACCATTTAGATAAATTAATATTTATTGTATTAAATAAGGTTACACTGCGTGGTGCGTAACCATGATGTATAACCCGCCATGCAGGGACAAGCTGCTATCCAATCTGTTGGTGGGCGCCATGTAAACAATGCTCTCGGGGGTCATGATCAATGGTGCCTCGCGCGGGTCTTGAATGTGGGACGCAAGGATTGCGTGTACCTCGGACCATGAATTTTGCAACGTCTATTCAACATTGAAAATTAATTAATTAGAGATACTACACATATACTATATATTGATTGTATTAAAGACACGAAAAAGCGATGTCGAGGATGATTGTGTTTTGATAATCCACCCCGTCCATAAGTCGATCCGGCGTGAGTCTCGTCCTCAAATACACCATGAATAGATCGACGACCTGCAAAATTATTTTAGGGATACATATCGATATAAGTAGATGTACTTAAAAAGCGAAGCATATTGTATAAGCAATGCCCGAACATCAGCGCCTCTACGGATTTTCGATATTCACGAAAAATGCAACACGGACTTGTCGATCGATACCGAACAACCACCATTGCCTTATTTGTGTTCGAAAGCGGTAATTTACCAATGTATCATCGGATAATGGGCGTGGCATCGGGCTATTCACGTATGGTGACCTCATTCTGACGAAGGTCTCCGTGCCGTTAGCCTCTCGGATCCCGAACTACAAACATTTAATTTAGAAAATGAAAAACATAACAAATATAATGAAATATTATAAAGCGCCAAATATGAGACTTAATAGTTACTGTTCCTCCAGCTGCTTGCGCGCGGGCTCGAAAGTACGCCTCGCGGCGTCACAGGCGTCGGATCACTAAATAGGTCGGTCCGTCATGGAATGATGAGATGTAGTTCGGGGCGGTCGAGTGAGTAGCGGGGAGGGTATCAGCAGAGGCGATGCGGTCTTTGCCTCGGTAGGCTCAATATATCCCTTGTCTCGGGGATCTGGGTGGCGGTGATGTGGTCTCACGATCTTCGCCTCTCGTCGTCGTCGTCGTCGGATGAAGTGGGACATGAGGTGCAGCCGTATCGCTATGTGTGCAACCACATCGACTCTTCTCTAAGAGGTTTTCAAACCACTTCTTTATCTTTGGAATAAATTTATCTTGATGACCTCTCCATGCGTGCCTTGCTTCTGTCCTCACTCCCAGGACAGATTCCGGATAGATTCACATCAGCGGCGATCGGCGGAACTAAGGCATACAGGTTGACCACCTTTGCCGATGAAGCTGCCTCCGTGCATCTTCCGTATCCGTCTCTCGGATGGCGGCTGCGGCTCGTCAACAACCGGAACCTCAGCGAACCCAACCGGCGATGTCCTGCGGCTGGGTATCGAAGGTGAAGGCTCGAGGCTGCTCGATGGAGACCACGAAGATCGGGATCCTCGACAAGCGTGGAGCCACTCGCCGGAACTCGGCGTCTCGTCGAGGCTCATCCACGGGAGGTGGATGAGACACCTGCAACGAGAAGGAGCGTAGTCCCTCCTCGAAGGATTTGACGGTATAACAAAGTCACGCGAGTGGAGAGGGTGTGAGGCAGACACCCGATGTGGTGCTAACCTCGAATGAGTCGGCTCGATGGATGTGAGATGATAACCGACCTACAATAAATTGAAAGATGTTATTTAATATTCTAATAAATCTGATACCTCATACATGATTTAAAATTATAATAAAATTGATACCTCTTGCTCAAAAGTAGTGTAAAATTTGCGGTGAAATCCTACTCTTGAACTTCCACCTCAACACTCTCGGATCTGTTGTGGGATTGATGTCGTCCACTATACTTCCCAAACTGGTATGATCTCGGTGACCAAGCATATAGTGCCCGGGTTGGTCAGTAAAAGTGGTATTGAGCATTAGGTTGACAACTGCGTCGTATAATATCTCGAGATCAGTAGCTGTGGGCCACGGAAATCGGCAAAAGCGCCTCGGATCGTCGACCAATGCCAAACCCGATCGGCTATTATCTTCCCGTATCGTGTCCAATCTGAACCCATAGAGGGTAATAACGTGGGCCTGCGTAAATAGTGAAGATCTACATCATCACTAAAACCATTACTACAAAATCTATCTACTAGATTACGTAATGTGTCTGTGTGCCCATAAAAGGTATAGACCTCAGCGTCGCTCAAGTCGTAGTCTAGTGTGGGATCAAATGATGATGACCCAAAGTGCGGGCCGGTGACTAGAGCATAATCTTTAATCGAAAACATATATATCTTCCATTGATGAAAAAATACATCTCGGGATCGTGGGCTCTATCGACGGAGACTAAATGGTGCAGAAGAAACACTAGACTTAGGCAGGGGTCGATCAATCGGATGACCAAAGCAACCCACTAAACATATCTACCAACTCTTGCACGCCTTATCTAGCAAGACATTCTTAATATATTTAAAATAATCAGTCCTATAATAAGTCTTTCATCCAGCCACGTTTATCGTGGTAGGCCTCAAAAAAAGGATCGACCCACAATTATATCAATGTCACATATTACTGACGCGTCAACAAACCAACAAACTACTGATAATTATTTCATTTGTATATAATTCACATCAATAAACATCCTATCATACAAATATAAAAATAATTAGAACTACAAATCACCTATCAAAGCGCCGTAACTTAATAATCAATTTAACCATTCTAAACCATAAATGAAATATTATTGATCATATACCATAAGCGCTATTTATTGATCATATTCCAAAGCAGGATATCTAGAAAACATCTGAGCCATAAACAATATTAACATACTCGATAACATAATTGACGTATTCATATTGATTATATCTGATCATATTATTGATAACATTTACCAACATTTATCGATCTCGATAACATAATTCAACTACTCATATTCAATCATATACAATCATATTATTCAATCATCTACCAACATTTATCGATCTCAATTACAAAATATATTTAAGGTAAACATAACTAAGGGTTCACGAAAACATACCGGTAAATCGACATATTGCCTTGAAAATAATACGCATCATTACAAAATTCAATTAATAATTTCAATTAATAACTAATAATTATTTCAATTACTAACTAATAATTAGAAAATTAAATAATTCGATTAATAACTAATTATTAATAACTAATTATACAAAATTGATTAATAATTTCAATTAATAACTAATAATTAACAACTAATTATACAAAATTGATTAATAATTTCAATTAATAACTAATAATTAGAAAATTAAATAATTCAATTTAACTAATTATACAAAATTGATTAATAGTTTAGATCGATGAAAACCTGCCGTTGAGCGGAGAGAAGCAGCGACGGAAACTTCGATTGGTCGACGGAAACAAGAAATTAATTCAAGGTGAGCAAAATTGAAGTTTCGGTCGAGATTTGTTGTTCAGATCGAAATTTGTTGTTTCCGATCGGCGGAACTCGGTCGATCGGAGCAACAAATTTCGACCAACTAACAAATCTCGACAAAACTTCAATTTTAATAAACTAACAATAAACAACAATAAACAACAATATAAACATTTATCACGAAATTGAAATTGAAACATTCCACATATCGTTTTGATCGATCGGAAACAACAAATTACGACAGTAAACAACAAATCTCCGGTAGGAAACTTGCGTAAAACAACGATAAACAACAATAAACATGTATCTCTTGTTTCGGTCACTAAGCCTCTCCGGTCGAGCAAGCCTTCTCTCGGTCGGCGGAAGAGAACTTCTCATGGGAGAGAAGCTTAGTCGGACAGGAAACATGGTTGTTCTCTCTCTTATCTTTCGAAATTTTTGTTCTCTCTTATCTTTGAAATTTTTGAAAATTGTATGAAGCTTGTAACACGGAAGCCGATATTTAGTTGTTCTCTCTTTATCTTCGAAAATTTTTGAAAATTGTATGAAGATTGTAATGTTTAGGAAGCGATGTATTAAATAGCGAACTCACTCGGTCAACGATTTAATTTGCACGAGACTTTAATCAAACATCACGGACTTTAATTTGGATGAATTGGGTCGGGACTTTAATTTGTTAAAGAATCGATTCCTCTCAAATCATGTCTTACATCTTGCAATTTACGAATTTTGGTGATTTGATTCAAAATATAGTTGTTTAATATAGTTGGGTATGGGTTGTAGTTAATTTTTATATGGTGGTTATTATGAAAGAAACGAACGATATAAAGAGCCCAACTTACATGCACAACTTCTCCTAGTGGATTTAAAATGTTTTTATTTTGCGAAATACATCCAACATGGTCCTAAAGATCAAGATATAATATTAGTAGAAATGTTCGAACAAAATTAAAGTTTCTTCTTCCCCCAAAAAAGTTTATTTCATGTGGAATGTGGGAGAATTACTACACTATGATGCAAAAGAAAAACATAAAAAGGGAAGATTGCGCGCATGCTTTGAGAATCAGAAAGTAGGGATTGAGAAATTAGTACCCCTTCCTTCACATCTACTCAACGCCTGAAAAGGAGGGCCCTCTCTGCCATAAGTTCCCCCTTTTCTCATGTGATCATTAATGAGTTGTCATACAGACGACTCTTTTTTTCTTCAAAATAGCCGAACCTCTCTCTCTCTCAAACGAAACCTCTCATTTCAAAACTCAAAATTCATCAAACCCATCATAAATCACAGAGAGAAGAGAAGAAGCACCTGTTCATTACCTTATGAGTTTCATAGTGAGGGATGTTAGTAGAAATTCTCCAAGAGTAAGTAGATGGATTTCACCATTTGAGCTTCTATCCTCATCATCCCAACTGTTGAACAACAATCCATTGCCATTTCAGACTAGGCCTCACCGAGCATGTCCTGAAACGGGGCAATCCCGCCAAGTATAAGGGCGGCCCTGCACGACGGCTCCGCCGTAACCTCACTCATTTACGGCCATTGCTTCTAGACATCAACGTTTTTATTTAGAGAGTCAAATATCAAAATTTGTATTGGAGAAAAAGAAAGAAGAAGAAATGTCTTTTGAGGCGTGAGGTGAGGAAGTCCAGATTCCAAACCCTAAAAATCGGGTGTTCTCGGATACCCGAATACCCGACCCGGATACTCGAGACGGGTATTGGGTATCCGACTATGCAGAATGGGTTGGGATCGGGTGTTGATTTCTAGGGAAAATCGGGTTCGGGTACCCGAAAATTTTGGGTTGGTACCCGACCTGACCCGATTAGTCAGGCCCTAGTGAGGGAGGCAAGATGGGATGAGATAGGGTTTTAATTTTAATTGCTAGGGTTGGGCTTTGGGCTTGGTCTGGGTCAAAAATGAAGGAGAAATGAGTGGGCTTGGTCTAGGCCGAAAAGGAAGGAGAAATGACTAGGCTTGGCATGTTAGTGAAGTGGGCTGAAAATGAAGGAAAGAAAAATTGGGTGGACTTGTTTTAATTCTTTTGTTTAGGACCGAAAATAAAGGTCTGATGGACTGAAATTTTATTAAATCTGGGCTCAGTAAATTATCTAAAGAGATATGGATTGCTATTGTTAATCTTTTGGGCTTGTTTTTAATTAAATTAAATTGGATTTTCATATCCTAATGATTAATAAAATTTAGCTTAAGATGAGTTAGTTTAGACTCATAAATTAAGCTATTGGGTTAGATTCAATTATGGAATAATTAATTAACATCCGTCTAAATTCCATAATTAATGAGCAATTGATTTCTTTTTAATCAATAATATGAATGAAGCGTTCTTTAATTTCTAGACATTAGGGAATGAGCTAAAATTCTCAATATTTATTAATATTGATCAACGTGAAACTTAATAAGAACAAAAAATTTCCTAATAAAATCTTATCGAATAAGATTTCGGAATTCTTTCGATAAGAATGGTCCTTCGTTTCGGACTTCTTATTTATTTTCTTGCTATAAAGGTCGGACGATGGGGTGACGTGACAACAACATAAAGGACTGCGAACTTGTGAGCGATAGTGCTGACAGGTAGGTTTTCTTATATATAAACAAAATCAAATGATTCATTCAAGGAGTTATTTTCTTTTCAAAATATTTAAACTGAAAATCTTTCAAGTGTTGTCTTGCCATAAATGTTTTGAGATTTTTGTATGATACCTATCTTTGTTTGGCTATGCCAAAATCCAGAATAATTCGAGTCTGTCTTAGGGACCCTAAGCGGGATTTGTGTACCAAGTGGCCGCAAGTCGTCTAAAGGGTTGACCGGTCCGGTGATCATGGAAGAAGGCCTCCTTCCCGGGACACAACAATAGTTACAGATATGATGATTACAAGAGAATTTAGACCGATCAATTGAACTTTAAGATTCATAAAAGAATTTAGTAAGCTTGGGACTTTTACGATAAAATCCCTTGCGTTACTGTTGAGATGACTTGACATATATATATGTATCTTTCGTCATGAGACCACTAAGTACTTTTGTACTCAACCCTGCATGTATTTTTAAATGTGTAGGTTGAGCCATGATGGGTGAAGGTGAAGTGCCTAGCGGGCTTTTGTCAGACATATTGGATAAACTCTTGGAGAAGATGCATGTCCTCATACATGTATCTTAATTTCGTATTCCACTGCGTACACTCGTTTTTGTTGTCAGTCTAATGCTCGATCCTTCGTAATAAAGCTAATGTTATGTACTTATTATGGTCAGATGCTTGTGATTGACCCCCTTTCGTCTATGATTCATTTTGGATAATTTCCATTCAAATCGATTTATTCTAGCAAGATCAATCCCTTTCTATCCACTCTTCTTATTTTCCCTCCATAATCGCGGTTTTTCCAGCTTCGCTATCCTTAGCAAAGTCCAGTCGTGACATTTTTATACTATTTTTATGGTTTAAAACATGTTAAGGGCATAAAGGTCAATATAAATATTTGTCCAGCCCTAATTTTTCGCACAATCCCTGATTTTTCGTCCATGTACAATTCACATTCTCTCTCTGAAATTAATAATTGGGCATACGATATTAATGATTGTGCATAAGATTGTAAGTTTTAATGCAAAATAAAACACTAACTAAAAAGCAAACTTACATAATTGAGAATCCTTATTTGAATAATAATTAACGTAAAATTATTATTTTTACCTTAAAATAAAGAGCACAAATAAGAATTTCGCACCGAAAATCCCACAAATAATGGGTGGGAAAAAAATAATGATATTCAACTATGATTATTTTTGTGATTCAACTAATATGCATAACTAGATAGTAGTTATGCATTGAACACAAGACATGCTTGCCTATCATCAATTATGTGGATAAACAGTATCTTGTTAGCATATTCGTGAATATTGCACAACCATCATAGAATAATGCATAAAGCAAAGTTTACTATATTATGAGTTACAATACACTATAGATACGTTAGTGGCCGTTGTGTGCGTGAATCATGATGTTAATTACGTAAACATATTTTCAAAATATGCAGGTTGGCCTCGTGCACAACAAACATTTAAATTGCGCATAAGATTATATAATAAATGCATAAACCGATAAAATGTAAAACAAAATTTTACTATGAAATTCTCATAAAAAATCTACTATGCAAGTTGAACATTTCAATACACGAAAATATGTAAAATTCTATAATATCCCAAAGTTTTAAAACTAAATTACGATAATATAAATAGTAAATTAGGGTTTAGTTTCGATAATTGAAATAGTGATTTATCGAAGCTCAATTTCGATTATCCATACTACGAGGATTTTTATATTATATTCATATACAATTAGTGAATTAAGGAATATATATATACTTCGTTCGAGAGCATTATTCTAACGTCGATTAAATTTCGATAGTTAGTCTTGCGTTATTTTTAAACGATGAAGCCTAGGATTTAATTCCTTATTAACGAAGAGACGAATAAGATGATTACGACTTTATAGTCAACATTTTGAGACGATTCGAATGTCAACATTTTGAGACGATTCAAATGTCGGCGTTTTGAGGCGATTCGATAATTTTAAAGAATTCAATATTTGTCCTATGATTATTTTGAAATAAGAGCATTAAATTTTATATAATCATTCATTAAAATAATTTTAGTTATTAAAGGAATAAAGATTAGATAATTTATTCTTATTTACTATCTATGGTTCGAAAACTTCATGTTAAGACATAGAATTGTTCTTAACTATTTTTCCTATGATTTAATCTATCATCTAAGACTTATATCATGTCACATTGCTATTAATTGGAAGAAAATAAAATATGTAGCATAATATATACATAGTGACCGAAAACTTTAAGTTGTGGTGTGAAAAGAAGAAAAATTCCATTCCTTTGATAGTGATGTATAATTATTATGATGTTGAGGTGTTATTAATGTATACATAAGATAATTATTAAAGTTATATGTGTTGTATGGTGTAGTGGCCGAAAATTGTGTGTGAACAAGTGGGAAAAGAAGAAAAATTCAAAGTGTAAAATATTGACTTTTCAATTAGATATTTTTCTAAAGCATTATTAATGTGTATGTCATCAAAATAAATAAAAACATCTCTATTCTATCTATTGTGATTGCCGAAACCATGAAGAAAAAAAAGGAAGGATTTTCTTATTTTATTGATAATGATAGGTGTGAAAATGATAGATATTAAATGTAGTGATAAGATGAAATAATTAATAAATTTTTTGATAAAATAAAATTTTATCTTCTATCACCACTTGATGACTGAAAAAATTAGGGGAGGAATTTAGACATGATTTTGCTTTAATTGTAACCATGTATTATTTATTTTATTCTCTTAACTTAATTACTAAAGTGAGAAGATATCAAAAACACTTCATTGCCTTCTCTCTCTCAATATTACCGTGAGCAAAAAGAAAAAAAAAAGGGGATAGTTTTCTTCAATTTCCTCTTCAAATCTAAGTTAGAAAACGTTGTAAATCGACAATCGATTAGATTAAAAGGTTAGAAATCGTACAAGCTTCTTATATATGTAAAATATTAGAAATCCATCCATGAAAATTTAAGTTATATGCTTTTGTTATTTTATATGAAAATTTAGAAATTTTGTTGAATGTTTAAGTTGTTAATTAAATATGTTTATATGATGTTTGTAAGCATGTATTATGAATTTGGTACAAAGTAAAGTATGTTGTGATTTTTCTTATTAGGACCGAAAATATATAAGAATTTTATGTTGATGAAAATAAATTTTAATTGTTGTTTTGAGCATGGATTAATGATAGTTAGTAATATTTAAGCATGTATGAATTAATTCATAATTTTTGAAAAATATTAGGAATTATTCTAATAATTTGAAAATCATAGCATATGATATATTGATGTGTGATTTGTGTATGTTGGATATTATGGCATATTATTTATGTATGATGATCATAATGTGTTGTGTGAATTAATTAGAATTTTTGAAATTGTTTAATTAAATTGTCAAAGTTTTCAAAAATTGCCAAGTGTAGAGTTATGATGTCAAATTTTTCTTTGGCTAATGTTATTTGATATTATTAACCTATATTAATATAGTGTGTTATATGAATTTATAGGAATTTATGCATAAGTTTTGGAAATTTCATCAAAAGGGCCGAAAACTTTAAAGTTGGGAAAGTGAAAGTTCAAATTTATTTTATCAAGTGTGATCATATTTAGTCACAAAAATATGTTTAAGACATACTATGAATTTATGTGATTTTTAAAATGAAGTATAAGATTTTTACGTCAAAACGTTTTGTTAAGTGACTTAAGATTTCGAAAAATAAAGTGTTATGCTTAAGTTAGTTTCACATATGTGTATGTTGAGCATGATTGGTTGTTAATGTGAAAAAAATTGAAACTTATGGGAATATGATTAGAAATACGTTAGAATTTAAGTATATATATGTAAGTTAATAGTTTTATATATGAATGTTGAGAAATATAGGTTTTCGAAGTCAAATGACTTGATTAAGGTATGAACGTATGAAATATATTAGTGTGTGAGTAGAATTATGCTTTACGCCTAGTATAAATATGGGTTGCATTGATTAGATACACTAAGACGTGTAAGACGCATTAGAGATATAAAAATATCTCTTTTATAAGAATCGATTTCATAATTGAAATAATTTTACCGAAAAATGTCAATATGAGTTCAATGATTGATTTAAATGATGAGTCGTGCTCGAGGTAAGGTTTAAATCGCAGTTAAAAATGAGAAGTCATAAGTTAGAATATTCGATGAAAAGACGTACTAAATTGGTTAAAAGATACGAAGTCTTTAGAAGGTTTATATGTATAGTTCATAAATCTTAATAAGATTGAAAGTTATCGAGTTATTCTAGATCTTGTGATTTCCAAAATGCGACCGGCGTACTAAATTAGTTTCTTACGTAAAGGTGGAGCACAGTGAGCAGCGAAATAAAGGATGCGAAATAAAAGTCGTTTGAGAAGGAGAGCGTGCTATCGGTGTTGGTGGGCTTTTTCTCGAAATGACAAATGTTTTATTATGATGCTTTCTTTGAAATAAAAGTCTTTATTTATGATGCTTTCTTTTGAAGAGAAATGATGATGATGATGTTATTTAATTACACGCCCAAAATATTTATGTTTTATGTATGGATCTATCGGTGTTGGTTAAAGCGGACTATGAATGATAATCAAGTTGTTGGTTCGCTACCAACTATGAATGAAGAAAAGTCGTATTTCTAAGCATACTTCATTCATGGCACAAAATATTAAAGTTTGATGTTTTTGGACAAAATAACAATGAAAACAACGTAACTAGCTTTCTTGATCGCCACCTGCGATAATTTGTGACTCTTTCCTTAATAAATGCAACTAAACATCTTGATCATTGTTTCTCTAAGGATGCCTTAGCTGAATTTATTTTAACTGCGAGGAAAATATGGGGAAAGTATATATGATGGAAAGTTTCGGTATGAAACTATTATTGGTTTCACCTTTTATTTTCTAGTTTACATGGACTTGATCTTGATGCATTGAGCTTTAAGTAGTCATTTCCTATCTTACGGGAAGTCATGGAAAGCATAGTTTACAATAGTATCTATAATATCGCCCTAACGAAACATAATTTTAAAGTTTGAGATTCAAGTCGAGCATAGTTGAGTTGGATGATTTACTTTCGAGTGTTGCGGTTCCGATCGGAAACTTCCAGCGACATCAAATCTGCTTTGCTCTTTCCGGGTGTGCCGTGCGGCCGTGCTTGTATTTCCGTCTACCGGGTTTGTGCACAAGGGAATGGGCTTGGACCCGAGTGATCGAACATGGAAGCACGGATAGGCATGTTCGATGCCATCATTGCCATCATTTTGTGTGATTGGTAATGTCGTCTTCGCGCTCTTTCCCTTTGTGAGCAGAGAGCATTTGATTGATGATCTTGATACGCTTTAGAAAAACGATCTTAAATCAAAGTTCTCACGAATAAATTTAACTATTATTACGGATCTCTTCTCGGAATCGAATGTTGAGCTTATTTTATGTAGATCTAGATGGAAGCTTGCTCTATTGACCCCTTATCTTAAGTTTTTGAAGTTGAAAATAATTTATGAATTGTTCGATACATGTTTCATGTAGGTTTGCACTGATACTATGATCGTCATTGTCATTATCTTAACGGTGAAAGCGCGGTACCGATCTTTGGACTCATTTAAAAGCGCAATTGTTGTTGTGGTTCCGTTTCTTTACGTTCACATGTAAGATAAACATTTCATTTCTTTAATATAATCATTTTTTTTCATACAAGAGTGCTAATATTCTATTTTTGAATTGTTAATAGCTTGAAAATCGGTCTTACTCTCAAGAGGACATTGATGAAGTTCGCGTTGAATGGGCAAATTTCATGCTTCTTCACATATAGTCTTGTGATGTTTTAGTTGTAAGTTATTGATCTTTTGAATTATTTTGTCTTGTGTTATGGAGAATCGGTCTTATTGTTTTGTTAAGTGATGTGCGTAGTATTTTTGTATAGTGATTTTGTAGATGTAATGAAAGCAGTTGTATATTTACGTATAGTGATTTTGTATAGAAATTGTAATGAAAGCAGTTGTATATTTTGAATAGTGATTTTGAGCGTGATCATGAGTATATTTTAATCTCATTTGCGTGTTATTAATTATGTTCGACGGTTTGAGTTTAAAGAAATTAACTACGGTTGAAATTGAAAACACCGTAGTTGTTATTAAATTGACTACGGGTTTGTAATAGAAAAAGCGTAGTAAATTTGGCATTAAAACAAGTAGTAAATAAACTCAAAACCGTGGTTAATACATATAGACTACGCGTAAAAGCGTGGTGTATGTGCGAAATTTGTGTGATGCTGTTGGTATGAACTACGGCGTGGCGTGGTCTGTGTGCGGCGTGGTCATGGTGGGTATAGACTACGCCATAAAAGCGTGGTGTGTGGCGAACTGTTGTGTGTGCGTGTGTATAGACTACGGCGTGGCGTGGTCTGTGTGCGGCGTGGTCATGGTGGGTATAGACTACGCGCGTAAGCGTAGTATATGAGCGAACTAATGTGTGATGCGTGTGTATAGACTACGTAAAAGTGTAGTCCATGTGCGGCGTGAGTCATGGTGGGTATAGACTACGCCAAAAACGTGGTGTATGCGTGCTTTTACGTAGTGCGGGGTATAGACTACGGCGTGGCGTAGTCATGTCGAGCGTGAGATCATGGTGGGTATAGACTACGCTTACTGGCGTGGTGTGTCGTGCGCGTTTTACGTGGTTTGTGGGTATAGACTACGGCGTAAAAGTGTAGTCTATGTCGAAAAGCGTGGTCATAGTGGGTATAGACTACGCTAAAAACGTGTGTATGCGTGTCTTTTCTCTCACACCACTTTCTCTACACTTTCGACGCATAGGCTACACATAAAGCGTGTAGTCTATTACATTTTTGTAGTAGTGGGGCTCGGTTTTCTTGAGCATTACGCCCAAATGAGCCACTTTTGCTTTATATGGAGAGCTTTTGTGATGGTTGGGAGAAGACTAGTCAAATTATCCGATTTGGCATGTTATCTGACTCATTAAGTTTTAATGCGATTCGATTGATTTCGGAACCTAAGGTTTTATTTTCTTGAACTTCAAAGCGTTGGAGATTAAGCAAACATAATTGTAATACCAATTTACGGGCTTAAAATTTGAAAATAAAGAAGGAGCGATCGATAGAAAGCAGTATGAAAGTAAGCGTCGGTAATTGTCGATTTTGAATAAATCGAAATTTCTCTTGAAAATTTGAACGAAATAATTTTTAAATATGTTTTTAAGCATATTTAAGGTAGAAAAAGAAACATTTTTCCTTATTTATTTGATTATTTTCGAAAATCATAAGAATGAATGATTAATTCGTGAATTATTATATGATCACTTGATTTTATGTGATTAGTTGTCATGTTTATCTTATAGTATATGATAAGATAATTATCTTTAACACCCAAGCATGAGGTGTAAGTGATAAGGTTGATAATGACATTAGAGATAAGATAAGCTTGTTAAGATATTTTATTAAAAGATAAGATAAGATCGTGATGGACTAAGAGATAATGTTTATCTCTTAGAAATATGTAGAAATGTGATAAGTATAATAGGAAATAATATCTTGGTTCTAGAAGCATATTAATTTCGAAAAACTTGTGTAATTGTCATGATTTTCAAAATCACCCTTTTATGTGATAATTGTATTAAATAATTTATTTAATTATATAATTGAGAAATATCATGATTCTAGATCAATCTATCTCATAGGAAATATAAAAATTTCAAAATTTATGAAATAAGGTAAGAATATGATTTTATAAAATAAAATCTAAGAAACCACAATTTTAGAAAATTTGGGAAATAGCTTAGAAAAATTCAAAAATTTATTTTATGATATAATATCATTATATTGATATAATTACTCATAAAAATAATATTTTATGAAAAGAATCATAGTTTGATAATTTATTCATAATTTGAATTATTTCTTGATAACTTTACTAAAGTACATAGAGATGACCTTAATTAATTTTTCTATGATTTATTTTATCATCTAAGATTATTATTATGTCATATAGTTATTAATTGAGAAAAATAAAATATTTGGCTTATTAATATTAAAGGTCGAAAATATTGAATTATATGTGTGAAAAGGATATAAATATCATGCTTTAATTAATGCTATGTCATTATTATTTGGATAAGATATTATAATAGGATAAGGTAGATTATGTATCCAATTTGAACAAGTAACTAAGACCTTTGTCATGTAGTGGCGAAAAGTTTGAAAAATAATGTGAACATAAGGTATAAAATTGAACTTTAGGATAAGGATAAGATATGATAAGATTTGATAAGATAAGATAAGATATGATAAGATTTGATAAGATAAGATAAGATATGATAAGATATGATAAGATTTGATAAGATAAGATATTTTATGAAATAATGATTAAACCCACTTTATAAATCCATAAATAGGAGGTTACCCTCCCGTAATCATAACCGAAAATAAGTGGAAATAGAGAGAAAAAAATAGAGTGTTCTTGAGCATTCTTGATCGTAGATAGAATAACGTCGTAGACGTCGATCGAATCCGATCGAGAGGTTAGATTTCTTACAAGCTTAGTATATACGTTAGAATTTATGTTCTGAGCTTAGTTTATACATGTGATTTTCGAAAATTATGTGACTTATGGTAATATGTTTAGATATTATATTTATATGATGTTATTAAGCATATGGTATAATTATATCACAAAATCGACATGATATCAAATTTATATGTGGACGAAAACTTGAAGGTGTAATATGTTGATAATTATGATTTTAATTGATGATTGAAGCATGAAATCATAATCTAGGGTATTAGTTATGCTTGTATGAATTTATGTAGAAATTTTTGGAACACTTTGGTACCTAAGTCTATGATTTTCGAAAATATTAGTACATGATATTATGTTGAGATATAATCCGTATTTGAGTGTTATCATAGCGTATTGATAGTGTAGATTCATAAAATAGTGTTGTATGAATTTATTGGATTTGTTAAAACTTATTGGACCTAAGTCCAATTTTTCAAAAGTGACTTAGGAAGATTAAATTGATAGTTCACAATAAATAAAAATTATGTTATAGCAAAAACTATAGGTTATATGTATTAATGTTAAAAATATATTTTATAAGGTATGATTGCATAATATGATCCAAAATGATGTTTTAGACATATTATGATTTTATGGGAATTTTAGAACAAAAATTGCACATAAAATAATAGAATTACATAAAAGGAATTAAAAGTCAAAATGTTGACTTTAGTCAGTGTTGACTAAATGTTGACCAAGTCAAAATTGTTGACCAAAAGCGTCAAGGTCAAAGCGCGCGAAATTCGATGTCGTGATCTATGTGGCGTGAATACGTTTGGTAACAAGAACAAAACATTAAAACGTCATCATATATGAGATGGAATAAATTCAAAAGGAATTAAACAAAATTCTACTCCATTATAAATGAAGAGAATGATGAATACTAACTTATTATGGTCTTGAAAATTTAATTTGGGGGTTGGAATGGGTTGGAAAGGAAGATTAAGGCTTGAAAAGTTGAAGAACAAAGAGAGAAAATTCAAAAATTAGAGAGAGAAATGGAGGCTTGGTTTTTGCTGAGCATTCTGCACAAATGAGCCCTTTTTAGCCTATATGGAGAGCCTTTTGTGGTGGTTGGGAGAAGACTAGTCAAATTATCCGATTTGACATGTTAATACCGACTCATTTAGTTTTAACACGCTTTCGATTGATTTCTCGGAACCATAAGGTTTTATTTTGCTGAACTTCAAAGCGTTGGAGATTAAGCAAACATAATTTACATACGAGACTAGACCATCAGACCTTTATCAAAAGGGTTCAACTGATATGAAAGAATCTAGTTCTCTGATCAACATATGACTTAGTGTTCTTGCAGCGGAAAATATGTGAATTACACATATGACGATGTGCACTCAAGGTACTAACTTTCAGCGACAAAAGATTCCTACTGCTCAACACTGCTCCATTGCATCACCAGCTCAACCTGCACATTTAAAAACAAACATGAAGGGCTGAGTACAAGAATGCACTCAATGGACTTATGCCGAAAACATTTATCAACATTGAATTACACTGCCCCATCAGTAACACACGAGGTTTTATTTGAAATGCTCGTGCTTACTAAATATTTTCTGTCATTTTCATAAACTTGTTTGGCCAGACATATTTTCTATCTGTATGATCCACTTTGACTTATTTCATAGTTTATAATAATTTCATGAAGTTCGGTTGGTATCCGATAAGTCAATTCTGAGTTATCGTGGAAAAACAACGTTCGACGATTAAATTATGCTCATTCGAAATTCTATTGAATTCTTGAGATTTCATAATTAATTTGAGTCTTATAAATCATATTTTATTTATTTAGACCCTTGGTTCGAGTTTCGGGTCGTTCGGAACAGTTTAGGGTTTTTCCGGTATATTTTCCCGACGTTCGGTTAAGTTCTTCAGGAATTTCTTTCAGAAATTGATTATTATAATTTCTAAATTCATAATAATATATTCCTTCATGATTTTGATTGTTATCACTAATTATCATGATTAGCACGGACTGAAAGTTGATCCGGCTCGTAAATAGTACTTTTGAGACTGACCGGGCGAGTATGCCAGAAAATTCTCATTCCTTAGCTTCTCACATGTTTTCGTGAAAGGATTCTAGAAATGAAATCCTTTTGTTGAGATTCATTCTCGATCTTTCATTCTATGTTCAAACTATTCAGAAAACCCTAATCCGGTAGGATTAGTCACTAGTTTTTGATTTCTCTAGTTTTCGATCTCCGAATCGATTCTAATTCGTCTCGTTGGTTAACTTAAACATAATTAAGGTCTAACACTACAACAAAATAGACTTATACGACATACACACATACGACATTACATGTATGTGCCGTACAATTACCACACTTATGCTTATAAGCACCATAAATAATTGGTTTAAGCATCACTAATAAAAGTTTTAAATTTTTCGGGTTATTACATACCATCTCCCTTAAAATAAATTTTTTCCCGAAATTTGCTAACCTTAGAAAAGATCTGCGTATTTCTCTTTCATAGTCGATTCCGGTTCCGTGTTCTTCTTCTTGTCCATGGTGTTGCCATAGAACTTTCACTAACGGTATCTCTTTGTTCCTTAGCTTTTGGATACGTCGATCTAAGATTTTCGTAGGCAGTTCTACATAACTCATATTATCCTCGAGGACAATATCTGTCGGCGGTATCACATGGCTTACGTCATGTATGTACTTCTTTAGTTGTGAAACGTGAAACACATTGTGAACGTTTCCAAAACTTGGCGGCAATGCAAGTCTGTAAGCCGCTGGTCCTATCCTTTCCAAAATTTCATAGGGTCCTATGAAACGTGGTCGTAGCTTCCCTTTTATTCCAAATCTCACGATTCCTTTTGATGGAGAGATCTTCAAGAAGACTTTGTCTCCACGAAATGTAGCTCGTGCGGCGTTTGTCGGCGTCGACTTACTGTCGGTCTTGGGCCTCCTTGATCCGTTGACGGATCTATCTCATGATCTTGATCATTTCGCCCACGGAGTCAGGTCATAATACTCTCATTTCTCCCACTTCATCCCAGTAGAGTGGTGATCGATATTTCTTTCCATAAAGAGCTTCGTACGGGGCCATTCCAATAGTTGCTTGGTAGCTATTGTTGTAGTCGAATTCCACAAGTGGTAACACTTGTTCCCAACTTTCTCCTCTATCGAGGACAACGGTTCTCAACATGTCTTCAAGAGTTTGAATGGTCCTCTCGGATTGTCCGTCCGTCTGTGGATGAAACGCGGTACTGAAATGTAGTCGAGTCCCCAATTCCTTTTGTAAACTCGTCCAGAATCTGGATGTAAATTTTGAATCTCTATCAGATGTGATAGTCTTCGGAACTCCATGTAGACGTATGACTTCTCGAGCGATATAAGCATGCTAGTCATGCGATCCATGTGTTATCGAATTGGTAGAAAATGCGCGCTCTTGGTTAAACGATCAATGATGACCCAAATAGCGGTATTTCCTCTTTTGATTTGGGTAGCCCGGTAACAAAATCCATGGCTATATCATCCCATTTCCATTCCGATATGTCTAGCGGTTGTAAGGTTCCATACGGTCATTGGTGGAGTGCTTTCATTTGTTGGCACGTCAAACAACGTTCTACGAATGAAGTTACGTCTCGCTTCATTCCATCCCACAAAATTTCTTCTTGAGATCTTGGTACATTTTGGTGCTTCCGGGGTGTGCGGTATAAGAAGTCTCATGGGCTTCCTTCAAGATCTCGCTCTTAAGCTCTTCGTCTTCTTGAACACACACTCTCCCGTCCTACAACAAGACATTATCTATAGCTTTCTTGAAATTCTTGTGGTCGTTGTCCTTGATCTTGGCTCGTACTTCCTCTAGCTTCTTGCTCTTCCTCTGAGCTTCCAAGATTCGGGCTCTTAAGTCCGGGATTGCAATCAACGTTGCAATACAGACCTTCTATCGTCAGAGACGGGACTATGACTTCGATGTTCATCCTCTAAAATTCCTTTATAAGTATTTCCTCATGACTGAGGAGACATCCCAAACTAGGGTGAGATTTGCGACTCAAGGCATCGGCTACAATATTAGCCTTGCTTGGGTGGTAATTGATACCACAGTCGTAATCTTTCACTAGCTTAACCATCTACGCTGCTTCATGTTAAGATCTTTCTGCTCAAAGAAATACTTCAGGCTTTTATGGTCAGTATAGATCTCACATCTAACTCCATAAAGGTGGTGCCTCGATGACAATATGAGTTACGTAGAACTGCCTACGAAAATCTTAGACCGACGTATCCAAAAGCTAAGGAACAAAGAGATACCATTAGTGAAAGTTCTATGGAGACACCATGGATAAGAAGAAGCAACCTGTGAGCTAGAATCAGCTATGAAAGAGAAATACCCAGATCTTTTCCAAGGTTAGCAAATTTCGGGACGAAATTTATTTTAAGGGGGATGGTATGTAATAACCCGAAAAATTTAAAACTTTTATTAGTGATGCTTAAACCAATTATTAGTGGTGCTTAGACCTTGATTATGTTTAAGGTAACCAATGAAGCAATTAGAATCGATTCGAGATCGAAAACTAGAAATAAAAACTAGTGATTAGTCCCACCTGGATTAGGTTTTTCGAATAGCTTTGAAAATAGAATGAAAGATCGAGAGTGAATCTTAACAAAAGGTTTCATTTCTAGAATCCTCTCATGAAAACATGTGAGAAGCCAAAGAATGAGAATTTTCGGGCATACTTGCCCGGTCAGTCTTAAAAGCACTATTCACGAGCCGAAACAATTTCCAGTCCGTGCTAATCATGATAATTTGTGATAATAATCAAAATCATGAAGGAATATATTATTATGAATTTAGAAATTATAAGAATAAATTTCTGAAAGAATTTCCTGAAGAACTTAACCGAACGCAGGAAAATATACCGAAAAACCCTAAATCGATCCGAACGACCGGAAACTAGAACCAAGGGTCTAAATCAATAATAAATGATTTATAAGACTCAAATAAATTATGAAAACTCAAGAATTCAATAGAATTTCGAATGAGCATAAATTAATCGTCGAACGCTGTTTTTCCGCGATAACTCGGAATTGACTTATCGGACGTCGTCCGAACTTCATGAAATTATTATAAATATTGAAATAAGTCATTTAAAGTCTATTTAATAAAATAAAACCTTAAGGTTCCGAGGAATCAATCGAAAACGCGTTAAAACTTAAAGAGTCGGTATTAACATGCCAAAACGGGTAATTTGACCAATCCTTCTCCCAACTACCACCAAGACCACCCCAAATGGGTAATGAAAGCCCTTTAGGCTGTCTACAGTGAGCAACTCTTCCATTACAGCACACACACTTTGGAACACATTTTCTCTCTCTCTTTTTCAAAATCCTCTCTTTGTTCTTCAACTTTGTAGTCTTTAATCCTCCATTTCAAACCTTTCCAACCATCAAATAATTATTCTAAGACCATAAAAGGTAGTACTCATCATTCTCTCCATTTTTAATGGAGTAGAAGTTTTTTTACATTTTTCTTGATTTATTTCACAAAAAACCCTAGTTTTGCTCCTCAATTTTTTCGTGACTTTTGAGCTATCAAATGCTCTCAAGCTATGAATGAAAAATGCTTAGAATAATTTTCTAAGTCTGTAGTTCAAATTTTAGAATTTTTGGAGCATGTTTGATATTTTTTGATTTATGCTTTATTTCTTTTTATATGTGATAAAGCATGCTTTTGTGAATATTATTTGATATTGTTGCTTGTTAATGTATTATAAGCATGTAGAATAATTATCATAATTTTAGAACATTTTTGGAATTTTTTTAAAAAAAACCGTGAGCTATAGGCTTGATTTAAGCCATGGTTTGATTTTTCTTTTTGGAAAATAGTTGAGATATGGTGTTTAATATATGATATGAACATTATATATGAATCTTGGAATTTTTGAAACACATCTCCTATTTTATTTTTATTAGGACCGAAGCATACTTATATATTTTGGAATTTATTTTGATTTTATTTGTTGAAAATAGTTGAGATATGGTGTTTAAGGTATGATATGAACATCATATATTAACCTTTAATTTAATCAAACACCTCTCCTATTTTTCCAAAAATTACCGTGAGCTATATGTATATATATATAGTGATTTATTTGATTTTTGTTGTTGAGAATAATAGGATATGTGATATTATAAATATTAGTTGATGTTTAATATTAATATTACATGTTATTGCATTATATAATCATAATGTGAAAGAATGAAATTTATTGAATATGTATGTATATATGTGTGATTACCGAAAATATATAATGGTGAAAAGCATGGGTTTAAATTTTAATACATGATATGAAATGATATTTCATGTTTAGTATATGGTATAAGCATGATATAATTTTTGTGGAATTTATTGAACACCAAAGTCCATTAAATTGTAATTGCTGAAAACTTTGAGCATTTTAACCTATGGTTTAAAATTTTATATGATGATATCAATTGGTAATTAAACTTTATAGTATGATAGGAGTATAACATGATTTTATTGGATACATATGCTAATTGTTGCTAATTATCGAAAACGTAACAAAATGGCTAAGTATGAGTTTAATTTTATGTTAAATGGTGCTATGATAGTGAAATTATAAGCTTAGAATAAATGATTGTGATTATGGTGAATCAATGGAACACTTATGCACACATACACAGTGATTGTGTATTATGTTAGAAATTAGGGTTTTCTAATGCGTTAGTATAGTTTATGTTGTGTATGGTATTGTTTGGTGTTGAATGTTTATGTTTATGTTGTACCGACATACCAAAACCCCAAACGTAAGCAACATAATACTATATGTACGAGAATCCAAAAGAAATCGACCAATTTCGATAACTTAAGAAGGAATCAACGAGAATCGAAGTTAGACATAAATTAGGGTTTGCTACTATTAAGGATACTCAAACGTGAGTTCCTAAGTTAGAAAAACCAAAAGCCGAGCTACAACGTTGAAACTCAATAACGATAACCCAATACGATATTAGATTGAGCGTTAAAACAACTCGATAACGAATAACGATTATACGACTTATATAATCTCCGACGAGTTAAGAGAAACAAACAATGTCGTAATGTGTAAGCAAAGATTCGAACATAAGATGTCGATCCTTATGTCTCAAAAGTCGAGTTAATATTCTCGAAGCACTTAATTTATTCTTAAGTACTTACTTACATGATAGCATGTGCTCACTTGAATCATAAGTCAATACTCTTATTTTAATTGTCGTGCTAATACGACAAGTCGTCAAGCATAACCTACTAGGACGTAGCTATAATTGTTAAGTCTAGTTAGTGGCTTGAGAATATCCTAATTTACCAATCATAATTTGATTACCGACAATCTATAACGTAATAACGTTTAGAATAACACTAAGGTTAAGAGTCGATGATAGACTCGGAGTATGCGATTCATAATTGAAGTTCACCTATGAACGATGAAGTAATATAGCTTGGGAATTGGGAATGTAAAATAATAGAAATTATCTTAAAACAATCACATGAAATCATAAAGAAACCCTAAGTGAAAACTTTAAGTCGTAATTTATAAACGACCTTCGATCGATAGAAAGAATCTAAGAAACGTTATTTTCTTATGAAGGGTTTGATCGTACGTAGTCGGCGAGGAAGAACAACCACACCCTGCTCATTTAGACTTACTAGCTTTGGATTAGCAGGTGGGCTTTCTTGAAAAGAAAATATTATGCATACCTCAAAGCATGATTTACAAAGCTTTATGAAATATTATCACATGAAATGTTATTGACTGCCAAATATTTATGTTTTGTTGTTATCCTATCTGTGATTGGTATAACCCATATGGTATGTGAATGTGTTGGTCCACCAACGTTAAAAAGGGTAACGATCGGATCCGACTTAGTTAAGGACTAACTCGGATTGTGTACACGTGTGAATGTGTGTTAAGGTTAGCTACCTCGACCGGTCACGGCGACTATGTATAGGTGGCCACCCATAGTCTTGTGAATGAATGAATGTATGAATGCTCGGATATGGAAACAACGTGAATGAAATAGTCGCCCGGCGTTTTGAGAAATGATAAAATGTTTGATAGATACGAGTCTTTCAACTAAAATCCTCATGTGCTATTGTGGGCGATTCGATAACTTTTGATAAAGAAAATGTTTTAAGCGATGAGTCCACTAAGTACTTTGTACTTAGCCCCGCATCTCGTTTTTATGTGCGAGTTGAGCAAGGATCGATGATGGGTGCGAAGTGGTGCGAGTGGTAGTTATTTTGATGCTTTATTAGAAATGTTTCTAGAACTCGAACATGTATCGTCATATGCATGTCCACACGTTTATTCTTTGCCTAACTCGATAATTTTTGATGTTTTGATTATAACCGCTTTCATCTTAGTATTGAATTTGAGGTCGTACCTCGTACTTTGAATTGTGCCCTGATTGGGTTATATTTGAACCTTGAACCTTTTGACGAGTCATTCTTTGACTTGAGTAGATATTGAATAGCTTATTCCTTTTTAGCCTATGCGTTGTCGAGTAGTTAAATGGTTAATTGCATTGATTAGTTATGTTTATATCTCTGCTTTATCATACCAGTGATGATCCATATGATCCGTACTTCATTGGGAAGTTGGGTCGTCACAACCGGTGACGATCATACCGGTGACGATCCATACCGGTAACTCTTTTTGTAGGCTAGTCCAAAATCTAGAAGTAAATTTAGAATCTCTATCCGATGTGATAGATTTTGGTACTCCATGTAGATGTACGATTTCCCTTATGTACAACTGAGCTAACTTATCAGATCCATGAGTAATCTAAATTGGCAGAAAATATGCACATTTCGTAAGTCGGTCCACTACTACCTATATAGAAGTGTTACTCTTTTTGACTTTAGCAGTCACCATATCCATTTCTATGTCATCCCATTTCCACTTGGGTATCTCTAGAGGCTGTAACTTTCCATAAGGTCGTTGATGTAATGCTTCCTCTTACTGGTAAATGAGACAGCGCTCGACAAATGAGGATACGTCTCATTTCATTTCTTCCCACCAAAACTTTCCTCGCAAATCTTGGTACATCTTAGTGCTGCCTGGGTGAGCGGTATAAGGAGTATCATGAGCTTCACTCATGATTTCATTCCTAAGTTTATTATTGGTTGAGATACATAACCTTTATTCAAACAATATCGCATTATCTGATATCTCCTTAAAATCCTTCAGTCGTTATGTCCTTATCTTTACCCGCATCATTTCCAATTTTTCATCTTTCCTTTGTTATTCTATTATCAATTTTCTCAAGTCAGATGTCACTATGAGTGTGGCTACACGACTCATGATCGTCTCTGGTTGCTCGACTATTTCTATCTTCATTTTCTTAAATTCTTCAATGAGTTTTCTTTCTTTTGTATGGATATATCCTAGTTTGGACTGATTTTTACGACTTAGGGCATCAATTACTACATTAGCATCTTCTGTGTGATGATTCATACCACAGTCGTAATCCTTTACTAATTCGAGCAATCTTTTCTGACTCATATTCAAGTCTCTTTATTCGAAGAAGTATTTCAAACTTTTGTGATCCGTGAAGATCTCACACCTCACTTCATAGAGGTGGTGTCTCCAATTCTTTAGTGTATGTACTACTATTGTTAGTTCCAAGTCGCGAGTTGGGTAGTTAAATTCATGCGGTCGAAGTTGTCGTGATGCATATGCTATCATCTTTCCTCCTACATTAACACACAACCTAGTCCATTCTTGGAAGCATCAATATAGACCATAAATTCTTTGTTTGATTCCAAAACTTCTAGCATTGGTGCAATAGTTAACTTTTCCTTGAGTTTTTGAAAACTTGCCTCACATTCATCGGTCCATGTAAATTTGATTCCTTTTTGGAGTAGCTATGTCATCGGCCATGCTATCTTAGAGAATCCCTAAATAAACCCGATAGTAGCCAGCTAATTCTAAGAAACTCATGATCTCATTTTGGGTTGTTGGCGACTTCCATCCTTGCGCTGTTCAACCTTTGTCGGGTCTACTTTAATCTCTTACGAAGACACGATGTGTCGAAGGAACATCATTTTTTTAAAGCCAAAAATCACATTTGCTAAACTTGGCAAAAAGTTGTTCGACTCTTAATGTCTATAAGATAGTTCTCAAGTGTCCTTCTGAACTTCCTCATTCCTTAAATAGATGAGGATATTATCTATAAAGACTAAGATAAATTTGTCTAAGTACGGGTGGAACACCCTATTCATGAAATCCATGAACACGGCTGGTGCATTTGTTTGTCCGAATGGCATCACTATAAACTCATAGCGGCCATATCTTGTTCGGAAAGTCGTTTTGGGTATATCTTCTAGTCGCACCTTGAGTTGATGGTAACCTGATTTGAGATCAATCTTCGAGAACACACTTGCTCCTTTTAACTGATCGAACAAATCATCTATCATTGGCAGTGGATATTTGTTCTTAAGTGTCAGTTCATTCAGTTCTCGATAATCTATGCACATTCTTAATGTGCCATCTTTCTTCTTTACAAACAATACAGGTGATACACTAGGTCTGATAAAACCTAGATCCAACAACTCTTGAATTTAAATTTTTAGTTCTTCCAATTCCTTTAGAGCCATTCCATATGGTGCTTTTGACATTGGGGCTGATCCTGGTTCTAAGTTGATAGTGAACTCTAGTTTTCTATCAATGGGTAATCCTAGTAAATTATTAGGAAAACGTCTTGAAATTCCTGAACAATTTCCACATCCTTTACTTTTTATTTCCGCTGTCGTTTCTCCATTTACAGATAACCTTCACGTCATACCTATGACAGATGTGGACATAATCCTAGGAATGGATTGGTTAACCGAACATAATGCGACCATCCTGTGTAATGAAAGGAAAATTTCTTTCCAACATCCCGGAGAGAAACCTACAGACTTTCACGGGATCAGCATGGGGAGGAGAGTCCCAATCATATCCGCACTACAAGCAAGGACGTTGCTGAACAAGACAGAGAACCACGCCTACCTTGTCTATCTCCAGGAGGAAGAGCAGAATGAGAGAATGATAGAAGACGTCCGATCGTGAAGGAGTATCCCGATGTATTTCTAGATGAACTACCGGGATTACCGCCAAACCGATAGATCGAGTTCACGATTGACCTCGAACCTGGTTCTTCCCCCGTGTCGAAAGCCCCATACCGAATGGCACCAAAGGAACTGGAGGAATTGAAGATCCAACTACAAGAACTCTTGGAGTTAGGTTTCATTAGACCCAGTGTGTCTCCGTGGGGAGCACTTGTCCTTTTCGTGAAGAAGAATGATGACACTTTGAGAATGTGCATAGACTATCGAGAGTTAAACAAGATAACTCTTAAGAATAAGTATCCTTTGCCCCGAATTGACGATCTGTTTGATCAACTTAAGGGAGCATGAGTCTTTTCAAAGATAGATCTAAAGTCGGGATACCACCAACTAAGAATTAGACCAGAGGATGTACCTAAAACGGCTTTCCGTACAAGGCATGGTCATTTCGAATTCATCGTTATGCCCTTTGGACTTACAAATGCCCCAGCAGTATTTATGGATTTCATGAATAGGGTATTTCACCCATACTTAGACAAATTTGTCTTAGTATTCATAGACAATATCCTAATATACTCCAAGAATAACCAAGAGCACGAAGAGCACTGATCGCTCACTTTTCTAACACGAAAATGCGCAAGTATAAAGGTAAGACGAGTATCGTATCCACAGGGATTGTAACACGAAAACACAGAAGCTAACTCAACAATAATTCATCATTATCCAAGCAACATAATTTGGTTTGAAAGGTTTTAGGGCTTCGGATATTAAATCCAAAGCAAAGGTAGCAAATTGAAAATAAACGAAAGCAATAAATACTCAAGGAGATAACAATCTAGAAAGACTAACCCTAGGGATGCACAAATCCTACCCACAACGTATGTTTATCCTGCTTCCTATTAACCAATTTTAATCCAGACAAGATGGAAGATCACATATGTAACCAACAATTTCAGTTACGATAATTGTGGCAGTTGATTACTAATTTTCCTATTATCATTACGTCTAGGTGAAAATAAGCAACTCCAAAGGATCACAAAGAATATGCTTCCTACGAATGTTCCTATCTCACTACGACTCGAGAGGCTTATTCGTATCATGCATTCAAGATCGATTGATAATTAAAACGATTAAGTAATTAACTGGCAACTAGATATGCATCAAGATTGATCAGAAATTAACACATATAATTAAGCACCAAGAATCATAAATCAATGCTTGGAAGGTAAATAACGATAGGAGGAATCACAACATTTAGGATAGAATCATGCAAACCCTAGGATTAGAACGAAATTTAGCTAGACATAAATAACGAAATTAAATACGAAATAACCATAGGAATATAAAATATATAGATAAAACCCGTAGTGTAGTGTCGGAAGAACAATTGTTGGGTTCGTATCCCAACCTCAGCGAAAAACGGAAAAACACGGAAATTGTTCGGACAAAAGCGTTCCGAAGCGTCGACAATACGTAGAACTAGAGTAGAACAATGGAAAACTAATGCTAGAATGAATATAAATCAAAACTAGAGTGCAAAAGTATGAAAAATAATGAAAAACTGAAGAAAGGGGTCCAAAATCGCGCTGGGTAAGGTTGGGGCGCGAGGGGAGCGAAGCCCTATTTATAGAATTAGGGTGGAAACCCTAATTTTTGACTTTGCCGACACGCTTCGCGGCCGAGCTTGCGGTCGCGAGCTCGGCCGCGAGGATCATCCTCGCTCGGGCTCCTTCGTATTCTCGGCTGGATACTGATAAGCCTCATTTTTACTTGATTTATAAGGCTATATTTGTTTTGTTTATAATTGATAAGTGGTCTTTTGAGCTGTCTTTTTATATATTTATGTTTACCTTGGAAGATATTATTCCGTGTGTATTTCATGTCATTTTAGCACAGGTTTTGATGTCAAAAAGGTGGATCACGATAAAGGGGAATCACTAGCCCAATCGCGAGCTCGTGCGAAGAAGGACTGTTTGAAAACGACATTGAATATGACATAATGGATTTGAATAATATGGATATTCAAAGTGTACTATGTTAAAGAGCATCTCGATAGGAGTCCGTAGGGGCAAACGGATCGCAATTAGAGTCCGGACGAGAGAGAACGGAGCGAAACAGCGAAGTCGCGCAATGAGCAACGCGAAAGAGTATGGCTCGCGAGTTATGCTCGCGACCAAAGGTCGCGATGCTAACTCGCGAGGAAGACCGAATTTTCAGCTTTTTTTTGGAGCTTTCGCGAGTTTCCTTCGCAAGGAAAGCATGGAGGGCGTGTCGCGAGGTGTAGCCCTAGGATTGCGTAATATATACATATGCGAGGGCCGCACACAGGAGGATCATCTTTCACATTACAGAACACACTTTTGCTTTTGATATTTTTTATTTTCGCACGTTAGATTAGTTTGCTTAATTCAGTTTTCGAGATTTCAACTTTTGTTCCAGTAATTTAATTCCAATTCTTAGTTTAGTTTTTATTGAAGAGTTCAGATTTACTCCCGGATTCAAGTCGCTACAATTGTTCTTCGTGGATTCCTACGGTTTTATTTATTTAATTCAGTTTATGTTATTTTTATTTAATTATTGCTTTAGTATTTTAATTATGCGTAGCTAAATTCCGTATTGATCCTAGGGTTTGTATGTCTGACTAGATTTATATGATTGATCTGTTGATACTGTTTTGTCGTCCCATTCATGATTAATGATTCTTGGTTTTAATTCTCATGTGTTGGTATCTGGCAATATTGATGCATGCTAGTTATGTGATTGATGTCCTGACGGAATTAATTGCATAATCGATATCTTGAATTCATAATCTGATTTTACCACGAGACACGGCGGAGATAGGTGAACTGTAGAAGGCTAAATCTTTGTGTGCTTTTGGTAATTAGCTTACTTCTCTTGAGACCCGACGGAGATAGAGTTTAGGCTAACCTACTACTATAGGCTGTCCTGGAGGAAACTATAGTTACATTAGTGATCCTTCATATGAATGTGGATTAAATTGGTAAACAGATTAATAGGTTAATTGTGTGAATCTGGTTAGGTTAAATACATCCCTAGGGTCAATCTTTTATATCTGGTTTTTATTCCTATTTATTTTCGAGTCTTGTTTTATAATATTCTCTCTTGATATTTTGTTGCCTGAATAATAATCAAGATTCTGTGTTGATTATTTGCTGTGTTCTCGAGTTGCACTCCCTGTGGATACGATATATATACTTGCTGTTTTACTATCATTTATTTGGTAGGAATTATAGCGATCGAATCTGGCTTCGCTAGCTTGCCTCGCGACACGGCTCATGATCGCTAGGTATGGTCATGAAATCGAGCGATAGCTCTTTTCAAAGGCTTCGCACGTCGGGTAACTCGCGGGCACGTCTCACGATCACTGGGAGTGGCCGCGTCGTAAGGATTTTCCTCACGGCCGACCTAGCGGTCGCTAGGTCGGTCGCGAGACATCAGATTTGTAGTGTTCTCGCGCTCGTGCACGGGCTAGCGACCGCGAAGACGGTCGTTAGGCCCTGTTTTCAGCATTCTTTCGCTCGTGCTTCGTTCCATGCTTCGATTTTCAACTTATAAGCCTACAAAACACCAAAAAGGAACCCAAGAGCAGTATTTTCCAATAATATGTAAAAGCATTGAGATCCAAGACATAAACGCACTTTATTGATCTAAAATCATCTTTAAATATCAACAATAAACGTGTAAAATGCGCGTCTATCAAACCCCCCAAACTTAATGCATTGTTTGTCCTCAAACAAAAACAAAACAAAAAGGAAAGAGAGACACAACAAAAGATCAACGAGCGTCAGCAAAGGTGATTAACACAATCAATCCTCAGAAATATCTCAAAGCTCAAAATCATTAGCGCACATGACGACATTAGTCAACTCAACAATGTACAACCATTGAAAGCAAAAATCTTATTCAATTCAACCCTCACAACGGCATGTGCGTAAAATATAGTGTACACTCAAACTCATAAAGAAATTAAGGACGTGTATACACTCAAAAATCAATGCAATGCAAAATCTTACCATAGGCTTGCCGTTTCTCTAATATCTCCACCACATCAAATGCATTCAAATTAGGATCAAAAAGGGCTTTTCATATGTTGTAATGTAGGCACATTGGTTAAGGTAGGATAATATATGGCTAAGTGACTTAAACTTTACTCCAAGCACCCCCATTCATACATTCAAAACATATGGACTTTGTCCATTTCCCCTTTTCTTTCCAACATGCTAAATCAACGTTTATGCACATAAGGTACCTTATACTTTGATAACGAAAACCCTTTATGCTCACATTTTTCACTTGAATTTTCTTGGTTTTGTACTAGAGCTTATAGGGTCCATTCTTTTTCACACGGGTACCATTCTTTTACTCTCCATCTTTTATTCCAACTTAATATATCAAAACAAAATTACTCCCCTTGTTTCCCATATCCATCCTCACCTCCTATCATCCGGTTAAGAAAAAATAAAGTCTAAATAAAGGCTCAAAGAAGGCGACAAACGGTATATATCATTAGGTTAGTGTATGAGCAAATATGTGGTTAACAAAGATGACCTTTTATCCTTTCCATATTCGAAACACATATTGCAGTCTCGACACAGAAACGCGGCAAGTTCTAGAAGATGATTACATGCACATATCACACAATTAAAAGAAACTGTATCAAGATGTTTATACAGTGAAGCTTAAGTCTCACGGTTTAAGCAAATGGTGAAAAACAACAAGCTAAGCAATCTCAAGCCATTCATGCTTCGTTTCCTAACACATCATGTGCACTATAAAAAACATTTTTCAAAAATTTCTATCATCATTGGCAACATGTATTAACACATTTCACTTAACTCGTTGATCGACAGACACAACAAAACAAAGACATGACAAAAGCCCCAATGCATAAAAACTTTACAAGAAGACATAAAAAACATAAACAAGACTCTCAACCAACTAAACTCGTCCACTCCCCCTAAACTTAATGTAAACAGGTGGAAATGGAGGCAATAAGGTTTGCAGAAAAGAGTAGTTGGGAGAGACCTTACCTCATATGCCACGCTACTCCGTCGGCGGATAGAATCCTCTCCATTGGCCCCATTGCCACATCATCTCCATCATCTGACGTTGTTTCTCTTGATGCGCTTGTTGTTGGGCTAGGATGGTCTGCTGCTGAGCCATCATTGAGGTCATACTCCCGTCAATACGGTCGAGACGACCGTCTATGTGATCCAATCGCTCATAAATCCCGGGATCGCCTATAATGGGCTGTGGGTGCAACGTGCCACTGTCTTGGGTGCCTTTGCTGCTCTTCCTCCTATTGTGGCTGCTCTCCTCAATTTTGCCTTGCGCGTTTACCGACTCCATCCGTAGTGAAGACACGAGCTCAGTTCGATTGGCCTCGCCGCACCAAATCTTAAACGGTAAAATCGAGGTTGGGCGGTGGAATCTGAACTAGTCGTGCTTGTCATATAGCAGCCCGGAGGTGACGGTGGGTGTCCTTCAAGAACGTCGGACGTATAAACAAGGTTTATCCAGGAAAATATCCTGAGAGATGGGATTCTCGCGAATTCTCACAAAAAAAATCGGCAATAGGGGTAACGAATCCCCCTATGCATATCCGTGCATTCCCCAAAACCGCTGCTTGCATTTGGAAGTGATGGGATAGGAACATGCCGGCGTGCATCTTTTGATTTGTCGCCGCACCAATCATGAGGCTCATGTCTTGAGAAAGAACAGTGCCGGCGTTTGAGCGGCCATGAATGGTGAATGTGATGAGGCGGTGGAAGTAGCGGACCGCTGGATTCCGTATGGAACTCACCTTCGCCCTTGAGGCGTCATAGTGCGGGGTCTGCTCTAGTGAGGCGTTCGTGAACAACGGCCACAGCTGCTGGGGCGAGTTCTCCAAATCCCCTATGTACTTGCCCTCGGGGTGGCCCTCGATGATAGAGTTCAATTCATCCACCGAGAGCTGTCTGGGCTCGTTATCCATCTGGAATGTGATGTAGTCGGGAGAACCTTGTGTCTTGTGGACGTGGACTGTCGAAAGGAACTCCATAGTGAGGGTCCGGTATGTTAGATGATTGGTTGTGATGATAGGGTATAAACCGGCCCTCTCGGCTAACCACGTTACGTCGTTTGCTATCCCCATTGCTTGGCACGTATCGATGCACATGAACCTCGAGTGTCGGTGCTTTTGCTGCACCAATCTCCTCCAACGTTCCCTGGACGAGGGATCCGGCAGTCGCACCCCAAAATTTGCGGGGTGGAACTCGTCATGTGGTTCGTCACGAGACGATGAAGCACTATCCTTGCCCTTGCGCTTGTGGCCGGAGGAATGCGACATAATGTACCTAAAGAAATTTCAAAGTTAGCTCATGTACGTATTAAAAAGGAATTTAAATGCAAACGACAACCCATAGCAATATATAGACCTCCCACGAACTTGAATTTAGTAGAATTCCTCCCCCTATATGGTCTAACAAGGTGAAACAAGGGAGATAAAATGCACACACATGAAAAATGCATGAAATGCAATTGAGTCGCTTGCGCCAACCTCGCAGTCGCGAGGGTGGTCGCGAGGTATCAACTCGCCCGCAAACTATGCACGCGATGGCGATCGCGCAGACATCAAGACGCCTTGAAAGCTCATGGTGGACTCATGATCGCGAGCACGGTCGCGAGGTCTTGTGTTGACAGAAAACTAGGGTTTTTTTCAAAAAATTTCAACCCAAATCAACAATGCAGACAAATAAAACCAATCCTATGCATCCATAAACATCTATAAACATCAATGGCCCTAACATTGGAACAAACATGCTCAAACACCAAGTAATTTTAGCAATATAAGTCATAGTTCCTCAAATATTCAATAATCCACAACAAGAAGATATAATGGACAAAACTCCTCCAAATCATGCTAAAAAGCATAAATTCAAGAAGAATTAAGTAAATGTAGCATACCTTGAGTGGATTAGAGGTGAAAATTTCAAGTAAAGTGAAGAACTTAGGGTTATGGTGCTTGAGAGAGTGTTTTTGCTGTAATATGCATGTGTGTGTGTCAAAAATGGGGGAAGGGGTTAAAAATGCAGTCAAACACGCGGGTCGTGTCCGGGCGTGGGTCGGGACATGCCTCGCGGCCGGGCTCGCGGTCGTGAGCTCGGTCGCGAGGTATGCCCAAACGCTGAAGACTTGTTTTCTCGTAGCCATAATAGCTACTGCCCGTTTTTTCGCTACCACTCCTCGCGGTCGCAAGGGTGGTCGCGAGGTATGTTTTATTTTTTTTTTTTAAAAAAAAGAAAGCAATTATACATTGGGACTCAAAAACGAACAAACAAGACACGACACGACAAAACAAAGAAAAACAAGAAAACAAAACCTAAAAACATAAAGCATGTAAATACGTTGGGTTATCTCCCAACCAGTGCTAGATTTATCGTCGCTAGCTCGACGTTACCTCTCATCAATCGGGCGATTTGACAACTGTGGTCTTTCCAAACTTTTGCTTGCCCTTGTACTTATTATTGACAACAGACCACCATTTAGCGTATGAGTAGCCTCCCCCTAAACGTAAACGACTCACTCTGATTTTTATGCCGAGTCCACCTGTTCTTTGTAGCATGCTCGTCCGATGGTCTATTGGATTCGGGCTCAAAAATGGGCTGGCTGTGGCAGTGGTGACCGAATAGCAATCTTCATGTGTTGAGATATCATTTCTCGTGATGGCATCATAGATCGAAATGGTCAACTCATCCTTATTCACGCGGAACGTGAGATCACCCTTCTGCACATCGATCAGAGCCCTGCCTGTGGCTAAGAACGGTCTCCCTAGAATGAGAGGCGTGTTCCCATCCTCTGGCATATCAAGGACTACAAAATCCGCTGGGAAGATAAATCCTTTGACTTTGATAAGCACATCTTCCACTATCCCTTTTGGACGGGTGACTGATGCGTCTGCCATTTGGAGAGTAATTGTAGTAGGCTTCAATTCTCCAATCTCCAATTTGTTAAATATGGACAACGGCATCAAGTTGATGCTTGCCCCTAGGTCGCAGAACTACGGAGAAAGTGTGCCTCCGATGACCTGAGGTATAGTGAAGTCACTGGATCTTTACGCTTAATGGCAATTTCTTTTGCAAAGACCTGACCTTCGCACTCTTGAGACAAATTAATTGTCTCGAACTTTTCGACTTCTTCTTGTTGGTGACGGCATCCTTGATGAATTTCATGTACCCCGGCATATCTTTGAGTGCATCTAGTAAGGAATATTGATATTCACCTTCTCGAACATTTCTAGGAGTGAATTGACCTATCATCATGCTTGGGCTTGGCGACGACTAGGAAATGGAATCGGAGGGTATCGTTGGATATTTGTCTCTGGGCTTCCTCGCGACCACCCTCACGGCCGCGAGTGCGGTCGCTAGGGTCTAAACTGCTTGACTTTCTTCTTGTGGCCGGGCTCATGATCGCGGCTCGATCTTGACTTCCCGAGCTCTGCACGATTTCATGGTCGCTTCATTCTTCCTAGCGATCGCGGGGTCGCTCATGACTCCTCTTGAATATGCTCGTGTGATGTCTCGCGTCGGGCCCATGATCATGACTTCGATCGCGAGGTGCTCTTCTTTCTCCTTCTTCGTCGGGTGGTTGCAGTGCGCTTTTCCACTTCTCAACCGGATAGCAAAGCACCGATTCTTTGGGTTCATCAGATTACTCGGAAATTGGCCCGTCTTTGGTCTGTGCATTTTGTTGTGCGACTATCGACCGATTTTTGATTCTCCATCATCTTCAAGTGTTTGCCCACGGTCGTTACATTGGATTCCAACGTGTTATCCTCTCGCAATAGTCTTGATGAAAGATTACATTGGGTCGCCAGTTGTTGGTTGCTCACAACCAACTACTGCATCATATCCTCTAGGCTCTGCTTATTCGGTTCTTGAATCATATCATTCTGTATAGTGAAGCCTGCTGGAGGTTGTTGGAAATTATTGGGGTTGGCATACGACAAATTAGGATGATTCCTGTTGTTAGGATGATATGCCGGATTTCCCCCATGGTTCCTCTGATTGATATAATTGACATCCTCTGTCTCGATCTGGCTCTTCAAAAGAGTGAACTTCTTCATAAGATCGTCGTATTTCGAGTCGATCTCTACAACAACTGTTTTGACCACTGGCGTTCTCTCCATCGGCCATTGATAACTATTGGCCGCCATCTCTTCTATGATGCGGCTGGCCTCCTCTACTCGGCGATTCAACATGCATCCCCCTACCGACGCATCTACAATGCTTCTTGTATGCAATGTCAGCCCACTATAGAACTGTGTGATTTGTTTCTCCCTGGAGAATCCATGTTGTGGGCACTTTCTCAATAGGCCCCTGAATCTCTCCCATGCCTCGAATAATGACTCGTCTCCTTGTTGGCAGAAATGGGAGATCTCGGCTATTATCTTCTGCGCTTTCGCCGGCGGAAAATATTTCGAAAGAAACTTCTCGCAAAGTTTCCCCCAACTGTCTATCCCGGTTCGGTCCAGGCTCTTGAACAATCTTCGCGCTGGTCAGCAGAGAGAATCGAACATGCGCATCCGGATTGTGTCTTGTGGTACCCATTACATTTGATGGTGTCACATATGTCGCGGTATGTCTCAAGATGCGCATTCGGGTCCTCTGTGACTCCTCCTCCGAACTGTTCTCCTTGAACCATGCTGATCAGGGCCGGCTTCAGCTCAAAATTGTTTGCATTAACTTCCAGCCCCCATCCGCCTCCCTGGAATTGCTCAGTAGGAGGTCGGTACATGTAATTCAGCGGTCTTGCCTCAGGAGCAGGGACAAGGAGTCCCATGTTCGCCATCTGGCGCTGCATCTCTGTAAAATCGGCTAGCAGACATGCAGCTTGCTCGGGAGGAATACCCCCGTTGTGCGGATTCACTGCCATTGCTTGCCTTCTTCTTTCTCGTCTCCTTCTCCTTTGGGAATTCTCGATTTCTGGGTCAAAAGTTTGCTCAGGAGATCCCTGGGACCTTGTGATCATAAACTACCTGGAGAAAAAGAGAGAGCTTAACTCTGGCAAGAACAAATAAATATAATAATATACAACTTGAATTAATAATTCCAAATCATCAAGTTATTCCTATGTGATCTTAACAATCCCGAAAGCGCGCGTAAAATTTGATCGCTCACTTTTCTAACACGACGTGCAAGTATATAGGTAAGGCAGTATCGTATCCCCGTGGATTGTAACACTAAAACACGAAGCTAACTCGACAATAATTCATCATTATCCAAGCAGCAATTTGGTTTGAAAGGTTTTAGGGCTTCGGATATTAAATCCAAAGCAAAGGTAGCAAATTGAAAATTAACGAAAGCAATAAATACTCAAGGAGATAACAATCTAGAAAGACTAACCCTAGGGATGCACAAATCCTACCCACAATGTATGTTTATCCTGCTTCCTATTAACCAATTTTTGATCCAGACAAGATGGAAGATCACATATGTAACCAACAATTTCAGTTACGACAATTGTGACACTTGATTACTAATTTTCCCTATTACTGTTATGTCTCTAGGTGAAAATAAGCAACTCCAAAAGGATCACAAAGAATATGATTCCTACGAATGTTCCTATCTCAGCTACGACTCAAGGCTTATTCGTATCATGCATTCAAGATCGATTGACAATTAAAACGGTTAAGTAATTAACTGGTAACTAGATATGCATCAAGATTGATCAGAAATTAACACATATAATTAAGCACCAAGAATCATAAATCAATGCCTGGAAGATAAATAACGATAGCAGGAATCACAACATTTAGGATAGAATCATGCAAACCCTAGGATTAGAACGGAATTTAGCTAGACATAAATAACGAAATTAAATACGAAATAACCATAGGAATAGAAAATATATAGATAAAACCCGTAGTGTAGCGTCGGAAGAACAATTGTTGGGTTCGTATCCCAACCTCAGCGAAAAACGGAAAAACACGGAAATTGTTCGGACAAAAGCGTTCCGAAGCGTCGACAATACATAGAACTAGAGTAGAACAATGGAAAACTAATGCTAGAATGAATATAAATCAAAACTAGAGTGCAAAAGTATGAAAAATAATGAAAAACTGAAGAAAGAGGTCCAAAATCGCGCTGGGTAAGGTTGGGGGCGCGAGGGGGGCGAAGCCCTATTTATAGAATTAGGGTGGATCATCCTCGCTCGGGCTCCTTCGTCTTCTCGGCTGGATACGCGCTCGCTAGCTTGCCTCGCGACCTGGCTCGCGCTAGGTATGGTCGCGAGAAATTGGGCAGTAGCTCTTTTCAAAGGCTTCGCACGTCGGGTAACTCGCGGGCACATCTCGCGGTCGCTGGGAGTGGCCGCGTCGTATGGATTTTCCTCGCGGCCGACCTAGCGGTCGCTAGGCCGGTCGCGAGACATCAGATTTTTAGTGTTCTTGCGCTTGCGCACGGGCTAGCGACCTCGAATGCGGTCGCTAGGCCCTGTTTTCAGCATTCTTTCGCTCGTGCTTCGTTCCATGCTTCGATTTTCAACTTATAAGCCTACAAAACACCAAAAAGGAACCCAAGAGCAGTATCTTCCAATAATATGTAAAAGCATTGAGATCCAAGACATAAACAAACTTTATTGATCTAAAATCATCTTTAAATATCAACAATAAACGTGTAAAATGTGCGTTTATCAAGCACTTGAGAGCTGTGTTGCAAACGTTAAGGCAAGAGCAACTCTTTGCCAAGTTTAGCAAGTGTGAATTCTGGTTAGGAGAGGTGACATTCTTAGGTCACATCGTGTCCGCCGAGGGAATCAAAGTAGACCCCTCGAAGATCGACACAGTTCGTGAATGGGAGTCGCCGAAGAACCCGAATGAAATTCGGAGTTTCTTAGGACTTGCCGGCTATTATCGAAGATTTTTCGAGGGATTCTCAATGATAGCCCGACCCATGACCCAACTGTTGAGAAAGGGGATCAAGTACACTTGGACCGCCGAGTGTGAGGCTAGTTTCCAGATATTGAAGGAGTTCTTCGACGACAAAGACTAGACGATGCAAAGACCAAGAGATAAAGAATACACAATCTACGGATGCTTCAAAGAATGGACTAGGATGTGTTACGATGCAAGAAGGCAAGGTTATTGCTTATGCTTCAAGGCAATTACGCCTACATGAGTTGAACTATCCTATGCACGACACAGGTAGCAAGGTGATCGACATGCCTTAAAGATTTGGAGGCACCACTTTATGGAGTTAGATGTGAGATCTATACTAACCATAAAAGCCGAAGTATTTCTTTGAAGTCTTAACATGAAGCGTAGATGGTTAGAGCTAGTGAAAGATTACATGTGGTATCAATTACCACCCGAGCAAGGCTAATATTGTAGCCGATGCCTTGGTCGAAATCCACCCTAGTTTGGGATGTCTCTCTCATGAGAAATACTTATAAAGGAATTTCGAGGATGAACATCGAGTCATAGAACCGTCTCGACGATAGAGGGTTGTATTACAGCGTTGATTGCAATCCCGGACTTAAGAGCCCGAATCTTGGAAGCTCGGAGGAAGAGGAAGTAGAGGAAACTGAGCGAGATCAAGGACAACGACCACAAGAATTTCAAGGAAGCTATAGATAATGTTTGTTGTATGCGGAGAGTGTGTGTTCGAGACGAAGAGCTTAAGGCGAGATCTTGAAGGAAGCCCATGAGACTTCTTATACGCACCGGGAGCACATTGTGCACGTTCAAAACTTGGCGGCAATGCAAGTCGAATCATGGTCCTATCCTTTCCAAAATTTCATAGGGTCCTATGAAGCGTGGTTGTACTTCCTTTATTCCAAATCTCACGATTCCTTTTGATGGAGAAATCTTCAAGAAGACTTTGTCTCTACTTAAATGTAGCTCGCGCGCGTTTGTCGTGCGACTTCGTCGGTCTTGGGCATCCTTGATCCTTGGCGGATCTGTCTCACGATCTCGATCATCTCTCCCAGAGTCGGCCTAATACTCTCCTTTCTCCCACTTCATCCGATAAAGTGGTGATCGACATTTCTTCCCTAAAGCGCTTCATGGGCTTCAATAGTTGCGTATGTTATTGTGGCGAATTCCACAAGTGTAATACTTGTTCCCAACTTTCTCCTCTATCGAGGACAACGGTTCTCAACATGTCTTCCAGCGTTTGAATGGTCATCTGACGTCCGTCCGTATGGGTAGAGCAGCGATCGAAATGTAGTCGAGTCCCCAATTCCTTTTGTAAACTCATCTAGAATCGGATGTAAATTTTGAATCCTATCGAGCGTGATAGTCTACGGAACTCCATGAAGGCGTATGACCTCTCGAGCTACAAATGCTAGTCACATCGATCCATGGGTTATCGAATGGGTAGAAAATGCACGCTCTTGGTCACGATCGATGATGACCCAATAGCGGTATTTTCTCTTTGTGATTGGATAGCCGGTAACAAAATCCATGGCTATATCATCCCATTTTCATTAGGTATGTCTAGCTTGTAAGGTTCCATACGGTCGTTGGTGGAGTGCTTTCACTTGTTGGCACGTCAAACAACGTTCTCGAATGAAGCTACGTCTCGCTTCCATCCCACAAAAACTTCTCCTTGAGATCTTGGTACATTTGGTGCTTGGGTGTGCGGTGTAAGGAGTCTCATGGGCTTCTTTCAAGATCTCGCCCTAAGCCCTCGTCTCGGAACACACTCTCCCGTCATACAAGCGTTATTTGCTTCTTTGAAATTCTTATGGTTGTTGTCCTTGATCTTGCTCGTATTTCTCTAGCTTCTTGCTCTTCCTCTAAGCTTCTAAGATTCGAGACTCTTAAGTGCGGATTGCAACCAATTTGCAATACAACCTCTATTGTCGGAGGCGGGTCTCACGACTTGATGTTCATCCTATGAAATTCCTTTATAGTATTTCCTCATGGTGAGGAGACATCGATCGAGCTAAAACCACACTCAAATTCACTGCATGATCGTGCAGTAATTGTAGTGTGATAAGTTAACCCAAGTCGTCTCTTAAGGAAAACTTAACGGCTATTATTGTGTCGCTGACAATTAAAACCTAAACAATCTAATACCAATGAGGATTTTGAAACATGCAAGAATTGAAATACGGAAAATAAACAGAATCCTAAGCTAGGGGTTGTCAATCTCAGCTAAACCAATAAAGCAATAAATCTAAACCGAGGTTGTCAATCCCTAGTTGAACTACTGACGATAAATCGAAAGCATAAAAAAAGCATATAAATCTTAAGAACATTGAAATCCAATCAATGCATCTATGGAATTAAATTCACAAGAATCACAAAGCAAGAAATCATAAAGCAATGTAAAACAAAGGAACATCAAAATCCAATAATAATAACGATGAATCGAACACATAAACAACACGAATCGATTAACTAAATTATTAAATCTAAGAAATAAAACCGAGAATTAAACTATGATTGCATCGATATGTTTCAAGAAATCCGGGAAGACCTTGAAGCCGGCTGCGTGGAAAAAAAAGCGAGAACCGCCCTTAAATTGTGACCTAGCGCTATATATAATAAATAAGAGTGAGCGCGGTTTGAGGTGGCGATGCTCAGAAATACCACTTTGTGGCCACAAAGTGAACGAGAAATAGGTGAAATCGTTGAATGGCGCTGGTGTGGCCGTTGAGTGGCGGGTGTGGGTGATGAGACTGATTCCAGCGCGGATGGTGCGACGTCGAGGAGAGCGGCAGCCCGGACCCAGCTGGAGCAGCGGGAGCGGGCCTGGTGCGGCGGCCGGGCGCCGAGTGTTGGATGGCGCCGAGGATAAGCGAGCTCGCTGGAGGCGGATGAAGCGGGCGCTGCGGTGCCTGGCCGGCTGGCTGTGCGCGGCCGGCGAGGGCCGCCGGAGCGCGGAGCCGGGGCGAGGCGGGCGCAGTGGCAGCGGGCGTCGCACGCGAACGGCGCTGCGCGAGCAGCCTGGCGGCGGCAGGCCCGGCGGCGCGGCCTGAGGCTGGGCGGCCGCTCTGGCACGGGCGACGGGCTGGCCAGCACGCGCGTGCGCGACTTCGCCGCTGCCCGTTTCCTTCGTCGAACTCCGATTTATGAATGGTTTCGCCACGAACTCTGCGAGATGCTCTTCATTATACTTGATCCTGGCAGATTCATTTCATCCTATTTAATACCGATTTTCTGCAAAACATTGAAACGAACCAAGTAAGTCCGAATCAATAAATAATAATCGAACCAACGCATAAATAGGATAAACTATTGAAATGACATGTAAAACAATACCAAGAATAAGCAAAATTCATACCAAACAACATCCCAAACTAGGGTGGGATTTACACTGGCATCGGCCACAACATTACCTTGCCCGGTGGTAATTGATACCACGATCGTAATCTTTCACTAGCTCTAACCATCTACTGCCTCATGTTAAGATCTTTCGCTCAAAGAAATATTTCGTGCTCTTATGGTTAGTATAGATCTCACATCTAACTCCATAAAGGTGATGCCTCCGATCTTTAAGACATGTACACCATGCTAATTCCGGTCGTGCGTAGGATAGTTCAACTCGTATGCGAATGCCTTGAAGCATAAGCAATAACGCTTGTTCTTGCATCAACACACATCCTAGTCCATTCTTTGAAGCATCCATGTAGATTGTGTATTCTTTATCGCCTCGATCTGCTAGTAGCAGTCTGTGTCAAGAACTCCCATCTCGAAACTAGCCTCACACTCGGTCCATGTTTGATCCCTTTCTCAAGCTTGGGTCATGGTCGGCTATCGTGAGAATCCTCGATAAATCTTCGATAATAACCGCAAGTCCTAAGAAACTCCGAATTTCATTCGGGTTCTGCGACTCCCATTCACAACAGGTCGATTTTCGAGGTCTACTTTGATTCCTCGACGGACACGATGTGACCTAAGAATGTCACCGCCCAACCGTAACTCACACTTGCTAAATTTTGCAAGAGTTGCTCTTGCCTTAATGTTTGCGACCGTTCTCAAGTGCTCTTTGTGTTCTGGTTATTCTTGGAGTATATCAGATATCGCCTATGAATAATCGGATAAATTTATCTAAGACGGTGAAATACCCTATTCATGATATCCATAAATACCGCTAGGGCATTTGTAAGTCCAAAGGGCATAACGATGAATTCAAATGACCATACCTTGTACGGAAAGCCATTTTAGGTACATCCTCCGGTCTAATCCTTAATTGATGATATCCCGACTTTAGATCTATCTTTGAAAGACTCCTCCTTGTCGATCAAACAGATCGTCAATTCGGGCAAGGATATTTATTTCTTAAGAGTTATCTTGTTTAAATCTCGATAGTCTATGCACATTCTCGTACCATCATTTTCTTCACAAAAGGACATGTGCTCCCATGGAGACACACTGGTCTAATGAATCCTAACTCCAAGAGTTCTTGCGTGATCTTCGCCTCAACTTTCTTTGGTGCCATCCGATGGGGCTTTCGACAGGGCGAGAACCGTTCGAGGTCGATCGTGAACTCGATCTCGGTTTGGCGGTAATCCCGTGGTTTGCGAAATACATCGATACTCACACGATCGGGATGTCTTTGATCCTCCTCTCATCCCGCTCTTCCTCTGGAGATAGACGAGGTAGGCGTGGTTCTGTCTTGTTCGAAACATCCTGCTTGTAGCGCGGATATGATTGGGACTCTCTCCCATGCCGATCCCGTGAAAGTCAGAGGTTTCTCTCGAATGTTGGAAAAATTTTCATTACACGGATGGTCGCATTATGTTCGGTTAACCAATCCATTCCTAAGATTTTGTCCACATCCTTCATAGGTATGCGTGAAGGTTATCTGTCATGACCTTAAGTGAGCCTAGTCCAAGTTCTAGGTTCGAGCACATGTGGGTTACCGTTTTATGCCTCCTCTTGAGAAGATATTTTCATGATTTGTTCAGGCTAGGATCTAATCCTAAGTTCTCACGCATGCTTCAGAATAAAAGAATGCGAGGCGCCAATATCAAATAGTAGGATAATGCAATCGATGGAGTATTCCATACCGCCAAGTTTCTTGGTTCCTGCGGCTCGCGGAACTCACTTTCCGGTTGAGGCGAGGCCCGTTCTGTTGTTGGTGATGCTTGCGTTGCGTTGTTCTGTTGTTGTTGTTGTTGTTGTTGTTGGGCGCGGTATTGCTCTTGCGGTTCGCCATTGTTGTCGCTCGTTGCCGTGGTTGATATGGTCGGATTCGGCCGATAACACCGGACCGGGGCTGTTGTTGGAAGCGTTGGGCTTGAATAGCCCGGATCGGTTGACTTGGTGGCCACATCGGACGGCCGCTTCCTGGCGTATCCTGAGGCCCGGTAGTAGCCCCAGCCACACAGAAGCATCCGTCATTTGTGAATCGCATGCCCCCGTATGACTCTATGGCACAGGGCACACGGGAGTTCCACGAATTTTGGTTTCCCCAGCGCGTACCATGGGCGTCCATTCCTGCCGCGCCTGATGGCACGTTATTCCTGCCATGGCCTCCGCCGGCGGCGTGTGATCCTTGTCTTTGGTGGGTCCTTCTCACTTCCTCTTCCCACGATTCCCTTGGTGATTTGGGGTCAGCACAATCCGCCCTCGTGCATAGCGCCTCGATGTCCAATGCCCGACGAGGGCCTCACGTAATCATATTTCCGTGACCATAGCGACCCGATATCATGGCGAGTCCCGCTAGTCCTCTTCTCGCTCGGTGTCGACTAACGAGGTGCATACTGCGACATCTCGAATGCACGTCGTAATTGTGACCGTGGTCTTCCTTGCGCAGTTGTGAACTCATGCTCCTCTCTTCGAACTCTTGGAATGTACTTACCGACACCTTCTCCTTAAATTCCTCCGGAGAAATTTTGAGCTCCTCCTGAGATAGAGTCTTCCTCTTCGCCTCCACCGAAGTCGGCGGCACCAATATTTGAAAAGAAACGCATGACAAGCGCTTCTTGAGAGGGCAATGGAGGAAGTTGAAGATTCGCCCAGAGCCGAATCCATAGTTCAAGATCCACGGATTCCAAGTCCTGTGAAGGTCGGTGGGTTCGCTGAGGAATAGTTCCTCAATTCGTCCGGTGGTGGTGGTGGGGTGGAGTGTCTTCTCTCGGTGTTACTTCACGGTTTCTTCTTCTCGACGGCATCCTATCATTCATAAACACACACAATTAGAACAAAATCGCTTTACACTATCCATCAAGATCAATGCTACATATCAGACAGATTCATATAATTACGAGCATAAATCTAGCACATCATCGAACACCACACATCGTAATATTAAAACAAAAGGCTCTGAGGAGCTATCACCATATCATATCAATTACCTCACGAGGACTTTCATCGCTTTGAAGATTACAAAGACCAGTACAGTATGATGCCCAAAACAAATATCAAGACATCACCCATGTATATAGTCACGGTGCGTAAAAATCTAACGCCACCGTGGTCATCAAAATAGGTTCATGTCGGGCGACTCATCGCTTCCGCATGCATCAAAAGATATACAAGGTATATAGACAAAAGACAATCTAGTCCTAAGAACTAGATCTATGATCGCCCGAGGTGTAGATAGGGCTCCATGTGTCGAGTCGACTGAAGCATGGGAACTCTCCCCTTCCATCTCATCGTCACCGATGGATCCTCCTGGGTCTTTCCGGTCTTCCTCGATCTTCCTGGGTCTTCCTCCGGTCTTCCTCCATGTCGGTATGGGAGCCACGCCCCGGTCTTTGCACCCTAGCTTCCTCCATAGCAGCTAGATCTCGCGGATCTCCGCCATGACCTCCTCATAAACATCATCCAAAAGGGCAATAGCGAGGCGGACATCGGTTCCCCTCACGGTACTGTAGTTTCCACCAAATTGTTCTATTAGTCGCTCGCAATAACACGAGGTCCCTATAGCGTGGTAAGGTCGCCAAGTCGAATCTCTCGAGGAAGACTTAAGGGCTTATGATGTGTTACGATAAAACAATAAATCTAAATCCTAAACATGATTTTGGGGTGATGATTAACTAAGATTAACGAAATTAAACACGCAAACGATTCAAACCAAGCGCTCAAGCGCTCAATCGCACATGAATAATTCAAGAGTGAGATAAACTAGGTATTAGGTTCTTCCTTGATTAATCGATTATTGCTTGATCAAGAAATCTACCTATTCATGCAATCCTCAAACCTAAATCCAAACACTGACTTTTGTTCCGTGGATTAAACCTAGTTATCAAATTTCACAAATACATACACTATTAGAATACCCGCTTCAGTAACCTCTAACCCAATTGATTCCTATGATGCAACGATCTATCTCTCGATAATACACGAAACATACAAATTAAATAGTGATTAATCAATTACCAAATTCCTATCATGCACGTATCTATCTCTCGATAATACACAAACATAAATAATTCAATAGAAATCTATCACCAACAATAAACCCTAGGATTCATTTGGTATTCTCAATCAAACAAATAATCAATCAATCAATTTGAATCACCCAACCCTAGAAAAGGATTAGTTCATGCTCATCTCACTGATCAAACAATTATAATTGATAGAAATCATTATCCAATAATTCAACGAGCTTAAAAGTGAATAACAATCCTTACAATTGTAAATGTCGTTGATGAATTTCTCCAATCAATAGTCTTGAATCAAAACAATGTAAGGAAATTACTGAATATAGATGAACAATCATGGGAGACCTATTGAAAAACCGACGTCCGTGAATAAAATAATGAACCGAACTTGGTTTTCGCTAAATCAATATATATAGTCCGAATTTCACTCCCGCGGGCGACGCGGCACGGGCGAGGAGTTTCGAGAAAAGTCTCGCAACCCGACGAGCAGCAGCGCCGGACTCGCCAGGTTCGAGACACGCGCGCCAGGCGCAAGTGGGACGCCGGACGGAGGCTTCTGCGCAGAAATGGGCGCCGCTACCCAGCGAGGGAGCTGCTTTGCGAGGCGGCGCCGGCTTCCAGCGCGGAGCGCGTGGGCGGGGGCACGGGCGCCGGCGGCGCCGAGCCATTGCGGAGGAAATATCGTCGCGTGGAGGCAGCCTGTGGGGGCAGCGTCGGGCTGGTGGCGGCGGCGGCGGTGCGCGGTGGTCGAGGCGTGTGGGGCTGGCGGCGGCGGCGAGCGCGTGCGGATGCGGGGACGTGCGGCGGCCGGCGCGCGCGCGCGACCGTTGTTTTGACCGTTCTCCTTCGTTCGAGCTCCGAACACACGGTTTCGCCACGAACTCCTGTCGAGATGTCTTCATTATACTTGATCTTTGGCAGATTCAATTCATCCTATTTTATGCCGTTTTTCTACAAAACATCGAAACGAGCCAAGTAAGTCCAATCAATAAATATTAATCAAACAAACGGCATAACTAGGATAGACCACCGAAAATGACACACAAAACAATACCAAAAATCAGCACAAATTCATACTAAATAACTCCCCACACTTATCCATTTGCTTGTCCTCAAGCAAAGTCTATACTAGTAATAATAGGAAGATAACTCATGCAACTTCACTCTTAGTCTAATCAATCAAACCTTATCGCTTTCCCCACACTTGGTGTTTACGCATTCAAAGATAATATGAAATTAATCTAGGACGGCAAATGATTTCCAATAAATAAAAGGGTAATCTCTCCCAACTCTCCGTTAGGTGAACTAACTAATGTGGTCACCTTTAGCTACAAGTTTCTTTTTAAGCACATAGTTTTAGATTGAACAATATTCGAAAGGCGAACCCTCGATGAACTCGAGTTTCCTATCGTGGTTTCCCATGTCCATTTCTCAAATTACGAGAGGGATGTAATCCCATCCTCCATTTCAACAATCTCATATTCTACTCTTTTTCAAACATTTTTTTTTCTTTTCTTTAATTAATAGATGAAACAAGTATATAGGTGACCACAATGTTAACACTCCCCTAACATTAGCCGGACAAATCACATCAATTCTCCTCATTCATTTTCTATCAATCACAATCTAGTCAATTCACATTAGCATCGAATCATATATCACCAAAAGTTTCGAAATTAAAACAACCAATACCACGAGCTTAGATGCACAAATCGTAATCCTAACTTACTCAAGATATACTATACTTGATTCCAAGAAATCAAAATAAGCATAGATGCACATCACAAAGCATACAAATAGATGAGGTACGCACAAAACCGAATAATCATCCCCATTAATAAGCAGTCCACGATTCCACATAATACAAAAGGCCATAGAGGATGATACTTCGATAATAAACGAGTGTGCGATGTAGAGTGGAGCATCACGGCTTCACCACATGGATTAGAATATCCTGAACTCAAAATGATAAACAAAACCGCACTACGAAACAAAACAAATACGAAAACAAAACACAAGCAAAACCAAACAAAATAAAAAACAAAGTAATAAACGGGGTTGCCTCGAACGCTAGTTTTAATGTCGCCCCGACCATTGGTTCCTCATTTTTGAATTTTGTCGAGCGAGAAGTTTCGCCGACTCATTATCAACACGCCTGCTGGCGATAACCATATTCGAGAGTAAGGTGGCGGCTCTTTCCTTATCCTCGACTTGTACTTTACCCCGATTTTCCTTACACTTAGCCGTAGTGGGGTCAGTCTTACTCTAAACTTCTTCCTTAGCATTTGTTCGCAAGACCTTATACTCTCAAGCATCAGTGCACTAATAGAAAACATGATGCGTGTAAACAGAGAATTATCACTCGACTACTAGCATGAAATATCTCCGCTCGTCCCAAACGCGTGCTTATCAATCCTTTAGTGAAATCAATTTGGGTATTTGTTGTAGCTATAAATGGTCTACCTAACAACACGGATGCCCACTCTCATGTTTTCCAATCTCTTCTCCCATATCAATTACAACAAAATCAACGAGACTAAGAGGTTACCCATTCTTATTAAAACATCTTCTATCACACCTTTCGGAATAGTTCCTCGCTAATTCTAATCGCATGCTAGTTTGTTTTAACTCCCAAGTTTTAATGAGTTAAAACAGAGAAAAGGACATTAAATTAACCCGACTCAAATCAAGCATCCCGATGCGTTTTCCATTACCAAAAGCAATGTTAAGAGTAAAGCTACGGATCACTTTGCTTGGTTTAGGTTAGTGAGATGGGCTTCTTCTTCTTCTCACTACCACCTTCTCTATTCCTCGCTCCTTCTTTGACTATCGACGGCTCGAAAATGGAACAGTGTCATAAACTGCGGTCGTTCTTCTTCTACTCCGATCTCTTCATCACCGCGACTTTTCGTCTCATTTCCATAGCATGTACTGGCATGCTCCGATTAGCTAGAAACTTTCCTTTGATCTCGTCATGCTAATTGCTCACAGCTCCAACCATCCTCCCACTTGAGTTGTCCCATCTTGAGCCTCCACTCTTTTGATAGATGCTCCAAGGATTCAAATCTCAAAGTGCTTGCTTGACAAAAGTATTAAGAGAATCCTGCGACTGGTTTATTGGGGACCTCAGTTGTTGCGAGGTTGCTGTTGAATCGGCACCGACTTGATCCCCTTGATTTTGACTCCAAGAGAAATTAGGTGATCTCTCAACCGGATTGTAAGAATTTGAGTAGGGTCATGTCGGCTTCGACGGATAACCTGCCGATTTCTCTTTGGTACCTTGTTGGAACCCTCGCATAGATTCACTTGTACTTCTTCATATGCCATCTCACCGGTTCTTTGGCACATGTTAGCTCCATGCCCCGCTTCTCCACATATTCCACAAGTTTCCATCGACATCGCTTGTTGTCTGGAATGGAAGTGACTTCGAGGTTCGCTTGTTCTCAATAGCTGAACTGCGAGTGAGATCCGCCATTGTCTTGTACTCATAATTGGCGTCATCTCTTTGTCTAGCTCATTTCGTCTTGCACTTCTCCTTTGTGAGTTTGCGTAACGCTCTCGATCTCGCTAACATCCTCCGGTGTAGTTTCCAATGTCTCCTCCAGCCGATTATCTATCATGTATTGATAGTCCATTGTCAATCCATCATAGAAAAACTGGTGAAGCTCACCGGTAATGGTGATGCGACCCTCGAATGACTTGAAACGATCCCATGCCTCATGCATAGGTTCTCAGCCATCCGCTGAATGTGGCTATCCGAGCCCTCCTCTTGTGTCTTCGTTCGAATAGTACTTTCCCATGAACTTCATACACGCCTGCCAACTCGCGTGAACCAGTAGAGACATCAACTATGTCTTGCTCTATCTTCTGGGTGTGGAAAACACCTCATTCTCGGTATCTCAAAGCCTCGGAAAAGTATGAACCCGCATAGAATTCCGATGAAGTTCAAGGCATCCCAGCATCATGAGCGAGGCGGGTTGAAGTGGACGGCTTCAACTTATAGTTACGGGTCGGATCCTCGGAGACTATGCATGACGTTGTCACCCCAATGACGGTCGAGCAAAATCACGCATCCTCGGTTTTCTTCACTCCTCCTCCTTTTTCGCCATTTCTTGACACGATTCTCTCTGAGATCTACTCTCCAAACTCTCGTACTCAGCGTCGGACTTCCTCACTTTCAGACAGCTTTCTTCTTCGAGTTCGAAGATTAAATTCTCCTACCTGAATGTTGTCGAACACCGTGCCAACTTCCTTTGAGACTTACGACCAGCATACACAAACACAAGACAAGAAACGGATTACGTGTGAAGAATTAACCAAACAAAATAAAATAAACAAAGATAGAAGATAGAGGAGAAAACACAATCAAAATGCCTAAACCCTTCCCAAGAACGGCGCCAAAATTTGTTCCACCAAATTTTTCTACTTAGTCGCCATAATAGCACGAGGTCCCTATAGCTTGGTAAGGTCGACCAAGTCGAATCTCTCGAGAAGACTTACAGGGCTTATGATGTGTTACGATAAAAACAATAAATCTAAATCCTAAACATGATTTTGGGGTGATGATTAACTAAGATTAACAGAAATTAAACACGAAACGATTCAAACCAAGCGCTGCAAGCTCATCGCACAGAATAATTCGAAGATGTGAGATAAACTAGTTATTAGGGTTCTTCGCCTGATTAATCGATTATTGCTTGATCAAGAAATATCCTATTCATGCAATCCTCAAACCTAAATCCAAACACTAGACTTTCGTCGTGGATTAAACCTAGGTTATCAAATTTCACAAACTACAACTATTAGAATACCCGCTTCTAGAACCTCTAACCCAATCTGATTCCTATGATGCAACGATCTATCTCTCGATAATACAGAAACATACAAATTAAATAGTGATTAATCAATTACAAATTCCTATCATGCACGATCTATCTCTCGATAATACACGAAACATAAATAATTCAATAGAATCAATCACTCAATAATAAACCATGGATTCAATTTGTATTCTCAATCAAACAAATAATCAATCAATCAATTTGAATCACCCAACCCTAGAAGAGGATTAGTTCATGCTCATCTCACGGATCAAACAATTATAATTGATAGAAATCATTATCCAATAATTCAACGACGAAAAGTGAATAACAATCCTTACAATTGTAAATGTCGTTGATGAATTTCTCCAATCAATAGTCTTAAATCAAAACAATGTAAAATTACTTGAATATAGATGAACAATTGCGGGAGAACTATTGAAAAAGCGCGTCGCGAATAAAATAATGAAAGAACTAGGTTTTCACTAAATCAATATATATAGTCCCAATTTCACTCGGACGCGGACGACCGACGCGAGGAGTTTCTGAGAGAAAGTCTCAAGAACCCGGCGCGGGGCAGCGCGGACTCGCCAAGGTTCGAGACACGTCCAGCAAAGTGGACGCGGATGGTACGCGCCGAAAATAGGCGCCACCCAGCGCCGGGAGGCCTGCGAGGACGGCGCTGGCTTCCGGCGGGCGGGAAGCGGCGCAGGCGGCGCGCGACGGGCGGGGCGGGCTAAGCGGAGCTGGCCCGGAGCTAGCGCCATTGCGCGAGGAAATATGTCGGCCTCGAACGCGTAGTAGGCCGGCGTCGAGTGGAGGCGCTAGGCGGCAGCGGTCGCGGTGTGGCCGAGGCGTCGGGTGGCGGCCCGGGCGAGCGCGTGTGGCGCGTGCAGGGGCGGCGATAGGCCGGCACGCACGCACGCGCGACTTCATTTTTTTGCGCCGTCTCCTTCGTCGAACTCCGATTTACACACGGTTTGGCCTACGAACTCCTGTCGAGATGCTCTTCATTATACTTGATCTTTGGCAGATTCAATTCATCCTATTTTATGCCGTTTTCTACAAAACATCGAAACGAGCAAAGTAAGTCCGAATCAATAAATATTAATCAAACAAACGGCATAACCGGGATAAACCACGAAATGACACACAAAACAATACCAAAATCAGCACAAATTCATACTAAACAGAGCTATGTCACGGGTCCTCAATTCTCAGCGCGTGCCCAAGGCTCAGCGGGGTGGCGGGTGGAGGCCCGTAGGGGAGTGAGACTGGGTATGGAAAGGCCGGCTGATGGTCCAAGGGCAATGATGAGGATGGAATCCATGTGATAGGACCGAAAGGTGAGCTGGGATGGGAAGGTCCGCCGAATATGTCCCCGCCATCGCCGAGAGAACACAGTCCGCTACCGCTAAACGAGGCACCTCGACGGAGCCACCCGAATCTCATCACGCTAAGTGTATTCCGCAGGGACGACACGGTCCACGTGGTGCAGCCCACACCGTGAACACATAGCTCGGATGGCTAGCGAAGGCAGTGGCGCTCGATCAAGCTTCGGTCGATAGATGA
>CM072814.1:51034069-51210114 GCA_036937905.1 Salvia rosmarinus
AAGAATCTATTACTTGTTTGAGACAGAAAATTTCTCTGAGTTTTCATTATTCATAACTCGAAGACCTTGGCGAGCATGATGAATATTGATTCATAAGGAGTTATTGAGTTTAATGAAAATGTAACTATTGGGATTATTTATGAGTTTTCGATTAAATTCCATACTCGATATCCGATTGGGAAATTAGATAATAGAAGGACAAATGCGTGTATCTTGATTCATAATCAAAATAGGTTTACTACATTATTTACACTGTAGTTGGGTGACCATGCTACTTGCTAGATGTTCCCAATGGTTTATAGGTTCTTGAAATTAAAGAGTTAATTTCAAATGAATTAATTTATTGAATAAATTAATTGAATAAATGTTATTCGATTAAGTTGTATTTTGTTACAAGCTATTACTAGTGCTAGTTGAGAACCTAAGAGGGTCACACACTAAAAGTAGAATGAACCGATTGAATTGATTCATAGTTGAATCTAATTCTATATTAAATTAATTAGATTAATTTAATAAGATAGAAAATTAATTTGATTAATTTTAAATCTAATGAAATCATTTATATATATATATATGGATATGTATATGTATATGTATATGTATATGTATATAAATATATATACGCATGGAAGTTGAAGAGCTTATGGTTTTTGCTAATTAAGAAAAATCAATTCTTTAATTATAAAATTAAAGAATTTTATGGATATTAATTGATTAACATAAAGTTAGTAACCGTGAGACTTTTCAAAATGCACGGTTATGACTTTTCAATTAACACAATCATGCCTTTTCAATTTAGCATGTGATGTTGTATGCGTGAATGTATATATGAAGAAAGAAGAAGCTTAGTTTTTTTTAGCTTAACTTTTCTTACTTATTCAAAAGATTTCAAGAAATTTTGAGTGTTTAGTTTGGCTAGCGAAAAACTACACACTTGGTTTGTTCTATTTTGTGTGACTCGATGGGGGGCATTTGGATCCCATGAGTTTGGAAACGAGCGATTGATTGCTTTCAGCTTCGACATCAAACGGTCTTGAAAATGTATCTTATGATTCGATCGATATGCGTTATCTTATACACGTATTAACGTGAAGTCGATAAACATTGTTGGAATGGAATAATTGTTATTTCGTTTATTAACTTGAAAAATTTTAATTTTCGTTGCGTTTTCGACCCGATCCCAACAATTAAGAAGAGAGTTGAAGGACCTAACAGTTGGCACGCAGCGGTACTCATCCGCTCTTTTATGGAACAGTTCAACAGCTTTACGATGAAGACGCGCTTTACCGTAAACCTTGAAGACTAGGATGAAAGTCTTATCGGAAAAGGCTCTGTTCTCGCACTTCATCCGTTGGAAGATGATTTCCAAGGCATAATCTCCAAGGCCTTGAAATCACCCGAGTGGGCATGGTGCTGAATAAGGGAATAGAAGGTGGAGTCACACCGTGTGTAGGACCCCGACTTCTCGTTGTCGCTGAATATTGAGTCGGTGATTGGGGAAATTTGAAGCTCATTCAAAGACTTAGCAGTAGAGAATAAACGATGACCTAGGAATCGGCGGTTTCTTATTAACTTTCAGGTAGATAACTTTCCGACGGGCATTCCGACTACTGCCGCCGGTTCCGATCACCCACATTTATCAATTAGGTTGGTTTCTAATTTCAACTTTCAAGTTGGAGAAGAAAAGGCAGATGTTTCATTTTGAATTGCGAGGGGTTAAATTTCAGAAGTTTTTTTAAATAACAACCTATAATGGGTCAAAAGTGGAATATGGAAAAGATTGTTTCTATTTCGACAATAGAAAGAGGAAACTTCTATTAAACAACTGTGCCGCAAATCGCATCAAACTGCTACTACTTTCTAAACTCGACTTAGCTCTAAATCCTTATAGTGAAAAAAGAAGGGAAAATTGGAGTTTTTACTCAACAAGACCGCCTCTCCGCGCTTCGGATCAACTCCGGATCAATCAAACTAGGTTATGCTGTTGCTTCTTTCAAATTCAAATTGGTGGATTTAATGTGAAAATATGAGCAGAGATCCAGTGATGCATTGGTGCTTTCAAGGCGTAGGTTCCATATGGAGCTAGGGCCTCGCGAGAAGGCTGTGAGTGAATTTCATTTTTCACTTTTCGATTGTTTTGTTATTGTATTGGACAAATTATTTTGGTAATGGATTTATTTGTTTTTTCTTGCCCGATCGTATTTAGTATGGATATGATTCTATTTTTTGTGATTGAATGCTGTTATCACCCGGAATGAAGAGTTTTGATTTTGTTGTAAATCTTTAGATGTTCCATTTCTGATGAATCAACTGAATATGGTTCAAGATTTACATAAGAGGATGAGCAATAAGTTGGGATGTGCTGGATTGTCTCATTTTGATCTTAGTTGGAAGTTCAAGCTCAAAAATTGGATTATAAGGTTATAATGTATAGGACTTCATTTAAAATAAGAATTTTGAAGTAGAGAATAGTTTCTTTCTTTTCCGTGTTCTTAGGTAATTCCGGTTATTATTGACAAATAGTTAAGAGTGGAGTTTTGTTTCAGCAATGCTGTTGTTCTGGTAGCTTGCCTTCACTCGATCACTTGGAAATCTTTGGAAATAATACTTCCTGAAAAAGGAAAGGAACTTTGCTAGAAAACATCAAAATTGCATATGGAATTATCCCACACAAATTGGCAGCATATGCTATGTATTTTTCTCATTGGAGCTGGCCGAAGGCTGCATTCTTGAGGGGCCCGGGCACCTAGCATATCTAATTATTGTCTCTTTTGATGATCTTGATTTTTTTCCCTTCACCCATCCAATGGTTCTTTCTTAAATCCTCGATGCATAATTTGTTGCCTCATGTTGCTCTGAATTTGTCATATGCAGAGTGATCATCTCTTTCTTTTTCCATGTATCTGTATTTGTATATTATACACCAAGGGTCTGGAGCACTGTTATATTGCTTGTATTGTGGAATGTGATGGAGTTGATAAGATTGTAGAATGATTTGAATAATGACGTTTTGTTTCCTGGCTGACTGTTAACATATTTCACCCTGAGTTTTTGTCCTTTCCTCCCATGTTTTCAGTTTTGTCTTGTTGAGTTCAACATGTTTAGATGATATGATTGTATTTCAGCTCTTGGCAGAGGACCCGTCTCTAAAACGCTTCAAATCACACAAGCAAGGGGTACGACGTCTCAAAGTTGTAGGAGATGTTCTTACCATTGTAGTTGTAGCTGGTATGTCCATACACGAACACCTCTAGAACCATAAAACCTAAAATATATGTGTCTTCCTTAGATATTCTGATGTCAGCTTGTCTAACAAATTAGCTAGCTCATCATAGACAGAAAGCAAGGTCATTTCTCATTGTTGCATAAGCCATATTTGATTATCATTTGAGTGGTGTTTGACGTTTGTTGGTCAGGGTGCTGCTACGAATATTAGACCGTAAGGTTGAAAGGAATGGATTAAATTACATGCAATGAGTCATCATCAGGAAGGAAAGGCAAAACATACAAAAGTTACGGCAAACATAGCATCGTCGCAATGGTTGAGGTAATATATAGTAACATATTAATCATATATATCTAGGCAGCGTGGACGCAGCTGCATTTGAGGCGAATCTCGTCATCTTGGTCGGCAGAATAATCGATGATCTTACCAAGTTTAAGCATGGACGCCGCGAACTGATGGTGGAACACCTCCGGCTGCAAAGCCAATGCAGAGACGACCGAAGCGGTTCTGGAATCGGAGTAGAGCTCCTGGTCAGTAGAGACAGCCCCATCTTCTTCTGTAGATTCCTATAGTACTGCACGTCGAACTTGTTGGGCGTCACGGCGTCAACTCCACGCTCTCTGACGCCCACCGGCACTTCTGCCTCAAGAAATTCAGATACCTGGGGCTGGGGTCAATGGTAGGGTCGGGTTTGCCGCTGCCGTTATAGTTGAAGAACCTGTGCTGCAGGGCGACGCAGCCACTTCTACCGATGGTGTGAGCCCCGAGAGCACCATCAGGTCCAGCACGTTCAGCCCCTTGACTGGAACAGCTCGATCAGGTCATTTATCCTCTCATGGCCCTGGGAGGAACCTGACTCCTCGGCGAGGAAAGACGCTCGTCCTTTCGGTATGATCGATAATTCTGTAATATCGTTCAGCAGTACATTTTATTTTATTTTTAGCAGTACATGGGGATCATATGATATGACCCTAGCCTAACCAAGAAATGAATATCGGTGCGTAACGTAATATTGCGACAAGGATAGATACTCTCAAAGAGATAAGCTAAAGAGCTGTAAAAAATAAAAATAAATAAAAAATAAAATGAAGAATATGAAAAAGAGATGATAAGGAATTGAAAGATGGGAAAAGCTGAAACGAATCACTATGAATATCCATCCACCCTTAATTCTATCTTTATCAATTAAGCCTCTCTCTTCTCTCAAAATGTAGGAATGTTTATTGGATCGGTTTCGATTAAAAAGCGAAATGAATCACTATGAATATCCATCCACCCTTAATTCTATCTTTATCAATTCAGCCTCTCTCTTCTCTCAAAAGTAGGGGTGTTTATTGGATCGATTTCGATTAATCGAAACTAAAATTAACTTCAAATCGATGGCAAATCTTAGATCGGTTAATCGATTATCTAATTAACCGATCGGTTAGTCGGTTCGGTTATTGGATAATCGAAACAATCAAATTAAAATTTTTATTTACTTATTTGGCTAATTAAACTAATTTTTAATTTAATAATAATAATAATAATAAATTATTATTATTATTTGAATCTAATTAAACTTATTTTAATTTAATAATAATAATAAATTAATAATTATTATAATTTCGATTATTAAGTATATCTATTAGGTTATCGATATAAGATAACAAAATTAATCTTAAGCTAGCAAATATTGATTCAATAATCGAATTAATAGGTTATTGAATATCGATAATCGATCTATATTGATTTGGTTCGATAATAATCGAAATCCAATATCTTTTTGATCACCTCCATCAAAAAGTAAAGGATACATACACAAAGTTACTAGTGTTGTTGAATATGTGGTAATTAATTATTCGTGGGTCCATAACGTGTAGCTAGGGGACAAAAGGGGAGAGAGAAGAATAAAAATGATGAAGAATCTTTTGAACAAATATCCAACCCATCTCTATCTCTTAATTTCTCATGTCGCCACCCATAATTATAAATTAATTAATTAGTTTTAGTAATACATAATTAGATTCAATAATTCATAATTAGATTTTAATAATTAAATTAATTAACCAAAAAAAAAGAGCTCAATATTTGCGAGAGTATAAATTTGGGGTAGCAAAATAGAGGTAAAAATAAAAGCAAGAGGTAGAGATGGGAGTTGTAGTGAAGTCGATATATGTGTACCCAATAAAATCATGCCGTGGGATTTGTGTTGCGGAGGCTCCGATCGCCTCTACCGGATTCAGTGGGATCGGCAGTGGGTGGTTGTCAACTCAAAGGCCGGGCTTATACGCAAAGTGGAACCAAAACTGGCTCTCGTTCAAACCCATCTCCCACATGAAGCATTTTCTCTCGATTGGCACCCAAACAACCACTCTTTTCTAGGCATTTCTTTACTATTAGCTAATTCCTTATTGATCCATGCATGAATGTCCAATTGAACTGAATATATGTTTTGGTTGGGTATGTAGAGATAAAGGCCCTGGGATGGAAGTCCTGAAAGTTCCATTGATGAAATCGTCAAATAGTGGTGAAAAAGTGGATGGCATCTCAGTGTGGGAATGGGTGGATCTGCAGTTGATGAAGGAGCTGCTGCTGCAATGGTTCTCTAATTACCTCAACAAACCCAGCCGCCTAGTTCGTTTTAACGATGGTATGTAACTTTGGATATAGCTAATAACTACTCATTAATCTCTTAATTAGTAGCTTTGAATTGATATATGATGATGCATTGCAGTAGTATCAGGAGTAAGGAAGGTGGAAGCTGATTACGCCCCTGGATACAATGTTATGTTTGCTGATATGTATCCTTTCCTCTTGCTCTCTCAGGTAATTAACTAAGCAGGCTAAGCTTATTTTGAGAGCTTATAAGTTCCAAGAGTTTATAAAATGTTTTAAGAGTTTATAAGGGTAATGTCTCAAGTGCTTATAAGTTGTTAAAGTGTTTGGATAATTGATCTTATAAGCTAGAGAAAGAATCATGAGTTAAAGAGAAATCATAATTAAAAGATAAAATTGATAGAGAGGTGAAATTGATAGTATATGTGTAGAAATAACGAATTATAATAAGGTTATTTTGATAAATTCATAGTTGCTTATAAATTAATGAAAAAATAAGTTAAATTATTGAGAAACTTATTTTTAGGGAAGTTTATAAGCTGTTGGAATTATTTTCACAACATAAAAACTGTTTGGAGCTTATTTTGCCAAACACTTTACAACAGGTTTAAGCTCTAAACAAGTTATAAACTCAGCCAAACACCCTCTAAGTTAGACCTAGCTAACCTTCATGTGAAATTAATTAATTAAAATGAATGAATCGCAGGGATCAATGGATGCGCTTAACGCTCGTCTCAAGGAACCTGTACCTGTCAACCGCTTCAGACCCAAGTATGATCATATGATATGATATTCGTCATTGATATTAAATGAAATATGATTTGTGCATGCAATCAATTGCAGTATCCTGGTGGATGGATGCGGACCGTTCTCGGAGGATCTATGGACGGAGATGAAGATTAATAATGCAACATTTAAGGGTGTGAAACTATGCTCGCGCTGCAAGGTACCCACTATCAATCAGGAAACTGGAACTGCCGCCACCTCCGAGCCCACCGACACTCTGCTTGCCTTCCGTTCCGACAAAGCCCTGCGACCCAACAACAAACACCAAAAAGGGAAAGTCTATTTCGGACAGAACCTTGTCTGCACCGACTCCCTCACTACTAAACCAGGAAATGGTAAGACCGTCAAAGTCGGAGACGCCCTCCTCGTCCTTAAAATGGTGCCATCCGTCTCCGCCGCCGCTGTCTAGCAAACTGCATCTAATCTAATCTACTAGCAATCACCAAATTAAATAAAGCTACCCCTCCCCTACTCTAAGCCCATGCAATACTTGCTTCCATTAAATACTATATTTACGCTTTCTTTGGAAAGTTTAACAACCATATGTTTCATCTGCTATTGTGTATACGCATGAATATCAAATGATAGTCTTGTGATATGAATTTAATGGTGTTAACTAATTAATTAATGTTATGTACTATGTTTAATTAGCATCAAAAAAGAAAATTGAAATGTAAGTTTTTAAAATCTAATCTTAATCATCTTGCTCAATCAAACAGTCTTCTTAATTTTCTCTTTCATCTGACATAGCACTACTATCGTTACCTTCCACGAGATAATGTCAGGCATCATAACTTTTATTAAGGATCCAACTTGACCAAAATAGTGATCTATCTTTTTCTCCTCCAAATATTACATTTGTAATATCTATCAATTCAACTCCTCTATACATGTGTGTATGATTGGACTCCGTTGACTGTGAGAACAAGATAACTTGATGAGAATGAAATTTAGTCACTTTTGCCCGGGCTCGATTAACAAATTAAAATATATTTTGTTAATCAATATTAGAATAATATTGGTTTTCTCCTCTCTTATTTTATTATTTTTATAATGTTCTCCTAACCATAATCTAATTATTAATTAGGATTCCAACATATCTAATAAATACAAGTATTATCTCTTTAGGTGGTGTTTACTTTGCATGATTAGCATTTTGGAGGATTGACTATGTGATGGATTAAATGTGTGATAAGATAATTTGTATCTATCAATCCTTTGTTTACTACAAAGGATTAGTGAAGGATTAAGATTGTGATAAATAATTCTCTCTTTATTTTGAGGATTATTTCAATCCTACCTATATTGGTTGGATTAATATTAATGAAGAATAATTCAAATGATTAAAATAATCTCAGGTTTTAGGATATCCTCAAATATTAATACTTAAAAGTAAACACTTGATTAGCTTGAATTAATTTTAGTGGAAATATATATCAATGCCCTTTTTTAAAAAAGTTGAAGCCGTATATATCCATTTGAAAAAAGAGTGCACTATCAAAACTATTTTTAAATATATTTTTGGAGCATTTGCGGAAGTTAATACAATCATTTCAAATATCAATCAAAACCGTTAATTCTTGAAATCTTATTTTTATAATTACATACAAATTAAATTAAAGTTATCTTTTATCAATTTTACTTTTATAATTAAAGTTATTAAATTAAAGGGTCCTTTGGGGTGGGGTTGGCATTGGGGGAGGGTTGGCCTTGAGGTGGGGTTGGCCGTGGGGGAGGGGTTGGCAGCATGGGTGGGTTGGCGTCGGGGTGGGTTTGGCCTTGGGGTGGGTTGGCCCTGGGGTGGGTTGGCCGCGAGGGGTGGGGTTAGGCACGGGTGTCGATTTATTATTAATTAATTATAAATTGCAATCCTATAATATTTGATTTTATTAATTAATTAATTATAAATTAAAATCCTATAATATTTGATTTTGTAATTTTTTAGATGTAATTAATATTCAACAAAATTAATATTAATATTCAACAAAGTCAAAGTCCATTGAAATAAATTATCAATTATCGTTCTAATGAATTTGAATATTTGAATATTGATCAAAATTAAATAAACCAACAACTTAGATTACGGTGAATTTGAATCTGATGAAAATTAAATAAACCAACAACTTCATACTAATGAAAATTAAATAAACCAACAACTTCATATTTAATACACATGAATTTTTGCATTGAATTTACTTCACCAACAACTTCATATTAAATAAACCAACAACTTCATACTAATGAATTTTTACGGTGAATTTACTTCACAGTTAATGACATGAATAAAATTTTGATCGGACTTCTACCTATATAATTCATTCTTTCCTTTCGTTCCTTTGAATGACTCACTTTCATCTTGCATATCTATATTTGCAATCGTTTTCTTTATCAAATATAAATCATTCTCATTAGTGGATCATAAAGGTAATTTCAATATTTTGGTGTATTTGTTATATATATGATTCCTTAATTATTGTTAGATGAATTTAGGTGAATTTTTAATTAATTTCAATCAATAATTATTTAGGGGCATCGTATATTATTGTTAGATGAATAATTAATTAACCATTGTGCATTTGTATGATTTATTGTGTATTATGAATTTTTAGATGAATTAAATACGTTCCAATGAAGTTGAATTAAATTATAATATTTAATTATTATTTAGTTTAGTTTAGTTTAGTTTTGCAGTTGAATTAAATTATAGTTTTGTAGTTTAATTTATTTTAGTTTAGTTTAGTTTAGTTTAATTATTATAAATATGTCCCAATGCACTTGAATTTTTCATTTAGCTTTTGGGGAGGGGTTGGCCGCGGGGGGTTCACCTAGATGAATTAAATACCTGAAGTTGAATTAAATTATAATATTTAATTATTATTTAGTTTAGTTTAGTTTAGTTTCTTGATTTGAATTAAATTATAGTTTTACAGTTTAGTTTAGTTTAGTTTAGTTTAGTTTAATTATTATAAATCGTCCCAATGCGGTTGAATTTTTCATTTAATAGCTAGGGAGGGGTTGGCAGTGGGGTGAATTTTCATTTAGTTTAGTTTAGTTTATAATTTTAGTTTAGTTTAGGTGAATTATGGTTTAAATCAGTCCCAGATGAATTATAATATTTAATTATTATTTAGTTTAGAGATTTGTTTTATACTTAATGTTAGATGATTTATACGTTCATTATTGTGCATTTGTATTATTTATTTAGTTTATGTGAATTATTATTTGATTTAGTTTAGGTGAATCATGATTTATACACGTTCATTATAAATTTTTCATTTAGTTTAGTTTAGTTTATAATATTTTTCGATTCCTTCAAAGTTTAGGTGAATTGAGGCGATGAATTATAATTTATTGTTCTTATTATTAAACATTCGTGATCAATGTTAATGTTTTATATTTAATTTGTATTATTTAGTTTAGATGTTTGTTTTATAATTAATGAATTTTTAATTAATTATTATGCATTTGTATGATTTAATTAGATGTCGGGGTGGAAGAATATTATCATTAGATATGGAGGATGTTGGGATGATTGTTTGAACTACTACGATGCATCATCATATACCTATGTTCGGATGATAATGTACTTATTTGGGAGTTAAGAGAAGCATTAATTCCATACAGGAGCAAATTCTTTTGACTACCAAATACATTATATATCGAGATCTCAGTGGTAGACTTATCAAATCACTTTTGACTACCGATGATCGGCTAGCTCGATTGTGCGAGGTTTATGCCCAACCGAGGTGTATGTGACATACGGGCGTCGAACTCCAACGAACACAGGCATATATGCTGATTCGAGCAACCACGTGATGACGTGTTGATTACACTTCACAATACTCATCTCGGATGAGTCATTCACCTAACAATTTGGAGCATATGATTGGTTTGAGCAAGATACACCTCGAAGTGCCGCAACATGTGCGGAAGTGGTGACGCGATTGTTGGCGATAGTGATGATGGCGAATCGTGCGTCGGCGGTGAAGAACAAGCAGTCGATGAAGAAGGAGGAGGAGGGCGTGCGGCTACAAATGTGATCTCAGCGCGTTTGTAGAATTTGATGCGTGGATATGTCGAGGGTGGAATAGAAAAGTTACTTGGGATGATTATGCGGAGTAACACGCGGCGTAATGAGGGACTCGAGGTAGAACAAATGGAAGAGATGAGCAATTGGCTAGCTCTGTTATTCTCATGAGGCTTGAATAATCTTTTGCTAGTCCTCTTGACTCTATTCGAACCCAGATGAAGTGGCGAAGGTTCCGTCTTCGACAACAAGGTGGACCTTAAGATATCGATCGGGTTGTGGCACGTGGAACAAAGCGAAATTTTTATTCATGATCGGACCGAGACCGGATTACGTTCAAATGCGAGATATCGTGATCGGTGTCCGTTTCTATTGCAGCGTCGCAACGGGTGGTTTTGGTTTGTCGCAAGTTTGATGCCGTACACGCGTGTGAGATGATCTCGTGAATACCCGAAGCAGCAAGGTCAGCCCGTGTGATTGTAACATACATAGCGCAAAAATCGCGAGGGCGATGAAGTCGTTAAGCGAGATCGATTATGGCTGAGTTCTGGCGAGTATGGCGTCTGGCGTCATATCTATCGCGGTGAGAGCTCGTAATAGGCGATCGAGATGATATATGGTGGTATGAACAATCTGTCGAGATCTTTGCGGGTTATCTTCACATGTTGCGGACAACTAATCTGGTTCGTTGATTGACACGGATATTGGACGGATAGTCGTTTCGCCACCTTTTGTAGCGCTCGGTTCCGGCCGACTCGGTTACGTTGTGCATGAGGCTGTTATTGTTGTGGATGGCACGCGAAGGGCCGCAATAAGGGTATATTGTTTGTTCTTTGTTACGAAGGCGACAGCGAGCGAGTTTTTCCATTGGCTTATGGAATTGGTCGATCGAGAATGATTTATCATGGACTTGGTTTCTACAACGCATGAAGGCTACTTACGGTCGAATTTGAGGCGTTGATTGTGTCGTCATGCGTCGGTATATCGATCTTGTAAAAATGTCTTTCCGGAAGCCCACGACATGCTACTACCATCTGCTGAAAAAATCACGCCTTTTGGGAAACCGTCGTGGCATTGTGCGGGCGGCTTATATATCGGGAGGCGGGTTTGACAAAACAATGAACATGTTAAAGTCTCGTGCATAAAGATAGACCTCTTGGTGGTGCGTATGGCGAGTTGGCGAGTCGGAGTTGAGAAGTGGGCGGATCAAAGTGCCACGCGAGGGCTATACCTTTTTGACTTCCAACATTGCGAGTCCTTCAATGCTCGGTTGTTGTGGGAAAACGATTGCCCATTGCTCTATGGTTGAAGCGATTCGTCATATCATAGAAAAATGGTTCGATCAAAGACTTGAGCGACGAACATACCTATGACCTAACCCTAAAGTCATTACATGAGATACGGGCGGGCTGGAGAGATCACGCCGATATACTATAGTGCCCAAAAGTAGCGATACATTCAAAGTCGAGGGCGAAACCAAACCTTCAATGTCAATCTCGGGACAACATCGTGCTCGTGCTTGGAGTGGGACATGGATCGATCTCGTGTTCTCATGCGATTCTGACTACGGTATGGAGCTACATCTAAATATAATTTTTAATGCGGTATGCCAATTTATAACTAACAACTTTATCATTGTTTTGATCTTGAATTTTAATTTGTGCGAGCATAAAGATGACCAAATTTCTAGCTATGTGGGAGAATACTATCATGCCGAGAAGCTAGTATAGCTACTCATACGAGTAAATAATGTTCCATGATCCAGGTTGGATGCTTCCTACCGATGTCGCGAGCGTTGAAATCGCCACTGCGTGGTCCGATGGTGGTCGTCCAGAAAGTTGGGCGCCATCGTCATCCAACCCAGCGTCCCATCGAAGATCTGGTGGAGGAGAAATGGGGTCAAGTAGTACAAGTCGTGCACGTAGGAGGTGTGGCTTGTGTGGTTCCATGAGATCTGCGACAATCATGTCCTTATTTACCATCCCATTAATTGAATGAGATATTGATTTTATTTTCTTCATTAACTTGATATATGAGTTTAATATGATAATTTAAGCATTCTATGAATTTACTAGAATTTTCTAAATTCATATGTTGAAATTGAAAATTTTAGTTTAGGTGTTAATTGCTATATATTTATATATGTTAAAGTTAATATATGATGTTAATATTGATGATTAAGCTCACATATGATACTAAAGTAAGAAATTGGGAAGAAATTAAAGGAAATTATAATTTATGTATATGTTAGTGAAATTTTCAAAATTTATAGGAAAAGAGGAAGTTAAATTTTTAATGTTGTTCTTCATATATCTTATGAATTGTGAACATATTATGTAAGTAAGGAGTAATGAAGCTTAATTGAGGAGTTTAGAACTAAGAATACGAAAAGTTGAATTTTATAAACATATTATGTTGAAATGAAAACTTGATGACAAAGAGATTAGATTATATGTTGTTAAGTGATTAGAAATGGTTGATATACCTAAAAGTATACTAATAGAATGATGCTTGCTTTAGTTGTTAGCGATTAATTGAAAATGTTGAGTCGAACTCCTTATTATATTTGGTTGAAATGTTCTTGATTGAATGGTCGTTTGATTTGTGAATTATGTTGAAACCAAACTCGTGATATCCTTCGTTATTGAAGTATAATTGATTGGGTTGTGATTATGATTTTAGAGAAAATATACTCAAATACAAATATTACAATATTCAAGAAAATACACTCAAATACAAATAATTCAAGAAAATACACTCAAATACATGTTTGACCACTTTCTGACTCTCGTTCACATAATTCAAAGATAGAAGCAGCTATTTTCTTTCGGTGAGCATATACATTATCATTACCCCACTCAATGCTCGGGAACACGAAATGATGCGTTCGCGTACATGCACATGCGTTCGACCTTGGTGAGTCTTCTTTATGCGAGCGTAGATCGGGAGCAGCCAATATAAGCGTCAAATCATGCGGAAAGGCACGAACACGGTGTGTTATCTTGAAACCAGCGAGATCGGTAAGAACTATGTAAATAACGCCTTCAAGCCATACCATGCATCAACCGCTCCTCTTGTCGCCGGGGTCTAATGAATAATGTCTTGGATCGAAGATTTCACCGCCCGTCCATCATGTGCATTCGAGCCAAAGCGATCGACCTCTGCTAAAACAAGGGATGATGATGCGTAAAGAGATTGATTTCGTAAAGGCACAAACAAAATCTATTTTATAATTAGTCATTGTATAAATAAGTTACTGTTCGACAAGAAGCCATGGTCTATGACTTTGGCCCACCCTTCTACCACGGACCCCCAATACCAATTATTAGATGGAGCCCGTAGATATACCATGATCTAGATCCTGCTGCGTTTGATATTCTAAAAATATGCACCATGATCGACTAATGTACAAGCGTTCGACAAGAAATATAAATTCATATATATAAAGAATATATACATACATATTCACATCTATAAAAATACAAAATATATACTTACAAAGAAATTGGTGTCCAAAATAATAGTGCTCGACTCATTGACCCCATTCAACAAGTCATTTTGTTTATTAATCGATCCTCGGATGCATCATGTACAAATCAAGATCACGCAATAAATAATTTATTTTTAAATAACGATTTCATATATGAAAATAGAAATAGAAATAGAAGTGATACTTACCCCACTTCAAGATCGTGAAAGGGTCTTCGATGCGAACAAAATCACTTGTAGGTCGTCGTCGTCCACTTCTCTAATAATCACTGAACCCGTCCTCGCCTCGAAAATCTTTATAAAGCGGATACACTATCGGGGATAGGGCGAGGCACGGGGCTATTCACGTCGGTGACCTCGGTGCGGTAGCAATGAACCTTACTCGTTCGCTTCTACGAGTTGGCTAATTTTTGTTTAAGCAACGAGTTAGAAAAAGTAAACATATCAAATATGATACAATAATATAAAATAAGATAATTTACCAATGGTCTCGGCATCTCGGCATGGAATGACGAAGTGGATCCTCGGCGTGTGATGGGCTAATGAATCGGAGGTAGATCCATACTCACTGTAGAGATTGACGATGAGGTGTATACTACGGTGGTGTATGCGAGAGGCGGATCTGCTAGAGGTGTCTGTTGGGTACACCGAACCCGATATAGAGTGCAGTAAAGGCCACGGTCACGATCCTCACTCCGCATCGCCGGTGGGGTAGTTCCACGACGGGACGGCGTATATGCCTCAGTGCTCTGCGAACATCTACATCGAGTCTTCTCTAGCATAGACTCAAACCACGTCTTGAGTCCTTGAATATTCTCTCTAACCACATCATGGATCGTGTCTGTGATCCAACGACGATCCCTCCGACTCAGACGTCTGTGGTGCTCACCGCCACTGCTAGATGAAGATGAGCGTGGCGTGTCGTCGCTTCCCGTATCCATGCGCATCCCCTATATCGGATCGGCGTCCTCGTCCGACGCGCGTGCTCTATCCCACGGGCGATGTCGTGGCTCCTAATGCTCCTCAGGCTCCTCATCAATCTCTTCAACAATAGAAGTAAGTGCCCTCGTACTGTGTACCGATCGCCGACTACCCCCACGTGAAGATCAGTAGAAGGTCCCGCTCTAGAGCGAGGTCATCTAGTGCGGGCGGGGTTGTTCCTCGGGCGTCTGAGATGGGAGCAGGTCTCTGCTGTAGTTCACTCCTAGTGCACCCGGATATAGAGAGGGCGTATAGTGCGGCATGCTCATCTCATAGTCGTGCAGGACTAACCCCAAAGCAGTTGCCCTCACGCTCGAGCAGGGGCCGTGTGATGGAGTTCGATATTGTTGGGCATGTTTTAGTTTAATTATTTTGCAGCCCATTTAGATATAAGATTAACTAGTTTCCTAGTTTAATTAGATCTCTTCTATTAATTAGTTTCCTACTTTGATAAGGTTCCTTCTTTGATAAGGATTAGACTTCATTTTTAGCCTATATAAAGGCTTGTAAGCATCTGAAAATATTGACTTTTGATTTATGAATATATGTGAGTTTTATTCTCTCTTCATTAGCTCTTGAATTTTCTTGTGTTTGCGAGAAATTCAATTATCGACATGTCGACGAGACATCCATCCCTCGTTAGTGTGTCATTCATCGTCCCCGAGTTGCTACGTCAACTATCTAGTTGGGGTATAGGCGAAATCTTGACCTATATCACTTGAGGTTAGATTCGGAGGTTTTGGGATATTCCATCTTGTTCGTTCTTGCGTTCGCGTGTCGATAGATCCTTCGTAACAGCGAGGATCGTATCATTTGGTATCAGAGCAGGTTCTTCGTTTATCCATTCGTTCGTTATCCATATCATTCATTATCCATATCGTTATCCATATCATTATCCCTATCATTATCCATATCAATATCCGTATCATTATTTTTTCGTTCTTGAGATTTTCCGCATCGTTACGTGAGGATTCAAAAAAAATAAAAAATTGAGTGATACACGAGTCTTTGAGTGACTCATTTGAGTAATACAGGCGTTTGTGAGTTGGTGAGGTTCCTGTTATTTTTTCTTTTCTAACGTTTTCTGCAGCAATGTCTCAGAAGATGGAGTCAGATGGATCATGTCATAAGGAAGACAATGATTCTATCAGTCGTCAAACAAAATTCATGATGGAGGCCTTGTGTTCTGAATTGGGGATGATAATCACAAAAGAGATGGAGGAGCTGCATGATCGAATCACTGCACTTGAGGAGAGACCTCGTGAGAAGAGCGACGTCGGCTAGATCTATTGTGTATCAGCGGGTGGAGAGCGAAGAGGAGGCGGGCGGCGAAATTTTCATCGAGATAATAGATACGAAGAGGCTGAAAATGAGGAAGATGAGTTTCGATTTTGATGAAAGGCGGCCTAGAGGAAGAGATCGAGAAGATAACAATCGGCGGCATCAAGATGAACATCCTTCTTTTCAAGGAAAAATGATCTGAATTATACTTGGAGTGGGAGAAAGTTGGAGCTCATGTTTGATTGCCATAATTATTCCGAGCTCGAAGGTGAAGTTAGCAACAATAGAGTTCTCGATTATGCACTTGTTTGGTGGGATCGGTTGATGAGTAGTAGGAGGAGGAATCGAGGCAGCCTATCCACATGGGACGAGATGAAGGCTGTGATGAGGCGATTTTGCCTAATCATTATTATCGTGAGCTGTACAACAAATTACAATTTGAGGCAAGGGCCGAGGTGTGTATGACTACTTCAGGAGATGGAAGTAGCCATGATACTGAGCGATATTGTTGAAGATAGAGAGCGACTATGGCAAGATTTTGGTGGATTGAATTGGGAGATTCGCAATGGGTGGAGTTGCAACATTATGTCGAGTTGGAGGATATGGTTCACATGGCCATAAAGATTGAGAACCAACTCGAGAGGAGGGTAATGGCGGTAACACCAAGCAAAATCAGTCAATTGGAGCAGCCCCAAAATGTTAGTGGTTCTTCGTCAAGAGGAACCAATGGAAGAAAGATGAGCATCCGAATGGGAGAAGTGGCCGTTTGAAAAGTCGAGAACGAGATGTCTGAGTTACACAACTCAAGCCAACCACAGCGGTACTCGGGCGGTGATTTGAAGTATTTTACTTGTCATGGAATTGGACATATTGCTAGAGAGTGTCCGAATAAGAGGTGATGATCATTCGGGGTGATGGAGAGGTGGTGACCGATGATGAAGGAGAGGCTACTAATCCGAGATGCCGACCTTGGAGGATTCCGATATTGAAAAGATTGAAGCATTGGATGCACTCATTTTGTTGCTAGGAGAGCTTTGAGTGTATAGAATCGATGAGTGATCTGAGCAACGAGGAACATCTTTCATACGGTGTCGTGTCGAAGATAAGGTGTGGAGTGTGATCATCGATGGTGGGAGTTGTACCAGCGGCTAGCATGACCATGGTTGAGAAGTTAGGGCTACCATTAGTGAAGCATCACAAGCCATATCGGTTCGATGGCTGAATGATAGTGGCATTGTCAGGTGTGAAGCAGTGAAGATCCGTTTCGCATTGGAAAGTATGAAGATGAAGTTCTTTGTGAGGTGATTCCGATGCGGTGAGCCATATTCTATTGGGACGACCGTGGCGGTTTGATAGAAAAGTGAAGCATGATGGCTTCTGAACAAATACTCCCTCGAGTTCAATCGAAAGAGTGTCACTTGTTCCTCTTTCTCCAAAACAAGTTTATGAGGATCAAGTCTTGCTACAAAAGAGTCGAAGTTGGTGAAGTCGGTTAGGCAAATTGATGGAAGTAAAGAAAGGAGTAATCCAAAGTCTTATCTTGCGAGCTAGTGATTTGAAGTGGGTGGTGAATAAGGAAAAGTCATCGGTTGATATAGGTGGCGGTGGATTTGAGGACAAATCCTTCTCGAGAGGAGGAATGATGGAGTCCGATATTGTTGGGCATGTTTTAGTTTTAATTATTTTTGCAGCCCATTTAGATATAAGATTAACTAGTTTCCTAGTTTAATTAGATCTCTTCTATTAGTTAGTTTCCTACTTTGATAAGGATTCCTTCTTTGATAAGGATTAGACTTCGTTTTTAGCTTATATAAAGGGCATGTAAGCATCTGAAAATATTCGACTTTTGATTTACGAATATATGTGAGTTTATTATCTTTCATTAGCTCTTGAATTTTCTTGTGTTTGCCAGAAATTGATTATCGACGTATCGACGAGACATCCATCCTAGTTAGTGTGTCATTCATCGTCCCGAGTTCTTTGCGTCGACTATCTAGTTGGGGTATGGCGAAATCTTGACCTATATCACTTGAGGGTTAGATTCGAGAGGTTTTGGGATATTCCATCTTGTTCGTTCTTCCGTTCGCGTGTCGATAGATCCTTCGTACCAGCGAGGATCGTATCACCGTGTATCCTCGTCAATCATCTTCGTGAACCGCCACCTCATACATCTAGGATCGCGTCCCGGACATACTTCACAACCGTCGTGCGAGATCCGAATGATCTCTAGTGACCAAATATATAATGCCCACGATGGTCCGTAGAAGTGATATTTGGCCTGGTCTTCATATTCCACATGTAGTATTGTAGAATTTGATATGCATATGCAGCCCGTGGAAATCGGCAAATCGTCCGGATCGTCGACTAAGACCCAAATCCATGGATCCACAGTCGTGGCAAGTCGATACCTAAGGCGAATCGTAAAGAACTAAGATGTGGGTCACACGGAGATATAGATGACCGTCGTCATCATCAATCGGACGGTCCGTATCAAAGAATCTCACACTAGATTCTCATACTAGTCCTCCGCCACCAACAAACCTTGATAAACCTCAGCGGATGCGGATCTTACTCGGTGTAGGATCGAAAGATGGCGTCCCAAAATTCAAACCCGTCACGGCGCAAAATCCGAGAAGAAAAACATATTGTCCTCCCATTTATAAAAACCATATCGCTGATCTTGACCTAGGAGGCTTAATGCGTAGGGATACCACATGGTGCAAACTCATGTTTGACTTGGATCGGGTTCCCAACCAACAAAGTGGTGAAACACCCTTGCTGAACCTATCCACGGTCTTGACTTTATATCTCTCAATCTCATAATGACCCTTCTTAAATAAATGGGCTTGAAATGCGTCTTTGATTGTGGATGGACGATTGATGGTCTCGGGCCTTAAGAACTCGATTTCCTATTTATTAAAAAAAAATTAAAGCGTGCAATTAAGAAATATGTCAATTAGTGTGTTCACACATATTGTGAAATTAATTCCAAATTATATTTCACTAGGGTAGTTGTTCGACCAAATTATTCTTTTCGATCGCTCGCAATAGTGCGAGGTCCTTATAGAATGGTAAGGTCGACCAAGTCGAATCTCTCGGGAAGGCTTAACGAGGCTACGGTTCTATGTCGAACACGAAACAGAAAAGAAATACTAACGTCCTAACATAAAGGGGGCTGTCACGGAAAGGACGGCGGGGAAAATAAAATAAAGCGAGATAAAGCGGATGCACTTGGTCAACAATAGGAATTGACGATACGGAATTGGAGCGGTGTTCTAGGGTTCGAATCTATCCTCACAATTCTTGAATCAATGACCGGTACTCAATGCATCAAACACCCACGCTTATCACCCTACGGTCGACACTAACTAATCTCTCGATTACGTCGATGCTAGACTCGAACTTAATGACGGAGATCTCTCAACCACCCACCATCAACTACGAAGGATATTTCACTACAAAAGTACACAATAGCAAAACCACATCCACATATATCAATTACCCAACAACAAACCAATCTCTCGATCACTTTCGTTGTCAAACTCATATTTAATATAAATATTCTCTCGCATATCTTCATAATCAAATATAAGCACACAATCAACCGACACTATTCTTTCGAACACCATATATGAAGATAATGAAATAACCAATTTATACAAATAGGAAAATCACAAATCATCAATTCACTAATCGCAATTCAAGACAAAACGATTAAACATATATTTCTCAACAAATCATAATTTATCTCATGGCGAAATGATTCTAATCCCAATTACATAGACATAATTAAAACCGGAAAAACTTACAACCATTCATAGACAAATTAAGTCTTCCCAATATCCGGAATCGTACAATCCACTTGTTAATCGAAGATCTGAGAAATAATTAAAGGGAAAAGAAAAGGAAAAGAAAGAAAATGGAGAAAAAAATGAGAGGCGCAAATAATCGAATGTCTCTAGGGTTTCGTGCGTTTCTCTATTTATACGTGCAATAGAAAAATCACAGCGCAACACGGACGTACCGCATCGCCGGATGCTACGGAGGAAAATTCGGATCTGCAGCGCGGACGCATCCTAGCGCCGGACGCACAAGTTTCAGGTGGACGAGGAGGCGTCGCGGCGCGAGCAGCGGCGTCTGGAAAAAACGAAGAATACACCAGCGGACGGGCGCGGCTTGGGCGCTGGGCTGGCGAGATGTGTTGGACAGCGTCGGACGATGGACGAAACACCGGACGCGGAGGGTGAATCGTGCGCTGGAGTGTGGCGGGCGTGGCGTTGGCGAAATGCATCCAGCGGGGAATGAGCAGCTACCGGGAGTGCGCAAGAAGAAGAAGCGCCGGTTGAGATACAACGCACGCTGGATGAAGTGGAGGCGGGTTGGCGTGAAGGGTCGTTGGGTGATGCCCAGGCGCGGTTGTGCTGGTAGGAAGAGGGTGAAACCCGCGTTTGGGCGTCTTGTGACGCCGGACGGACGCGCGCGCGTCGTGCGCGTCTTGCGACTTCGCCGTTTCGCTCCGTTCTATCTCGTCCGAACTCCGAATTGCGATCCGTTTGCACCTACGGACTCCTATCGAGATGCTCTTCAATATATGATAGATCTTGGAAGCTCCATTTCATCCTATTAAATGTCATTTTTCTACAAAACATCGAAACAAACCAAATAAGTCCAATTCGATAAATACTAATCAAACCAACGACATTAATAGGACAAATCACGGGAAACGGTATGCATAAACATATGAAAAATACGCACAAAATCATACTAAACAGTAGTCTTAATTTGTATCATTATTGGTGGTGAACTTTTTTGTGTCTTGATTAACATAGAATTGGAAATTCTTGTTACCTATGACTAATTTTTTGTGGATGGACTTAAGAACTTTACCCATGGAGCACATTATCAACTATATATTTTGTTTCTAAGTTCACAAAAATTACAAGGGAAGTAAACTGCATTAGACAACCTTTGTGTGTTAGCATAGATGCAAGGATTGGAAATTTCTACCTAAAAATTACTTGGTGGATATTTCTACCTAAAAGAAATATATTTGTCAATATATCATGCAAAATTCATGATCCTAAATTTAAATAATTTTGCTAACCTTTATCCTAATGTTGTATTTCATATCATATTCCAACTGTGAAATTGACACCAATACATAATTAACAATATATTCCAATTATAATTCACATATATTAATTCACAAAGCATAGACAACAATACATAATAATTCACAAAGCATAGATTCGAATTAATGTCCGAATTCACAAAGCATAGATTCACAAAGCATAATAATTCATGTCCGAATTCATAATTAATATCCTATCACATATTCGAATTATTTCAGAAAGCATAGACAACAATACATAATTAACAATATATAGTTAACAAAGCATAGACAATACATAATTAACAATATATAGTTAACAAAACATATAAATATATAATTAACAATATATAATTAACAAAGCATATAATTGGAATTATAATTCAGAAAGCATAATAATTAACAAAAATATACAAAATAAAAATATAAATAAACAAAAAAAAAACCTGTGAAGAAGAAGAAGCCATAGGGTGGCCGCGTGGGGGTTGGCCATGGGGTGGGTTGGCCGTGAGGGAGGGTTGGCCGTGGGGTGGGGTTGGCCGCGGGGTGGGTTGGCCGGGGGTGGGTTGGCCGTGGGGAGGTTGGCCATGAGGGGTTAGCCACCGAGGGGTTGGCTTGGGGAGGGGCTTGGCCGCCGAGGAGGGTTGGCAGCGGGAGGGTTGGCCATCGGAGGTTGGCCGGTGATATATATATATATATATATATATATATATATATATATATATATATATAGAGAGAGAGAGAGAGAGAGAGAGAGAGAGAGAGTGTTGTTTTATAAGCAAATTTGAATTAAAATTGCATGTGATTGAACTAAATCAGGCACAAATTTTTGTGTGAAAAAAAGCTGAAAAGATTCTCTGAATATTTTACTGCACAAATTTTCGTTTGAATGATTTTGATGAAAATATATTAAAATAATGAAATGGGTATACATGGCACTTATTTTTACAAATGGATATTGACAACACACATTTTTCCAAAAATTGGTAAATAAGCTCTGAACCCTTAATTTTATCTATCCAACCTATTCATGCAAAGTAAACACCTCCTTAGAAGATAAAAATTATCAAGAGACTGGGAGATCTATTAGTTAATTATGGGTCAGTACAATTTGGGAGGGGATTGTCATGGTTGAAGAGATTATGGGTCAGACCATGAATCAAATACATTGAATAAAAATTAGCCTCAAATGATTAATTTCTTATGTTCAACCTAGAATATAAATTTATTCCACTAAAAAATAAATATTAACTTATCCAGTCTGACTTGTACTTGGACTCACGAATTCTCGTATTGAAGATATCGAGCGTCCTTAATTATTTATAACCACATTGCTTAGCATAAAAGTTTTGGTGACTTAACAATTATTTGAAGCTCGATAAGATTTCAAATGAGTATAAGTAATTGACTATCACTTTGACTTGTTATGGGTGAGAGTTCGTCGGATAACCTAAGATACTCTGCATCTTAGGTGGTGGCAACGCTTATATGTCACATTGGGTATTCTATCAGTAACTATATCCATTTAGGATGATGGCGTCCCTTTAAGGAGTTCAAAAGTTTATCGTACTAAACATGCATATTGACTTAGCTCGTATGCGATAATAAACTTAAGTGATATTACTTAAGGAATTAATTAAGAGTACTTCACAAAAGTCGGATAGAATAACACGATTCGTAATAACCCGAAAAATTTAAAATTTTTATTAGTGATGTTTAAACCAATTAATTTGATGCTTGGACCTTAATTATGTTTAAGGTAACCAATGAAGCAATTAGAATCGATTCGGAGATCGAAAACTAGAAAATAAAAATTATTGACTAGTCTGAATTAGAGTTTTACGAGTAGCTGAACATAGAATGAAAGATCGAGAATGAATCTCGACAAAAGGATTTCATTTATAGAATCCTCTCACGAAAACATGTGAGAGCGAAGAATGAGAATTTTCGGGCGTCTTGCGGGCGATCTTAAAAGCACTATTCTGAGCGGATCAACTTTCAGTCCGTGCTAATCATGAAAAATAATAATAATAATCAAAATCATGGAGGAATATATTATTACAAAATTAGAATTCATAAGAATCAATTTACGAGCGAAATTCTGAAGAACTTAACCTAACAGCAGAAAAAATATGCAGGAAAACCTAAATTTATCCGAGCGACCGAAACTCGAACTAAGGGTCTAAATCAATAAAAGATTATTTATAAGACTCAAATAAATTATGAAAGCTCAAGAATTCAATAGAAGTTTCGAATGAGCATTTTTTAATCGTCGGACGTTGTTTTTCCACGATAACTCGGAATTAACTTATCGGATGTCATCCGAACTTCATGAAATTATTATGAACCATGAAATAAGTCATTTTAAGGACATTTAAGAAAATAAAACCTTCAGGTTCCGAAATCAATCGAAAGTGCGATAAAACTTAAAGAATTGGTATTAACATGCCAAAACAGAAAATTTGACCATTCCTTCTCCCAACTACCACGAAGACCACCCCAAATGAGCTAACAAAATCTCTTTAGTCTACCAAGACAGTAGGGAGTCGTCCATTTGCAGCCCCTCCCTTTGAGAGCTATTTTCTCTCTCTAAATTCAAATCCTCTGTTTTGTTCTTCATGTTTTTAATCTTTAATCCTCATTTCCAAACCTTTCCAACCCTCAAATAACTATTCTAAGACCATAAAAAGATAGTATTAATCATTCTCTTCATTTATAATGGAGTAGAATTTTTTTAGATTTTTCTTGAATTATTTTATGAAAAACCCTAGTTTTGCTCTTCATTTGTTTTATGACTTTTGAGCCAACAAATGCTCTCAATCCATGAATAAAATATACTTATAAATACGTTATAAGGCTGTAGTTAAAGTTTGGTGATTTTTGGAGCATGTTTGTTATTTTTCAATTTTGTTTTAAATTCTTTTTACATGAGATAAAGCATGCTTTTGTGAATATTATTTGATATTATTGCTTTTTGATGTATTAGGAGCATTTATAATAAATATGAGAATTTTGGAAATTTCTTGCATTTTATTTCAAAAATGCCATGAGCTATCTTCATTTTAGGACCATGGTTTTAATTTTTTTGTTGTTGAAAATAGTTGAGATATAATGTTTAATATATGATATGAACATCATATATTAATCTTGAAATTTTGAAACACATCTCCTATTTTTCAAAAGAAAGGCCGAATACATCTATATATTTTTAGACTATTGTTTGATTTTTATTTGTTGAAAATAGTTGAGGTATATTGTTTAATATATGATGTATGATATGGACATCATATATTAATCTTTAAATTTTTGAGACACTACTCCTATTTTCCTATGAATACCGAAAACTATATATATATCTAAGGATTTATTTGATTTTATTTGTTGAAAATGATAGGATATGTTATGTTTAGAAATAATATGAACCTAATATGCATTGTTGGGAATTATTGAACACATATGTAAAACATGTGTGAGGACAAAAAGAATTCCAAGCATTTGGTTCATACTATAAATATTAGTTGATGTTTTATGTTAATATTACATGTTTATTTCATATAAACATATTGTGAAGTAAATGAAATTTATTGTATATATATATATATATATAGTAGTATTACCGAAAACATTATATGGTAATGAGCATGTGTTTTAAATTTTAATGTATGATATGAGATGATATTTCATGTTTAGTATATGATATAAGCATGATATGATTTTTGTGGAATTTATTGAACATCAATGCTCATTAATTCATTATTGCAGAAAACTTTGAGGTTTTTAACCTATGGTTTGAAATTTTATATGATGATATTGAGTTGGTAATTAAATTCTATAGTATGATAGAAGTATAACATGATTTTATTGGAATTTATAGGATACATATGCTAATTGTTGCTAATTATCGAAAACGTAATAAAATTGTTAAGTATGAGTTTAATTCTAATGCTAAATGATACTATGATAGTTAATTATAAGCTTGGAATGAATGTTTGTGATTGTGATGAATGGATGGAACACTTATGCACACATATACAATGAATGTGTATTATGGTAGAAATTAGGGTTTCCTAATGCTTTGATTTAGTATATGTTGTGTATGGTATTGTACAGTGTTGTATGGTTATGTTTATGTTATGCCGACAAACAAAACCCCAAACGTAAACAACATAATACTTTATGTACGAGAATCGAAGGAAAGCGACTAATTTCGACAACTTAAGAAGGAATTAATGAGAATCGAAGTTAGACACAAATTAGAGTTTTCTTAATAATAGGATACTCAAGCGTGAGTTCCTAAGTTAAAGAAACAAAAGCCGAGTCACAACGTTGATACTCAACGACGACAACCTAATACGATGATAGATTGAGCGTTAAGATAACTCGACAACGAATAGCGATTACCTGACTTATATAGTCTCCAGAAGCGAGTTAAGAGGAACCAACAATATCGTAAAGTGTAAGCAAAGATTCGAACATAAGATGTCGATCCTTATGTCTCAAAAGTCGAGTTAATATTCCCAAGCCCTTCATCTATTCCTAAAGTACTTACTTACATAATAGTATGTGATCATTTGAATCATAAGTCGAAGACTTATTTTATTCGTGGTGCTAATCGACAAGTCTTCAAGTATAACCTACTAGGACATAACTATAAGTATTAAGTCTAGTTAGTGGTTTGAGAATATCTTAATATACCAATTATAACTTGATTACTGACAATCTATAACGTAATAACGTTTAGAAGAACACTAAGGTTAAGAGTCGATGATAGACTCGGAGTATATGACTCGTAAGTTGAGGTTCGTCTATGAATGATGAAGTAATATAGTTTGGAAATTGAGAATGTAAGATAATAGGAATTATCTTAAGGCCATCACATGAAATTTATAAAGAAACCCTAATTGGGAACTTTAAGTCGTAATTTATAAGCGACCTTCGATCGATAGAAAGAATCTAAGAACGGCTATTTTCTTATGAAGGGTTCGATCGTGCGTGATTCTTTGAGGAAGGACACTCACCGCTCACTTAGAACTATTAGCTTGGATTAGCGGATAGGCTTTCTTGAAACAAAATGACATGCATGTCTATCTCAAAGCATGATTTACAAAAGCTTTATGAAATATTATTCCATGAACTGTTATTGATCGCCAAATGTTTATGTTTTGTTGTGATCCTATCGAGGTTGGTTTGTCCAACGTTGAATGAGAATGAGTTGGTATATCTAACGTAGTATGTGAATGAGTTGGTCCATAGCGTTAAAAAGATAACGATCGGATCCGACTTAGTTAATGACTAACTTTCGGATTGTGTACACGATGTGTTGTGTGTTAATGTTAGCTACCTCGACCGATCACGACAACTATGTGTAGGTGGCCACTCCATAGTCTTGCGAATGAATGAGCGGATGAATGAATGATCGATATGGAGCAACATGGATAAAATAGTTCGACGACGCTTTTGGAAAAATGATAAATGTTTGATAGGCATGAGTCTTTCAACTAAAATCCCCATGTGTTATTGTGGACAGTTCAATAACTTTTACAAAGAAAATATTTTCGGCAATGAGTCCACTGAGTACTTTTGTACTTAGCCATGCATCTCGTTTTTGATGTGCAGGTTGAGCAGGGATTGATGATGGGTGCGAGGTGGTGCAGAGTGGCAGTTGATTTGATGCTTTATTAGAAATGTTTCTAGAACCTTGGGCATGTATCGTCATATGCATGTCCACACGTTATTGCTGCCTAACTCTGATATTATTTTGGTATCTTGACTATAACTGTTTTCCATTATCGTATTGAACTTGAGGTCGTACTCGTTCTTGAATTGCATACGATTGGGTTATTTACGAACCTTGAACCTTTTGGCAAGTCCTATGTGACTTGAGTTGGTATGAATAGCTTATCCTTTTTAATTCATGTGTTATGAGTAGTTCTTTGTTAATTACATTGATTAGTTATGTATATATCCATTGCATTATTATACCAAATGACGATTCGTATTATCCGTACTTCCTTGGGAAGTCGGGTCGTCCTAAGTTCACTATGATACTATCAATACGTTAAGGCGTCTAACATAAACAAGTAACCAAGGCGAGCTACTTCTTGTATATATTGTAGTTTACACCGATAATTCTTCCTCAAGTTCTCAACTGTGATATATGTTTATATCTCAATAAGTTTAACCAATCCATATAATCTTCTATGATTTTATATACCGTATGATCTAACTTTTATACGAGATAAAGGAAGAACATATACAATTATAAACAAACCTCATAGGAGAACATAATATGGATAACATAAATCATTTTATACAACTCAACTAAATTGCTTTCACTATACATTAAATCCAACATGTTGTGTTGTATGTTTCATTTGGAAGGATGAATTGTTTCCCAGAAATTAGCGAATGACTCTGTGAGATTTTGAAGGTTGGGTATAGCTTTAAATTTTCAATATTGATTCCGTTGAAATGTGACCTTAAATTAATTGCTATGCTGAAATCTGCTTGATAGCTAGAGTTTTTCAGAGCCCGTTGCCTGCTTGCTTGGTTCAAGAATAACTATTATGAATATCTTCGAGCAAGCATTGTAGATTTAGATGTGTGATATGTTGATTACTGTCTATCCATTCATTTTATCTGGAGTTAAAGGAGTCAGCCTTGTATTAATTAATTAATGCTGTTGGCATAATTATTTCGTGAGCCATCATGACTAATTCAGTTCCGACATAATTTAGATATAAATACGCCATCCGTCCCCATAAAATATCTTATTTTTTTTGGATACGAATATTCAAAAGAAATATATAAAATAATTAAAGTGTTAAAAAATTAATAGGGCTTATATTTTTTAAAGGAATAATTATTTCATAAAATAGAATAAAATATTTGTAATATGATAACCTAAAAAAGAAAGTAAAACATTTTAAATGTGACAGAAATTAGTAATATTTAAATTGATGGGCATGACCATGATTAGTTTAGCTGCATCGGATGATATCTATCATCGTGCGTGTTATAGTTGCATTGGCTGTCAAGTATCCACTCATCAATTATGTGGGCCCACCCCAAGCAAGTGTACAGACGGCAAACCTCTAATATGGGCCCATTTTGCTTTAATAGATAAACATCAACTCAATATTATTTTCAACCTGACGTCATACTATCTATTCATTGGGTGAGTTTCATACCTACTTTCTAATGGATGATTCCCAAAAAGCCCATTTTCTTCATTATTTCACAAACTTCATAAAGGGCCTGACAAGGAAATCTTTGTGTTTTACTTTTATTGTCAATTAAACTACGAGTTATAATTTCAAATTTAACTTCATTGAGACTCAATTCAATTGCTATCATTACTGAACATCAATGATATATATGTCAATTCATCTATAAGAGAAGCAACTTTTACTCAACGATGTCACAAATTCACAACAACTGAACTAACAGTTTTAAGGTATTTGATTTTGACTATTTTATATATACCAATTATTTGGGGGGGTTTTAGTTAATTGATGGAACCATGAAAAATACGGTAAGCATGCATTATCCAAATAGTCTATAATACATAAATCAATTGAGACAATACAGCATGTGGTATCGAAATAGTATAAAATTCAACAAAGTTTGATTTCATGTAAATCCCAAACTGTAGATAAAATTTTCACTCAAACAATACATACAGAAATAAAAAGGTTTAAAGACTTACAATAAAGAATAACAAATCAATCACATATACATATACAAACATTGATACATGGCAGCTCATTACTTTGGTACAGTAAATATAACACATGTGCGGCGACGGGACTTCGATTCTCCTCCCTGCCGGTCAAGGCTTGGGCAGCTCCGCTGCTGCTGCTGCTGGCGGCGCATCTTCTGCTTTGGCGGCTCTTCAGCTTTCTCCTCTGCCGGTGTTGGTGCCGCCGCCTCCACTGCGATCTCCTTTTCTTTAACCTCTGCGCAGCTCGTCTCCGGCTCGGCCTCAGGTGCCGGCGGGCAGCCTCCTCCTCCGTTGTCACGACGAAAGTGGAGACCTTCTCGAACACAAACAAAACCGGACCGGACACATATGCTGGCCCGACCTTTGTAGCTGCTTCGCTCACTGCTTTTGAACCGGGAAATTCTGGCCCAATCAACACAAGCATTAGACCAACATGATCTGCTATATAAATATATGATATGATATTGATTAATGTAGAGGTAGAAGTGGGTAGGTAGGAGGTGAAGGTACCAATCTTCGCAAGCTCGTCGAGGAATTTCTGGACTGCTGCAGAGTGCTTCTTCACAGCTGAATCCGTTGGTTCCTTGATTAAACCCTATATATGAACATATATATATGTTATTAATAGAATATATGTACCAGTAAGAATATTCAAACTTTACTTTAACAATAACATCAACCAAGATATATATACCTTAATCTCAGTAGATGAAGCTTGATAGATTTCGGTGACTTTGGGCTCAAGATCACTCTTTTTCTCTTCACACTCTTTCGAATATTGCTCCTGTTTACATAAGTAAATCTAAGTAGATGTGTTCCACCACATATATACACGTGCAACGAATCGAAAATGAAGACAAACACATATATGTACCTTAGATTCATCGAAGGCCTTGCAAGCTTCGAGGGCGGTGGCCTTTTTGGGGTTCTCGAAAACTTTCTTGATCTTGGGAAGAACCTTGGATTTCCAGTAGTTCACCATCGTCAACACAGATCTATATGATGGATCAAATATTAATTATCAGTAGCGATATGGGAAGTAGTTATTGATTTAGATACGTAAAAGAAAGGAAGGTAGAGAAAAACCTTGAAGAAGATAAGCTGCAGCTGTGGGCGTTGAGAAATAGTAATAATGATGAGAATGAAAGGTGGGATGTGTAAGAAATATAAGAGAGAGATCGTAGATGTAAGTTGTAATGCGTGTCAGCAAGAACAACACAAACACATATTTAAAACCAAGTGAATAATTAGGGGAAGGCCGGGCAAATATTGATGGAGCTAGCTAGGGTCACAAATGTCATATATGTATAATGTATGTAGGTTAATTATATATTGATTATTTATTTATATATGATGATGATGATGATGATGATGATGAAGAGAGTGGAATTGATCGATCATGTTGAGCAGAGCATAGGAGAGGAAGCAACAGCAACGGGCAGCTATAGCTGGCAATCAAACTCATCCAGAGGTGGAAATGGCCCCCCACTGATGCCGATGTCTACATAAAATTCTTCTCTCTCTTGCTGGCTTTTAATTAATTCATATTTTCTTCTCCAACCCCAACCCAACATATATTTATCATCTTCTTCAATTGTATCTATATATTGCTGATCATCTCCTTGTTAAAACGTGGCCTCGCTGTTATTTACTGTCACGCACGCCCCTAACAACGTAACACATGCTATTCTATTTTATTCGGACAAACAACACACCAATCACTTTCATGACTTTTACCAACTGCAACATTAATACGTAACCAAATTTCTCATTGTCAACACCACTGTAACTTAATATATTAATTAATTTCAACTCCAACTTAATTGATTTGAGATACTAGCTTCTAGCGTATTCCTTTCAAACTTCCATTCAAAATACAATCTTAAATATTTATGATATTTTGATCGGGTTAAAATGAAATGACATCCACAGTTTGGTTGTGAATGCGAGCGTCACAAATACATCTGTCGCCACTCATGACGAGTGGGGTATTGGAGCTACGTACATGGAGAGAAGCCAACATTTTTTCGCCCAACACACATCATTTTCTATTCATTCTCATCCAACACAAACACAAAGAGAGCGAGAGAGAGTGAAGCTAGCTAGTTCAACGAATGCATTCATTTTCGCGGAAATTTTGAAACGTATTAGTGTTTATTATTGTATAAACCAATGTGCTCACTTTTGTTTTGTGTTTAAAGTATGAGCTAAAAAAGAAAATGGATCAAGTTGAGTGATATAACCAGAAACATAATATAGACAAAGTTGGATAATACGGAGTATAAATGTTGATTACTAGGGGGCGGGTTCAAATATTGAAATTGGGAAATTAAATGACGATAACAAACAGCACTAATGAGAAGCCATTGAACTGCTTGGTGCAATAAAAGATGCATCATATCATCCAACTTGAATTATCTATTCCGAAAGAATTCCATTTTCTTTCTAATATAACAATAACAATATTTATTCATCAAACATGCAAGTGTACGAGGTAACATGCATAAAAAAATTAAATTTACGATGGTAAAAGATATGAAGCACTTTTGAATATAGATATAAAATGGAAGCTGCATGCGTAGTTCGTTTGGTCATCAGTCAGATAACAATATCAAAATAATAAACGAGCTGGTAACAATATAGGCGTAATTAATTAATTAGTCACAATCTATGGGTGATTATGGTATTTGGCCTTTGAGGGTAGAATTCTCTTTTGATTTTGACCCCGGATTGAAAACGTAAATTGCGGCCTACCAATGAAGTCATTCAACCTTTTGATCTAAATATCTAATCCCAATCCTAATCTCATAAGCTATATATAAAATATAGTCCTTAGAAATTCATTTGCTGAGGAAACTCCAATCATTCATTCATCATTGCAATTAATAATATGGAAAATACGTTTAGTTAGTTCAACAAGAATCCATGTATATAGGCTATATATATAGGGATGATATTTTATTTATTTGTGAGAATAATTAATATTTCCATCACTATCAAACCTTTGCTTTTCATAAGAGATTTAGAGGGAATTTGGCCGAGCTTATAAGCTCCTCAAAATAGTTTATAATTTGTTATGAAATTTATAAGCTCATGCGAAGTGTTTGATAAATTAAGCTCATAAACAGCTTATAAGTTGTGAAAATAAATTCCAATAGCTTATAAACTGCCTCAAAAATAAGTTTCTCAATCTCAACTTATTTTTTGATAAGCACTAATAAATTTACCAAACTAACTTTTCTATGGTTCGTTATTTCTTACATATACTCTATCAACTTCACCTCTCGTCAACCTTCTCTGTCTAACTATGATTTTCTTTCTCTAACTCGTGATTCTTTCTCTAGCTTATAAACTCAATTATCTAAACACTTTAACAACTTATAAACTCTTGAGACATTGCATCTTATAAGCTCTTGAAATATCTTATAAACTCTTGAAACTTATAAACTTTCTAAAATAAGCTTAGCCAAACACCCCCTTAATATGATACCTAAATCCAAAATAAAAAAATTTGTTAGCAAAGATATTGATAGAGTCGTGATTGCTCAAGCCATAAGCTAATGACGTGTTTTGTTTTCTTAAATAAAGAAATCATATTTGACTTTTCAAAAAAATGGATTTGAAATTCAATGGTGCTACTTTCATAAGACCATTAAATAAAGAAATTCAATGATCCAATTATAAACTTCGTGCTACCATGTCATTTGGGACTCACTTCAATTAAACTTAAGCTTATTATCAGAATTTGACAACCCAATTAAACAAAGTAAAATTTTAAAGATCCAATTATAACATAGCTCAATGTTCAAAAACTCAGTAGAGACAAAAGAAAATTCAAGAATCTAACTAAAAGTGTGAATTCGAAAGCCTATACAATGTATATAATTCCCGAGTCAATTAAGGATTTTTATTTTTATTTTTATTTATAACAATAATATGCTCCATTTAATGTAGTTTCAGGAAATAAAATTGAACTGATGCATCAAAATGAGAATGTGCATGGTTGCAAAGAATGTGAAAGTTGTGGCTCTCATAAATACATATTTTGAAGAATACAACTCCCAGCCTTACATAAAGACATGGTACAAGTTCCTTTGACATATAAACCAAATTACTTCACTCAATTTGGACACATCTTGTATCATATAGAGATTCACAAAATAATTTATACTCCCTCCGTCTACAGTATGTGTATCACTTGTGAACGACACAAGTTTTAATAAAATTATTGATGGGTGTTTATTTAGTGGAAAAAAGTCCCATCATGTGTTGGGTTGTGAGTAGTAGGAATTATTTTTTGGTAAATAATAAGTGGTTGTGAAGTTGAATAATAAGGAGTAATATCCTAAAAAAAAGTGATACACTTTTTGTGGACGTCGAATAAGATAATTGTGATCGTTTATCGGATGAAGTATTTATTTTTAAGTCGATAGGTTGATAAATAAATTTGAGTGATGTAGTGTAGAAATGATTTATGACTGTATGTAGTTAATTCTTGATTGAGCACTCCAGTTGATAATTTGAGAAAACCAAAGCACAAGTAGGAGGATGGGCATTTATTATAATAAGGACAGAGAGATCATAAGTTAACCCAATTGTTTTCAAGCAAGTTAGGAGGGCATGGCTCCATGAGCATCACTCATACCTCATCTAATTCAACATTGCTTGCTTCCCAATTCTTCTGTGAAACTTTTGATGTCGAAAGAATCACTCCCATCTTTTGTGATCACTCCCTGCAGGAAAGGAACAACGAGCAGTGAGAGAGAGACAAAGCGAGAGCTTAAACAAAACATATCAGGACATAGTGGGTAGTTAAGCACCTTCTCTGTAATAATATCGGTGATGATAGTAGCCGGTGTAACATCAAAGGCAGGATTCCACACAAATTCCAGAAGCAGCCACTTGTTCTCCCAGTCCACGGGCATGAAGTAGTTCTTTTGCTGACTTTCTTTTATAACTATTTCTTCCCCAGAAGAAATGGAAAAATCCACGGAAGTCAGAGGAGCAGCCACATAAAAGGGAATACCCTGATGCTTTGCGGACAGGGCAAGGCTGTACTTTCCAATCTTATTCGCAGTATCACCTAGTAGTACTCATTTTAACACTCATCTACTTTAACGCTTCTATATTAGTATAATGCAGTTTTGAGATACCATTAGCTGCTACACGATCAGCCCTAACCACCACAGCATTCACCTGCAAACTTTCATCAATGCTGTTGCTGCTGAATAAGCTACTAGAGTAGCAGGAATATTGTCATGTACCAACTCAAACGCTGTCAGTCTTGGCCCCTGAGGTGATTAATGGAAAATATAACTCCCCAAAACCATAACTCTATGAATTCTACTAGTTCTTCTTCACAAACCATATCCAGTTGTTGCTAGACTGTTCAATTAATAAAACAAGTCAACTTCACATGATCAGATTGCATTCTATACAACATGAAAAAGCTGATGAATCAACAATTAGGAATTCTTTGATGTTTGTTTAATTCACACTGATGACATTTGTTTGAAAGTAAGTATTGGGTATAAGTCAGTAAGTACCTGCCTGTGTTGCAGTGAGTCAACACAGGAAGAGTGTTGGAAGCTGCCTGCTGCTTTTGAATTAAACTAGCTCCTTGGTGTCCGATTGCCTTATTGGACGCAACATCATCAACAAGCATATTTTCAGCAGCTTCAATGTAAGTCAGTATAACATTAAATCAACTATTACTTTCTCCTTTGCCACACAAGATATGGTTTGAAATGGTCTAACTACCCTTTAAACTGGCTAGTTTTTCATACAGCCCACAAAGCCAAGGGCACATTGGGATAGAGAAATTTCCGGTATCCATACATTGTACATGTATATCTGTACACACCTGATAGATTGTTTGTGCATCAGAAGCAGTAGCTGTAGCCTTGTGTACGACTTCCTTAAGTTTTGTTGCAGCATCTGAAAGATTGACATCTGTGGGACAGCTACAAACCAAAACCAACTGGTGTAAATTCATGATCAAGATAATATACAGATATATTTCTAGGGAATAAACCACCCTGATACCAGATAGTCCAATTTGTTGCTAAGAAACAATGCTGCATCTTTAGAAGTCCTACTAAATGCCCCTAAATTGGAAAATTCTACAGCCAAGAAGAGAGCAGCAGCTATGGCAATGGCTGGTGCACCACAACGATGTCCTTTATGGCAACCCTGAAAGCACAAATTTAACAGGCAAAGAGATGATGATGATGACATACATATTCACTCATATGATGTAAGGCTTTTAATTATCAGGTTAATTAAAGACAGACAGGATGCCTTGGGATGTTTAAAACTAACTGTGTGTAACTCTACGTCGGGGTAAATGAAAAATGAAAGATTAAAATAAAAACCGCCCTTCCACTAGAGTGATGCACTTCTGTCACATTATCAAAAATTATTAATTTTCACATTCGACACATCTGAAACTAGCAGTGACAAAAGAGGCATTAAGTCACGGAGAATTGATGCAAAGTAGTTCCTACCATGCTTTCCATGCTCATATATGCATAATATTCTCCAAGTTGCTAGGGATCAGATGGAGAGTTGGACAAAATTTCGAATTGCTAGATTATGGACATAGTTATATTCTATATAATATGCATTTCAAGCACATAGATTTTGAGATACATAACCGGAAAATTAGGAAGAGTGCCAAATGAATCAATCTCTTCTTCTAATTAACAATAATATGCTGCTCCAGTCTTACTCCCTAACTCATCCACACACACTCAATAAGCACCAAAAGTATAAGATCATGGTTCATGAGCAAAGAAAGTAAATAGTTAATATGGAAAAACTCATTACTATCCATCTTTTGAATCTATAACATCCAGATATATGGTCTCAAGTGGAAGCTTTCTCTGAAGAAAGGGTGAAAAAGAGTTACTAAAATGATACCTTCCCACAACTGAAAACAAAACAAGAAAATTAAAGATAATAGTAATCAAGCAACAATTCTTCAACAACTATATATATATGTATATATATATATATATATATATATCAACTATTTCCTTGAACAAAGCAATAACCTTTTTTATTTAAAAAAGGTACCTGATCAAGCAACTGGAGCGATCCCCGTTTGTAGCATATGGACTATAGGGATTTGTGATGTTCTATCCCAACCTCATCAGCCATTGCTAACTTGGTCTTGTTATGCTTCTATGATTCTATCAGTTTAAGCTACAAATATGAAGTGAATCAGGGGCTTAATTAACTGATTGTAAAAGGTCACAAATAAAAAGTGTAACCGTTTGGAGAAGCAAAAGCAGAATCTAATGCCACCTTCACCTCCTCAAGGGCAAACTGATCTCTGAGAGAAAATCAACCGAGGTTTTAAAAATAAACAGAGAGAAGAAGAAACCATGTTCAATTGCGTAATGCTGGTTCATGCTAAGATTAGAGCGGCGAGAGCTTACGTGGTGAGTCGTTGCCGGAGAGACAGGTGGTGGGGGTGGTGCGGAGAGGAAACCGCTGTTAGTCGGGGTACATGAAAGCTTTCACTGCAAAGGGCAAAAAAGAAAATCTCTTATTTACACGAAAAGAAAACAAAATATACCAAGAAATAGTGAAAATTTAAATTGCTGACCTCAAGAGCATCTCGAATGGAATGGTGTTTCTCGTATTTTTGCTTACATCATCATAGGTACATCATTATATTATTCTCTTTCTTTTTCAACTTCAACGCTATCTCCTTAAAACTAATTTTTTGCTGAAATCATTATACACGTCATTTTCCATTAATTTTAACTCCTCAATATTTATTCATATTTTATTTAAATTTTATATTTATTATTTTAATTTAATATAAATTAATTTAATTGTTATTTTCAATTAATATAAAATAAATAAATTATTATGTAAATATTATATATAATAAAATTAGCAAATAATATATATTTTGAAGAAAAATTGTACAACATAAAAGACAACTTAAATTTAAGAAATCGAAATACCACACACAACATAAACTTATAATTTAATTAATAAATCATTCATCATCGTCGAAACGTATTGAAATATGCTCAACTAGATATGCTCGAATTTGATGATGTGTTTCTTTATCCCGTAATTGTGCACCTCTCTTGAGATAATTTGTGAATGCGTTGCCAGAACCTTGAATTATTTAAGGGGGATTATTAATGATTTGATCATCATCGTCTGTCCAATTGTTTGTCAATTCTCCTTCATCATCGATTATCATATAATGTAATATAATGCAAGTCAACATAATATCTTTTAAGTTATCTCGGTACCAAAGACGACATTGACCTTTAATCAATGTCCATCGAGCTTGGAGAACCCAAAAACACGTTTGACATCTTTTATCATAATTTCTTACATTTGTTTGAACTTGACCACTTCGGATCTTGCGAATGTGAAAAGCTTTTGACAAAAGCTATCTATTCGTATGCGATTAAATACGCTAGGTAGTAACCTTGTGTGTATTATGTGCCATATATAGCAAAAAGAATTGTTAGGCAAACGCCATGAGAGCATCATTGAACAACTTTGATTGTCTGAGCACGTTGAATTCATTGTTTGAACCCACAACGTCAAAAAATACATGTCATATCCACAAATTTTGAGAAGCAACTACTTCAAGCATAATAGTAGATTTCTTTATATCACCACGAGTGTATTGACCTTTTTACGCTATCGAAAAGTTCTTCCATCCTCAATGCATACAATTAAGGCTATCGAGCATTCCAGGAAAATTGTGCTTCTCCTCATGCATTCTCATCATCATCAACCCTCGAACATCATTTACAGTCGGTTTTCTTAAGTAGTAGTTGCTAAAAACTTCAATCACACATCTGCAAAAATCTTGTAGGCACTCAATGCTCGTTGATTTAGCAACGCATAAGTACTCATCGTAGTGATTAGTTGGACCACCATATGCCAATTGTCGTATCGCCACCGTGCATTTCTAAAACAACATGAATTCGTTTCTCCCAATTGCATCGCATCATTGCTGAAAAGAAGGATAAAGCATCTTCAAATAATTCACTATGCGAATGAATAAATCTTTGCGCATCCGATCACGTCGGTGAAACTCTCTGCCACCATATGTTGAATTTTCAACAAAATAATCCATAGTCAATCACGTGTCGCCTCATGATGTCAATGAATGTATCTTCATGGACGGGAAGTATGTTGTGAAACTAATTGAAGTAAGTATTCTTATGTGGCTTCATCCTCCATAATAGAGTTAATCTCATCGACAATATAATCATCATCACTAGAGCTAGAGCTTTTATTCGATGAAGACATACTGAGATTAAGAATTTAATAGTATGAAGAGAAAATATTAGGGATACAAGGAAAAGGAAATAAAGAATATTTGAACTTTTATGTGCGAGATGATTGTGATTTATAGGAAACAAGCAATGGTCAAAAGAAAAAAAAAACTTAAATAAATCAAGCCAACATAATGATTAAAATACTTATCAACGATCAAAAGAAAAATAATTAAAGAAATTTCAGAAGCATTGATTGATCTGCAATGGTCAAAAGAAAAATAAATTACTTGTTATGGTCAAAGATATAATAATTACAAGCATGCAAAATTTGAAATGTCTTGTAGTATGCAACAGTTCAAAAAAAATGATATTTCCTAAGTCATTGATTGATTTGCAATGGTAAAAAAAAATATTAAATGATCTGCTATAATCAAAAGCATAATAATTACAAGCAGGCCAAAATTTGAATGATTTGCAACGATAAAATAAAAAATGTCAGCTAAATTAGAATGATTAAAAATGCTAAAAAAGGTTAGATAATAAAATATTTTTTATTTAAATTAACTCGTTCAATGGGAAATACATACTTAAATTGAAATACAAGACACAACATTAATAAAAGAAAATTAGCAACAACTAGTTTAACTGTTATTCCGCTTCCCACTTCTTTTGGATTTGAAGGTGAAGTCGTAGTTGGGTTTTCGTCATCTTCGAGGTATATTGCATGATAATTTTATACTCTTTTATCTTCTGTTTTGTATTCATTACCTTCGCCATTATCATTGTTGCATCTCGCTTCTTGCATTGATTACCGACTACTGTTTGGTTTTGCTTATTGATTTTTCTTTACCTTCGTCTCCTTCCTCTTTCTTCTTTATTTCCAATTGGATGAGTACGGGTTGTTTCATCGTCATTGTCATCCGGGTTGAAAGCGGAGGTGTAGGGACCGAGATCTGAGAAGACTTGCCTTTCTTTCAAGCTGAATCTCACCATTTTGTTGTGCGAATTTCAAACATTCTTTGAGCAAATTCCATACCCCAATATGTCCGAAACCGCGTGTTCCATGAGTCTCAGATATATTCTTCGTGTGTCTTATTAATGATATAGCTTCACTTACACTGCTTGGACATAACTGTGCGACCTTGTACTAACATAAACTAAACCATTTAGTTTTCTTCACAAGTTCGTAAAAAAGTGTTTTCACCGAGGAACATGTGATCTCTTTGGAGTGCCGCTTAGGCGACCCTTGTTGTAGTCTTTAATACTCATCTCTCATATTTGATCTATTTTTTGATCGTTTTCGACGATCGAATCGATGCTAATATCGATCCACACCTTGTAAGATGTTCACACTCTTTCTCTAAATATGTAGTCTTCTTATACTTCGTGTCGTTGTTCACCTCGTCAGATTGTGGATCGACGTTCAAATTTATGGCCTCGAGACCTTGTAGAGAAAAATATTTTGGGAAATACCGGGCTCTACCAGAAGTAGGCATATCTTAATCGGTGCTTCCCTCATCTATGCTGGTCATTCTTGATGAGTCAGAAGATGGAACTCGTTGAGCCTGATACTGTTGATAGCCTTGATAGTAATTGAATTGATATTTGTATGGGCCTCCTGGAACATTCATTGGATACATAGGATAGCGTTGAGGATGGAAGTTTGAATTTTGAGAACCGAAGTTGGGATTTTGATAATGAAAGTTGGGATTTTGCAATTCGAAGTTAGGATTTTGCGCGAAAATTGGGATTTTACGGGGGAAAGTTAGGATTTTATGGATCGAAGTTAGAATATATAGAATTAGAGTTGGACATTTGAGGAGCAAAGTTTGATCCGTAATACCCAGAATTGGACAAATTTGAGAAATCATTATTTATTCTGACAATTGTGAGGAATTTAGAAGAAGAAATTCCATGATAGATGGAAAAGAAAATATAAAACATTGTGAGAGTGATGTAGTATTATTGGATTTTATTTTGCCCGTTAAATTTTCAACGGTTAGTTTTTAGGGGAAATTTTTTAAATACCCCTTATTTTAACTTAGATACTCTTAAAATTTTAAATTTTTTTGCCCGTTAAATTTCATCTAAATTATCACTCTTTTTAACCAAATATACTTCATAATAATAATATTCTTGTACTTTTTAACTAAATTTATCAAATTCTTCAATAAAAATTCACTGCAGACAACCACGGCCCACATCGGCCAACCTTCTCCCATGACCACCCACGACGGCCAACACCTTCTATCTCTCCCTAACGGCAGCCAACCCCATTTTCCCTCTCCCAACGGCAACAACCACATCCTAACAACGACCAACCTTTAATAAATTATAATATTAAGTTAACAAGATCATAATTAATTATTAATAAATCATATATTCGATAAAAAAATCACATTCAAGCATAAAACGAAGATGGCTTTCCAAAAAATAGGTTAGTCGCCGTTAAAGTGGCCACCGACGAGGTTAGCCATCGTTGGCGGTGACCACTTTGACGGCTAACCTATTTTTGGAAAGTCGTTGTCGCTTTATGCTCGAATGTGATTTTTTTCTCAATATATAATTTATTAATATTTTTATAATTCGATCATAAATTAAACTATTTTTATACATCATTAACTAATCTATAAATATTCACGTGAATGCAAAAGATATAGAATTCACTTGAATATGTGAAATATGAATATATTGACCGATAAATATATATCAATATATATATATATATATATATATATATATATATATTAAAATAAATAAAATAAAAGGAGAAAAAAGAAGAAAAAAGAAAAATTGGACAATCAAAGAAAGAAAAGGAAAAAGAAAAAAAAAATAATAAAAATTGTAATTGAGACCCACTTTTATAATACCTCTAGAAATAAAATAACACTTTCTCTCATATCTCCTCCTACTACCTCTCCACTTCCTTTCCACGAACTTCCTCAACGGTGAATATCAAGAATGCATCTTCAATATCTCTCACCGTTGGGATGCTCTAATAACATACATGTTGAAATTACTAACATCTACGATATTCACATGAAAACTACTTAATTTTGATCGAATAAACAACAAAACTCTTCGATGTGACAAAAGCTGTATAGAAATCAATAGAAGTCTTAACACCGATTGTTGACTAATCTATTAGTTACTAGTCGTTGGTGGAGTAATAAGTGAATTCATTAGCCGCCAATGAGTATAGGAAAACACAATGAGGATGAACGACTAATGGGTGTGGAAGACTAGTGGTGCAAATAGCTAGTGGATTAACTAACAATTGAACCAACGCTAGTGATTCCCACTAGTCACTCCACCGCAACTAGTGGATTTCACTGAGTAATGTGAAATTCAGCAGATCGGAGTTTCACTGATTTCTACATCAATTTTGGCACTTTTAAGGATTGTTTTGTGAATCAAGTAATTTTCATATGTATATTATATATGTGTGTAATTTATATATATATAGGGTGTGGATCAAATGAGAACTCCAACTTTTTTGAGAACTAAGATCTAATTTGGTCCATTCATTTTTATAATCTAACGGTCAAGATTAATTATAAATAGTTTATTATCCTCATATTTTAATGATAACCGTTTAGCCCTAAAATCAAGGAATTTTGTATATTGATTTTCGTAATTATTCTTATATGCATAATTACTATGATTACATGCACAACACCTTGAATTATATGAACATAATAATGAATTGGAATAGATAGCATGCACAAGAACTACGATACATGAACAACAATATGAATTATATGAACAACGAAGAATAGAATGTAAAATATCCAAATAACGAAAATTTAGGAATTTGACTATTTTTATTATTAAATAATTTTGAATCTTCCGATCTTATTTAATCTAACGATAGTTATTGGTTCTTAATTCTTATGTATTATGAAAGCGTTATTTCTCGATTAACGCCATCAGAATCAGCTTTATGCCCCTTATTAGGATAACAAATATTATCCGGTTATAAAATGCATATAAGCGGCTGCTAATATTCTTTGAATTGACTCAAAAGCAAAAAGAACAATTGTCAAACCGCTTCTTCTTCTTCTTATATTTCATGGAAGGCTTGTTGGTGATGATTTATTCTTAGCATTTTTTGCTTCCAAATCGTGCTCAAATCCCTTCAATGAAGGAGTGTTGTTTTGGTTTGAATTGACAAACAAAGGAGGCGATGGGATATGGCCCAACCACGCAGCCCACCGACAGACCCAAGCGAGTGGGCACGACATTAGTAGCGGCCACGGTTAAGCCAGCCCGCCCTTCAAACCCTAATCAGCCCCAAACCCTAATCAGCGCCACCTGCACGTATGCCGAGGCGTCCCTGCAGAGTAAGGCTAACAGCCCTATGGACAAGAGGAATAGTCCACACACGTATGCTAAGAGTCCCTACATGGGAGGGATCAGTTCCCGCCTTAGGGGCCCTCGTATATATATAAATAGGAGTTAGATCGAAGGTAGAAGGGTTAGCAACTTCTTGAATACTAAGAGCTTTTAGCCATACTCACTATAATCAAAACATAGTGAAAGTATTGAGGAATCACTCCTCCGTGGACGTAGATCTCATTAACGATCGAACCACATAAAAGCCTTGGCGTTCTTTACTGCTTTACATAAATCTTGCATACTAACATATATTAGATTTATCATTGGCGCCGTCTGTGAAGCTACGAACAAAAAGCTCCGCTTTCTATAAAATTAATGGCGAGAACACGCATGACCGCCCGCCGATGTTGGCAACAACCATGGCGAGGACGACGGTGGTCACTCGGCGCACGGAAGGAGATTGCGGATGCCTGGCGATCACACACACTGAGGGCCACATGGAAAACGTTTCCATACACCTCGGGATCGTCGCCTCACGAAGGGAAGATGCTAACCTCAGCGAGGACGAGCAGACAGTTCGTTGGTCCCACGAGGCCCTTGGCGGCTGTGACCGATTCCTCAACGCCAACCTCGGCCAATTCCAAAGCTTCTCCACGGAGGACAAATGAAGCGGTACCCCGAGTGCCCGAATCGGTAAATCTGGGCGCCCGGGTCGCTCGCCCACCGAGGCGGTCAGCGCTCACCTCGGCATAATAGCCGAGAACGCGTACACCAATCGCCGCCAAGTCAATCACCTCGCCAAGGGGTCGCAACCATTCACAACCTCGTCACCCATGACCGCTCTCCACCTCGGCATGCCGCCCGAGCCGAGCAGAATAGGAGAGAGGAAAGGCGGGCCGAACTCCCCATCGGAGGACGATAGGCGCCGTTATCGGACTCCCACCCTCGAGGAGATGGCAATGATCTCCGGGGTTCGATCGGAGCGGAAGAATCATCTCCTTTCTCCGAGAGATTCTAGACACGCCCGCTTGCCGTGTATAGGGCACCCAACATCGCCGCCACGATGGCCTCGGGACCCCTCCAGGCTCCTTTTCGCCTACACCACTAACATGGCGAATCAAGGAATGGAAGATTTCCATATGTGCAAGATCTTCCCGAGGTGTTGATCTCCAACGCCGATTTGGTTCACTCGCTCGCCAAAATAGTATACACCGCCTGGATCTCATGGATCGGTTTAAGTCGCGTTCTATCGAAAAATGCCACCCAGCAGCCTTCGTCCGACTGCTCACAATCCGCCAAGGGCGGACGAGACAATGTCGAACTTCGTTTCGAGGTTCATCAAGGAGTCTCTCAAAATCGATGAGAGCAACGATCTCTATATCATCAACACGTTCAAGAACGGGATCCGACCCGCGCACTAAACAAGGAGATCACCCGTGAGAAGCCGGAGATGGCTAGTCGCCTTTGGAACTGGTAGACAACTTCGTCAAAGGAGACGAATCGACCGAAAGAAGAGGAGACACAGGACGACGCAATGACCGAAAGAAAGAAGCCGGATGACCGAGGCCGAGCTGAGCACGCCGTGCCTTGAGAGAATCGAAGGCCCTCTGAGTCAGTGCTCGGACCTCGGCCAGCCACAGGGCAAAGCACCTCATCTGCTCAAATCGAGGCGGAGATATTCGAGCTCCACGCCGAGCTCTTCCCAAAGCCCCATCCTTGAAAGGAGGATCGAAGAGGTCCACAGAGGAGTATTGTGACTATCACCGGGTATGGTCACGATACCGAGGATTGCTGAAACACAGGCTCGCAGATTGACGAGTTCGTCGAGGAGGAGCCTCAAAAATACTCGACCGAACCGGGCCGGGAGGCAAGAAGCGCGGGGGAAAATAGCGGTGGCAACAACAATCATGGGCCGACCTTGCGACAATGACCCAACCCAAGGCGACGAGGGCGAAGGTCCCAACGCTATGGAGCAGGTCTATGCCATTACCGGGCTCCCTGTAGGAACAACGAGGTCGTCGTTAAAAAATGAAGCTCGGAGGCCGGCCCCCGAGGAGCCGAAAAACAAGCGACTCCGGGCGGGTGAGGACATCGTGTTCTCCAAAGATGACCCGGTGCCTAGAATCATGCCCCACCAAGACGCCATCACGATACAAGCCATGGTGGGTAATAAGAACGTCCACCGGGTCTACATTGACATCGGTGCCTCCGTTAGTATTATCTTCCAGAGCTGTCTGGATAAACTCGAGGTCGGAGGGATTCAAATCCACCCCGCACCATCCCAACTGCGGAGCTTCACTCAGGAGGTGGTTCAACCCGAGGGCGTCATTACCCTTTCGGTTACCGTAGGACGTGTTCCCAGGTCGGTCACCAAGGCCATTCAATTTTTCCTCGTCCGAGCTCCTTCTCCGTTCAACATCATCCTGGGGAGAGACTGGCTCTATGCCACCAAGGCCGTCTGCTCGGTATACCACCTCACCATCAAGATACCCACCCCGGTGGGAGTGCTAAGCATCGGGGTGACCAAACGGCAGCTAAAGAGTCTCAACCCAAGATGTAGCCTTGCCCTGCATAGCAATTCTGAGAATCCTCGGGGCTGCCACCTGGGATGACTGACCGAAGACCTCGACTATCTGACGACGACCCTCCAAAGTTGTCAAGGTCGGCGTCGAGGCCCAACCGATATTGGCGAGTGTCATGCAGCTTCTGAGGGAATACAGGGACGTGTTCGCTGGTCCCCACTCGACATGACCGGAGTATCACCCGAGCTCATAACTCATCGCCTCAACATTGACCCGGCTACAAAACCAGTTCGGCAGAAGAAGAGGGTGTTTGCGGCAGAGCGCAACCAGGTCATAAGAGACCAAGTGACTCAACTCCAGAAGGCCAAGATCCTGTTCGAAGTCAAGAACCCGACCTGGATGGCTAATCCATTCGTGGTTCGAAAGCTAGGAGGGGGATGGCGCATGTGTGTCGACTACACCGACCTCAACAAACACTGCCCGAAAGATTGCTACCCCTTCCCCGACATTGACAAGAAGGTGGAAGCACTGGTGGGCCATGAGACCTTCAAATCCTATATCTATACAAAGGGTACCACCAAGTCTAATGAGCCTTAGGAAGCCCCAAAGACAGCATTCATCACCGACTTCGGTGTCTTTGCGTACCGGAAGATGCCCTTCGGCCTGAAAAACGCTGGGGCTACCTATCAAAGAATGGTGGACGCCATATTCAAAGATCACATTGGGCAGATCGTCGAGGTCTACGTCGATGAGATCGTGGTCAAGAGTCAAAAAACGGAGAGCTGCGCCGACGACCTCAGAACTATCCTTCAACTCCTCAGGTCGTCCAACCTCAAGCTCAACCCCCTGAAGTGTACATTCATGGTGAGGACGGGAAAATTCCTAGGATGCTGGGTTTCTCAAGAAGGCCTGAAGGCAAATCCCACTAAGGTGAAAACAGTGCTTGACATGCAAGTGCCGAAGACCATCCGGGAGATCCACAAACTCACTGGGTGTCTAGCCGCCTCAGTGATTCTTATCTCGGCCGCCGAGAAGCGACTTCCTTCTTCAAGATCTTGAGGAGCTCCGACTTCACCGGCGGGAAGAACACCATGCCGCCTTCACACACCGAAAGAGTACCTCACCACCGCCGACCGTCATGCCCGAAAGAAGGTGAACTCCTTTCCTTATATCCGCCACCTCGGACGAGGCTATCAGTGATCTTGATGCGAGATGAAGCGGACGACAACTCCCCATCTACTTTATCGGCCGGGCTCTCAAGGGCCGGAGGCGAGTACTAGCCTCGAAAAGGTAGCAGCCCTAGTGAGCGCTAAGCGGCGCCTCAGACCCTACTTCCAGCCCATTCCGTCAGTCTTGACCGACTTACCCTTGAGACAAGTCTGTCAAAGCCGAGTCATCCGGACGTATAGCCAAGTGGGCACTGGAGCTCGGCGAGCACGACATTTCGTACTCTCCCAGGCCGGCCATAAAAGGGCAAGCCCTCGCTGACTTCCTGGTGGAGGCCAAATTCACCGAGGTCGGCTCTACCAGCGAGGTCGTCCCAACGCCCGCCCCACGCGGAGGAATCATCCTCGCCTTTGCACGATGGCTGGCGGATGTGTCGTGGGCGGAGCTTCATGTAAGACAGGCAGCGAGCGGCATCCTCCTCCTCGGCCCAGACAAACAGGAAGTGACCTACGCCCTCCGGTTTACCTTCCCGACCACAAACAACGAGGTGGAGTACGAAGCGCTGATCTCCGGACTCCGCCTCGCAAAGGAATTGAAAGTGGACAAGATCCAGATCTTGAAGATTCCTGTCGTGGTAAACCGGGTCCCAGCGGATACTGAGGCCAGGAGGATCGAATGAAGCAATACTTTGAGAAGGCGAAAGGAGATCTTGACCTCGTTCGAGTACTTGAAGTTCATCGAATCCCACGAGGGGAAAACAGCCGAGCTGACGTCCTCAGCAAGTTAGCTGCGTCATCAACAAGTCCACCAGTGGAGGAGGTTCATTCCAGAGCATCGCGGAGTCCCACATCGGCATCATCACCGAGATAGAACCGAACTGGATGTCTCCCATAAAGGCCTACCTGGAAGATGGCGCACTGCCTCAAGATCGGCTCGAAGCCAAAAAGATGATGGCGAAATCCCAAAAGTACCTCGTACATGAGGGCGCTCTCTACAGGAAGTCCTACCTTCAACCCCTCCTGAGATGCCTCGGGCCAGAAGAAGCCGACTACGTGCTCAATGAGATTCACCGGGGGTCTTGTGGAAGCCACATCGGGTCGCGAGCTCTCTCAAAGAAGACGCTGAGGTCGGGATATTCTGGCCCACCGTCGTCCAAGATTCGGCCGAGCTCGTCAAAAATGTCCGAAGTGCCAGCACTCCGCGGTCAGCTACCCCGGATCGATCTGAGCGGCTGTAGGCCCGTGGCCTTTCATGCGATGGGGATCGACATCGTTAGCCCGTTTGACCGAGCACCGCCCGCCTTCGATACTTAGTCGTGGCTGTAGATTACTTCACAAACGGGTGGTGAGCCGCCGAGCCTCACGGCGGGGAAGATTCGACCGTGTGGAAGAACATAGTCCGCCGCCGCATACCGCACATTCGATCTCGGACAACGGCACCCAGGTTAAATCGACAAAATTTCAAGGAATGGTGTGAAGAGCTCCGGATCGAAGAACGTTTCACCTCGATCGCACACCCGCAGCGAATGGTCGACTGAGGGTGACAAACCGCACGATCGTCAAGGATTAAAGAAGAGGCTAGACCGAGCTAAGGGTGATTGGGCTGAAAATCTCCCAAGTACTCTGGTCCTACGAATCGACACCTCGGACTTCGCACGGAGAAACCCTTCGCTTGGTCTACGGGACCGAGGCCGTCATACCGCCGAGATCGGCGCACCAAGCCCGCGCACTCTTCACTTCGACTGCACTGGAACGAGGAAGACTGCGTGCCAACCTTGATGCTCTCGAGGAGAATCGCGAGCTCACCTTCATAAACGAAGCCAAATACAAAGGCCGTCGCACGATACTACAACAAAAGGGTCAAAGCCTCCGCACTCCAAGTAGGCGACCTCGTCCTACGAAATAATGAAGCCAGTAGAGCTGAGCGTCTTAACAAGCTAGATCCGACATGGGAAGGCCCATACCGCGTTCACGAGGACCTCGGCAAAGGGGCTTACAAGCTAGCTCACCTATCCGGTGCACTTATCCCCCGAACCTGGCATATCACTCATTTAAGGAGGTACTTTACATAGCCGATTTGGATCGGTCATGTTAGTCCCCTTATTGCTTTACCGAAGTGCGATGTTATTTACCTCTCAATAAAACGTTTGTTTTTCTGGAATAATATTTCACTTTGCCTCGTCTTATACATATGTGAACATCTATTTGGATATACCACATTTAAACCTTCACAAGGGGACGCCCTTACGAAGATGAAAAACCCACTAAGTAGGGTACTCACTAAGCGCGCGCCGCACTCACAGATTACTCATTAAATTGAACGCGTCTAAGTGCAAGGCATACAGTAACTCATTAAATTGAGCGTCTACATGCAAGCATACGGATCACTCATTAAGTTGAAGTATCTACATGCAAAAGACATCCACACCGGATCTCATCAAATTATGCCCTTTATTTGGGAAGATATACATCATGTCTGATCCTAAATACATTTACGACCAAAACGAAGTCCTAAGCTATGTTTGTGCCTCTCAAGGGGAAAATATACACTTGAACGAGTCTAAATACATTTACGACTACATACAAAGTCCTAGCTATATACAAACTCATTCGGGCTTAGAGCTCCACCGCGCCAGTCTTGCTGCCGCACCGCTCGAACAAAATCTCCAGTGTCGACGGTGCGCTGAACGAACTCGGTGCCTTCAACCCGATCGACAAGGCCGGACTCACCGTGGCCTACTCGAGCGCTGCTGGCGGGCTCGGGGCTCTCGACCAAATGGTGACTCGGGACCACCGCGACCCGCTCTGTGTGCACTCGGCCGGCAGATGGGTTCCGACCCGAGGCGTTCATACCCGAGGTCACACCTCGGCCTTGAGCCCGACGCCGCCAGATCACGCCGCGCCCCGCCTACCGCCTCCACGGCGACTGATGTCTGGGCGCCTCCAGGCCTACCGAGGTCCGCCTCAAATGCTCCTCCTCACCGACCCATCGACGGAGCACTTGGCGTGATCAGTAGCCGCCTCCTCTCGGTTCTTCTATTATTGACCAAAGGAGCCGGTACCGGGCTCACCGCAGGCTAGGGCATGCGTCATTTTCGAATGACCTCGTACATCTGCATGTACTTCATGATGGAGTCGAGGCAGTCTTTAAACCTTTTGCTATTAGGCCCCTCCTCATCCCTCAGCAACATGCCCTCTGCCAACAAGCTCTGAACTCGATCGTCGGCTTCTGATATGGTAGTTCCACCAGATCGGTGGATTACCTTCTCATACTCTGCATGCTCTTCCGAGATCCGAGCTAGCTCCTCCGTCGTCAGCTCGAGCCGCCCCTCGCATTGTATCAGCCGTCCTTGGATCACGTCGGCAGATAAGTCCGCCCCCTGGACTTCGAGTTGTATGATTCTTAGCTTTAGCGCCTCGTTCTCAGCCAGGAGGCGGGCCACTTCTCAATCGGCCTATTGCATCTTCTTCTTCAGGTCGACGGATGATGCCGAGCTGACATCCATTCTCGCCAAAACTTGAGTCACTTCGGACGATCGACTCCTCAAAATAGCACCTCTTCGTCCTTCTCACCAAGGCACCTCGGACCTCTTTCAGCTTGGTCAGCAATTCATGATCAAGTCCAAGGTATTGAGATGCGGAATGCTATAAATAAAGAAACAACACACATTTCAGAAAGTGATAAATTTTATTACTCAAAAAAAGTTGGAATGTTTACAAGGCCGAGGTCCCATCGACCCCGCAAATTAGCCTATTACATTAGGTCCACCGACCAGCCCCATGCCGGCTCACCGCCTCACTTGCACTTGTTTGCTATTGCGGTGCAAGACCCCTTCGGAAGGAAGCCCGGCTCGGCTCCTCTCCCGCCTCCTCCTCCTCCTCCTCCCATATCGCCGTGCAGCACTCGCAAGAAGCTCCCAGAGTTTAGGATCTTCGTCCTCCTTACCTTTGGGCAACGGCCTCCATTGTCGAAGGGAGGAGCTAGGCCTTGAGCCTCCGAAGGGAAAAGACCCACCCCGCAATCACTCGGGCATAGTTCTTGTTCATCGTCTCGGGGGACTTCGACCCAGCCATGTTTGACTTTGTCGAAATCAGGCATCTGGGCCGCCAACCCCTCCAGGTGGTCCGACACCACCTTCCGTCCCGAATCGGCGGCGGTCGAAAATAAAGGAGGAGAAGGTCTCCGATTCGATAAGTCTGCTGGTGAAGGCTCTTAACATCGGCCCTTGACCCTCCAGCAAGGCACTCCTCTCCTCGACCATCTTGCTCTTCACCTCAGTCGCCTCCTCTCGCGACTCCCGAGCTCGGCCCGAGCCATCTCCAAGGCCCATGCCTTCTCTTGAGGCGCCTCTCGGCCTTCTTTGCGACCTCGGCCTCGGCCTCTCGGCCGACGCTCTACCCTCAGAAGCGGCGCGGCCTCGGCAGCGATCCTGCGGTCTCGGCAGCAACCCGCTCACTCTCCGACGCCTCATACCGAGAGACACCCTCGGCAATGTACCCCGCAATGCGGTGCAGCTCCCCCATCACCGAATTGACATCCTGAAATTCAACATGGTCAGGAATGTATAGCGAAGGAAGCATCAAGAAATATAGAAGAGACCTATACCTGGGGAAGGATATGGGAGCTGAAGTCGGTGCCTCGACGGTATCCGGTACAGTGTACGCCTCTACCGGGTGCCGCCACCAACAAGTTAAAGTCGTCCACCACCTCGGGCGCCTTTCCGCCACCACCACGGGCGCCTTGACCGCCTCGGCCTGCCTCGCCTTCTTTCTTGGCATGAGCTCGGTGACTTTATGGGGTCGCCTCGGCCGCATCCACCGCCTTCTTCCGAATCGAGCTTCCGCAAAACAAGATAAGGAGTTGATGAGCACAAGAACAAGAAGTACACAAAAATAAGGATAGTGGGGGTGCCCTCACCCCGATCCGACCCAGGCCCAGGAGCCTCGGACCTATAAACGCTCAGCCCGGCGTTGTTCAGGTCATCCTCGGTGAAATCAATGGATATTATCTCGCCGAGGTCGTTCAGCATCTTCTCCATGAGGCCCAGGGGTTTGATTTTAACGTCCTTCATCGTACCGAGGCCCCACTCGTACCTCGGATGCCCCTCAGCCCGCAGGAAGAAGTACCTATTATGCCAATGGGACACCTTCGAGGGAGCCTCTATCTTAAGCTTCTACCGAGGAGACAGATAGTACACCCCTCCTATGGCCTTGACGCTAAAAAAGCGCATCAACACCTCGAAGGACAACTCGCCAACGCCATAGCAGACAGACCCCAGCCACCACCGACCTAATGGAATTCGAGGTCGGGTTGACATATGGGGATCGAAAGTATTCTTGAAAGCTAAGGAAAATGGGGCCAAAGAAACCTAAGACCAGCTATCAAGCTATCTACATACACGGTAATAAATCCTCCTGGAGGGCCATCGCCCTATCATCCGGTCGCAGCACCACCACGCCTCCTCCCAATACGGTATTCCTTCATATCTCAAAAGCTCCTCCAGTCAACCTCGACCTCGCCACGCCAACCTAAGTCCGTCCCATACCGATGATACCAGTGGGACCCTAGCACTAAGTCCTATGGACCTACCAGCGTTATAGCACATATAGTCCTTTATATCGGAGGCACACGCCAAAACCGAGGCGTAACCGAATTTTCGAGCGAGAAGGAGAAGATGAAGAATACATACTTACTTTTCATGAGATGTTTGGCTCCTTCAACAAGTTCGAAAAAGTGGGAAGATTTTCAAAAGTATAATCTACGATGCAAGTGTGGAAGAAGAAAGTGAACAGCTTGCCTTATTTGGGCCTATTTATAGGGCAAGTGGCGCCAAAACGGCCGCCTCAACTTCCACACGTGCCTACCCGCGATTGGATGTGGGACGCCGCGACGTGGTTCGAGCACCCAACCGCCGCTTGCGCGTATGACGTACTCTACGGTAAGATGCACCACCACCGATCGTGTGATGATTACGTTGACCTCATACGGCTCGGACCTCGGACTCGTCCGCTTCCATCCAAGGTGGCGGCGCCAGATCGGACCTCGGCGCCCCGCCAACGAACATCGCCCCTGCAAGAACATCCCTATCCAGCTTGGACCTCGGCGTCCTCCAGAAGTCGGCGCCGCTAAGGCCACATCTCGGCTTCCCCCGGGAGGGCGGTGTCACTCAGGACGGACCTCGCTATCATCCAGCATGATATCTCTATCGAGATACGCCTCGGTCGGACCTCGGCATCCTCCAGAAGAGCGGTGCCGCTCCAGATCGGACCTCGGTGGCACTCAGGACGGACCTCGGTATCATCCAGCATGATATCTCTATCCAGGTCTGCCCCCAGGTCGGACCTCGGCATCCTCCAGAAGAGCGGTGCCGCTCCAGATCGGACCTCGGTGTAACCTGTACAGGGGTCCCTATCCAGGTCGGACTTCGACTTCCTTTCGCAGCACATCTTTGTCAAACGACCGACGACTCCAGCTCGGTCCCCAACAAGCAGCGCATGCCCGGATCGCCAAACCGTCTACCTCAGTTCGAATCCAAGCGAACCGATCAAATCCTGACACCAAAGAGATCGAGAAACCTTCGAGAACGGCATCACCGAACAACATCCTACCTCGCAACGCGTTCTTCACTTCACCTCGGCATGGCTGTTCTCGACTATTCGGGGCTATGATGGATATGGCCCAACCACATGGCCCAGCGACAGCCCAAACGAGCCGGGCCTCGACATTAGTAGCGGCCCGTGCGGTTAAGCCCAAGGCCCACCTTCAAACCCTAATCACCCCCAACCCTAATCGCGCCACCTGCACGTAAGGCCAAAGGCGTCCCTACGGAGGAAAGGCTAACAGCCCCTATGGACAAGAGGAACAGTCCACACACGTATGCTAAGAGTCCCTACATGGGAGGATCGGTTCCCTTTAGGGGCACTCGTATATATATAAATAGAGTTAGATCAAGGTAGAAGGGTTAGCAACTTCTTGAATACTAAGAGCTTTTAGCCATACTCACCGTAATCAAAACATAGTGAAAGTATTGAGGAATCACTCCTCCGTGGACGAGATCTCATTAACGATCGAACCACGAAAAGCCTTGGTGTTCTTTATCGCTTACATAAATCTTGCATACTAACATATATTAGATTTATCGTGAGCTAAACTCAATTGAAATCAACACCTCAAACCAAGTGGCTCACTATGAATGTTGTTCGCTTCCTATGGTGATGAAAGATAAGAAACCTTTATTTATGGAAATACTATCTAAACGCTTACTAACCAAACAGAGAAGAATATATTTAAACCCAATAATCATCTAATAACATACACGCTTGAAGAATAATTTTATCGTGAATGCATGACAAATTAATTGCATCAATAAATCCACATTTATGTCTTGTGAATAATAAAGACATGAGCCTCCCAAGAGCAAATATAGAATTAGCAACACATCCGTGAACTCGCAAGAAACATCATATTAGAAGCATGATTCGGGAGGAAAGCATCGACATATAGAACACATATACAATCATCCACCCGCATCACACTATTCACGATATATTTATTATTGGCCGAGGAGACTTATGGCTTTATGGATATCAGTATAGCAGCGAAGAAAAGAGGAAGTATATCGATGGGATATGGTCAACCACTCGGGCCCAATAGTAGCCCAAGTCCCAAGTGAACTGGGCTTGACCTAATTGACGGCCTACGCGGTTCGGCCCAAGGCCCGACACCTAAACCCTTTTGAAGATCAACCATATCCTATCGGATATGGAAGGAGATATTCAAGGAATGGATATCTCTTCTGAGATCGGATCCATAGTAGAGTGATCCACAACATGTATAAATAGAAGTTAGATTGAAGGTAGAGGGGTGGGCAACTATTCAATACTCAAGCTTTTAGATACACTCATTGTAATCTCATATAGTGAGCGTATTGAGGAACCACCTCCAGTGGATCGTAGATCTTTCTTTTGATCGAACCACGTAAAAGCCTCTCGTGTTCTTTACTGCTTTCATAAATCTCGCACACACAAGATTTATCATTGGCGCCGTCTGTGGGAAAATCTGAACGAAAAGCTTCGTTTTCTACACAAAATCAATGGCAAGGACTCGTGCAACCATTAGCGCCGCCGGAGGTCCGGGCGATGACAGATAGTCAAGATCCCAACCGGCCATTACGCAAAGACCGAGGAAAGAGGTCGCATTGCCGATAGCAACAACACACCCGAGGGTTACATAGAAACATACCTATACACCTCAGGACCGCCGCTACCTGGGAGAAGGAGGCTCGACCTCAACACCGGTGAACAGGCGGTTCACCAATCTCATGAGGTCCTTGGCAGAGCCGTGTCCGAATTCCTCAACGCCAACATCGGCCAATTTCAAAGTTTTCTGAGCCAAAGGACGAACGGAGCAGGAACCTCAAGAACGCCTTAATGGCGATCACGGCGCCCGAGGTCGTTCGCCTCCGAAATGACCAAGAATGTTCACCTCGGCGAGATAGCGAGAGCGCCACCGGTGAGATAGTCGAGAGTGTCCACTTCATCGATATAGCCGAGAACGTTCACCTCAAAGATCCCGCTCGCCGATCACCTCGGCAAGTCATCCCTAACCATTCACCCTGGTGATATCCACGAAGTCAATCACCTCGGTACAACTACCGAAGTCAGTCACCAAGACACGTCCCCGAGGCCAAACGGGACCGAAGAGAAGAAAGGCGAGTCGATCCTCATCAAAGAGACGATAGACGTCGCTATCGGTCTCCCCACCCTCCCGAGAGGATGGCAACGACCTCCGAGATTCGGCCCGATGCACGGACGGATTATCTCCCTTTCAAGGGAAATCACGGATACACCCGCCGCAACGATATCGGGCACCCAACATCGCCAGCATCGATGGCCTCGGAGATCCCTCCGATTTTCTTTTCGCTATACTACCAACATGACAAATCGAGGAATGGAAGATTTTCACATGTGCAAGATCTTCCCGAGTGCTGATCTCCAACGCACGACGATGGTTTACCTCCTTCGCCGAGCAAAGATACATGCCTTCGGAGATCTCATGGATCGATTCAGTGGCGTTTACCAAAGATGTCACCTCGAAACCATCATCCGATCTCCTCACCATCCGCCAAGGACGAAAGAGCGATGTCAAATTTCATCTCACGGTTTATCGAGGAATCCCTTAAAATCGATTATAGTAACGATCTCTACATCATCAATGCGTTCGAAGCGGGATCCGACTGGCGCCACGAACAAAGAAATCACGGGGAGAAGCAAGACGGCATGCAGTAGCCTTTGGACCACGGTGGATAACTATGTCGAAGGGGCGAGTCGGATCGTAAGAAAAGAGAGATATGGACGAGACGGCCGAGAAGAAGAGGCCGGATGATCGGGAAGGGCACCGATCGCGAAGTGCCTTCGATAGAATCAAAAGGCCCATTGGGTCAGTTGGGACCTCGGCCAAATCCGGCAACAATCTGCTCAAGTCGAGGCGAAATATTCGAGCTCCATACTTAGCTCTTCCCAAAACCACCTCCCATGAAAGGAGGATCCAAGAAAAAGTCAAAAGACATGTATTGCGACTATCACGAGAGGTATGGTCACAATACCGACGATTGTAGAAGTCTGAGCTCGGAAATAGACGAGCTCGTCAAGAAAGGTGCACTCAAGAAGTACCTCGACCGCACCACGAGCGAGTCAAAAAACAAGAATCGAAGAGGAAAGAACGAGGGTGGCAACAATTGTGGGCCGACCTCGAAGACCACGCACCCTGACGATGACGAAGATGACGGTCCCAATGCAATGGAGCAAGTATATGCAATCACCGAACTCCCATAGATGCGATGAGGTCGTCACTTGAAAACCGAGCTCGGAGACCGATCCCTAGGAGCCTAAAACAAGCAACTTGGGACGGTGAGAGCATCTTGTTTTCAACGACGACCCAAGACCCAAGTCATGCCCATCAAGATGATATTACTATACAAGCGGTGGTGGGCAATAAGAACGTCCATAGGGTCTACATCGACATCGGTGCCTCTGTCAAGATCATTTTCAAAAGTCGCTTAGACAAACTCGAGGTCGGAGGGATCCAGATTCATCCAAAGACCGTCTAAGCTACGGAGCTTCACTCAGAGGCGACACAACGAAAGCGTTATCACCCTTCCCACACGTAGGGCGTGCTCCCGTCGGTTACCAAAGCCTTCAATTCTTCCCGGTCGAGCTTCTCTCCATATAACATAATCCTCGGAAGGATTGGCTATATGCCACCAGGCCGCCTGCTCGGTCTACCACCTCACCATCAAAATACCCACCCTACCGGGTATTGAGTATCCAGGTGATCAGCAAATGCGAAAGAATGTCTAAGGATTTCACCAAGACGAGGCCTTACCTCGGGCTAGCAATTCTGAGAACCTCCTCGAAGTTGTCACCCCAAGATGATCTAGCGGCGACCTCCAATTATATGATGGCGATCCCGCCAGGTCGTCAAGGTCGGCACCTGTGGTCCGTGACATTCGACAACATGTTAAGCAACTTTTGAGGGAATACAGGGGCGTGTTCGCGTGGTCCCCACTCGACATGATCGTAGTTTCACCCGAGCTCATCATTCATCGACTCAACATCGACCCGGCACCAAACCGGTTTGACAAAAGAAAAGGGCATTTGCAGCGAGGCGACAAGGTGATAAGGGACGAAGTGACCAAACTCGAAAGCCAAGATCTGTCAGACGGGTCAAGTACCCAACTGGATGGCTAACCTGTCATAGTTCGAAAGCCGGGAGGGTGGCGATGTGTGTCGAGTATAACGACCTGAATAAGCCTTTGCCGAAGATCACATCTTTGTCACAGCCGACCACTTAATCAAGTAATTAAAGTCGTGACTTAAGTCGGCGTGGGTTAAGAAGGAAATTACGATACCAATAATACATGTCAAACAATAATTTGACCTCAACTTTCAACATGGATGGATCTAATCATTTATGGTTCAAAGAAGTAGAATATAATTTGATAAAGATTTATTTTAGGTCTTGATCCATAATAGAGGATCAAATAAAGAAGAATATCGTGCGAGGACAATGGATCACAAGAGAATAACCAATATCAAAATGTACATCTTCAAGCATGCTTTGACAACATTGAAAACTTATTGACGTTCAAAGCATGGTTCGACGATGATTCAAGACATTATATAACATTGGATCCAACAAAGCAGTTTACGAACTTTCGAGTAAATCCTTGTTCACGGAAGCAAGTCGACATCATAATAAGAATGTCGAAATCATAACAACGGAATAAAGATTCTTGTCGAAACATGATCACTTCTCTTTAGTAAAACACATAAACAATTAAAGGCGAAGTTCGCGAGAAATGTGGTTGAGAATTATGTATGAAGACATAAAACTCGGGGCATCAAAACATGATAACTTCAAATAAATCATATCAACAATTTAACAATTTCATTATGAATTGAACGTTTAGAAGCTCCTTGCACAACATTCGATTCCAAAGATCCTCTCAAGCTCAACTGCGTTTAGAAATACATGCGGGCGTGAGTACAAAATGCACTCGGTGGGTATCGCCAAAACATTTGAAACATTGCCCTTAGGGCTATATGATTGACTTGCCATAACATTTGCAATGCACCGAGGTTTTAGTGAAATAACTTCGTGCATGCTTTTCATAAATAAACACTTACTTGCTTTCATTTCGTGGGATCATCATAAAATATGCATATGCATGGTCTATGTCTGCAGACAACTTTTCTTCCCATATCCACGGATTATGTCTATGTGTTGAGAAGTAGCCTCCTTCTCAAACACGCTATGACCAGAAGGTCGCTATCCGACGTCGGTAAATCTCACATCATAACATACCCGTGTTGATGGACCCGAAGGTACCATGCCGACCATACTCTTTTATCATTTCTTTCTTTCATTCCGTGGATAGGTAATGCATCATGCTCATGTACTCAAAAGCAGACAAGTCATTTAACTTTGAAACTTTGCTCATAAATGCATTTCATATCATTTTGAAACATAAAAGCATAAGCATATCATATTAGAAAATATTTATACCCACGGATGTTCCTTAGAGCTAAGGAACAAATTCTCAATTCATTTCTTTCTTTATCCATATAAAGCGACATAAAAGCTATCGAGCCAAACAAGAACATTACTCATATTAGTCGTCGACACGATCATATCTTCTTGATATCAAATCTAAGACACTATGGTCTATCAAAACTTGGGTCATTTCATCCTTTAACATCTTATTAGCAAACAAATTCTATCTAAATTTTGGCGGTAGAACGTTTATAAGCGATCGCCATATTAAAACCAAACAATCCAAACATAGCTCAAACTCCACCAATTCATCACCATATGTTTCAATGAACATATTAAACTCAATACCAAGCTTCAATCATCGATCTTAGCCCATAATCCAACGCCCCTCAAGGCGTCACTTTTAGGCTAACGTCGAAAATTCACGTAAGATGTTATCTAACACCAGCGAATCTATATACATGCTCAACTATCATTAAAGATCATTAATTTATCAATGAAACATAAAGATCAAAGCTTTGGCTTTGAAAACAATTTTCGACGTCGAACTAAAATTTTTCGGTTTTAATCGTCGGTAGAAAATCCGAATAAATCATTTTAAGCTTTATTCATATCATAGAATCCAAATATGAGCTCATAATGATCAAATAAAATCAAAATTTCATCAATATGGAAGCTAGGGTTTCGGTCACTTTAGGAGTTTTCCAACGGTTTCGATTTCAAACGTTTTCTCGTTCAAAACATGTTTATATCAATTCCTCAACACATATATGAAAGAATATTAGGCATAACAACATCATATATTCAAGATCATGGTCTCCATGATTTTGAAAATCATCAATATATCAACAATGAGCATATGCTTAAAATTTCAACATTAAACAACTTATCGTGACGAATCTAACGTAATATCAAGAAATAATCGAACAACAACATCTCCTTCATATTTCATCTAAAGAACCGAAATTATAACATGCTCATAAGTTCATATTTTCAAAATTTCAAACCGTAGATGCGTTAAAGATTGAGAAATACCTTGGTTTGAAGACGGTTGAAAATCCAACTACCGGATCTTCTAAAATTGAGCTTGAAAATTTTCACCTTGGGTGTGTGTGAGTGTGTGTTTCAAAAATTTGAGAAGAAAATGATAGTGAATAGTGATCTTCCAAAATTTAATGGATATTTAATAAAGTTTCTATTTTATTTTCCATTTTCTTTAATAAAAGTGATTATACATCAAATTCTAGAGAATTCTCAAGAATTCTCCAAAATTCCACCATTTTCCCTTTTCTTTAATACATGATGAATAATCATGTTTTATAAATTTACAAAAATGTACATTTGTCTACAAATAATACCAACGTTATAAACGCATGCTATTAATCCATATTGTTTCAATTTCAAAACTCAATTTCTAATAAAATGCTCTCTACTTGAAATCCTCTTTTAAAACTCAAATAACATATTGTAATCATCAAACTTTGATTGTAAAAACATTTTTGGCTTCCAAAAACCATTTTAGACATTCGGCCGACGATTAGGGTTTAATCGGCAAATGCCGATATCACAAAAACAAGGATTTGAATTTCTTCATTTTATAAAATCAAGACTTCGTTGAGCATGTATCTATCATCTCAAGACCCTTGGAATCTAGGTCTTCTTATTCTAAACAAGACCTAAGAATCTTGTCTTAGGTTCTATCTCGAATAAATCTAAAATTCTATTTTCTTGTCTCAAGCTTTAAAACAAAGCTTACGGCTTAAACAACACTTTCTTAAGGATGCAATGCCGCTTCTTATAACTCTTAATTAAGAGTTAATCTACGCTACATGAATCGAGGTATTACATTCTCACCCCACAAAAATTTCGTCCTCGAAATTTAGCATGTCGCCAGAATCTCGAGCACTTCTTTCTCATCGATCTTTAACTTCCGTGTCGATTTCAGACGCATTCTAGCTTCTCTTCATAACTTAGATCTGTTTCAGGAATAACGTTCTTTTGATGTATGATGTGTTTTAGATCAAACACATATCTTCGTTATTGCGACACATGGAATACATCGTAAATATTTCCAAAACTTGGAGACATCGTAATTCTGTAGGCGATTATTCCAATCTTCTCTTGAATCTCGTTCAACTGATAAATCTTGGTTTGAACTTTTCTTTGATTCCAAAGCGATGTATTCCTTTGGAAGAATATACTTTACTGAAAACTTCTCTTCAATCTCAAGCTTAGTTCCGTTCGTCTTGTATCTGCATAGAATTTACGATGATTTTGAGCTTCTTTTCTTGATTTATCGTCGACCATTTCTTCGATCGCTTACGGTCCAAGCACTTTTCGTTCTCCAACGCGTTCTTAAAGAGTGGCGATCTACACTTTATGCCGCAGAGGGCTTTATAAAGCGTCATATAGATCGTTGCTTGATAGTTGTTGTTGTATGCAATTTTAATCTTTTACTCGTCTCTGGTTAAAACTCGTCCACAAACTAGATATTTGTATATTCGAGCTAACTTATCAGCTTCATACATATAGAGATCTCAGGAGAAAGAACTTTTGATGTAATTCCCACTAGAAATTTGCGGACCATCTTAATCGATCGATATACATAGGAGACACTCTCGATTAGAGCACTTCCAAACTTGAAAACTCGCTACGGCGAACTCATTTTCGACATCACCGGGCTACTATTTCTATTGGAAGATAGAGGATTACGGCGGAAAAAGCTCGAAATTATCGATCGATTTAAAGCAAATAAGATATAGGTGAATCATGAGAAGAATTGTCACTTTCAAATTTTTCGTTTGTTTTAAAAAGAGGATTTCTTTTTCTGGGTGGTATACTGCATTGCAAACAATTACCAAAATGCAGTATGTTTCATTTATCAAAAACGAGAAAAAGTTCTTCATCAACAAACAAGCTTATATCTAGGATCTTCTTAATTGTTTATCACAAGGTTATGATATGAAATAACATAGCTCGATAGCAAAATGATCATATAGATCTCAAAGGAAAGAAAACTGCTTCTTTGAGGGCTTTTACAAAAGCGAGGAAAACTTTGCACAAGCATATTGGTGCTTTAACATCTCGGGCAAAACACATCTGGTATGGCTTCTCAGGCACGTTACCACATCATAAAAATATCCATAATATCGCTAATCTATATATACACCCATATGTCCACATAGCTGTCATCATTATCATTCTTTTCTTCCATCTCTATTACTCTATTATTACCGTCATCAATGACTTCATAGGAGTCTAACCTCTCCATATTTTCTTGATCTCGGGAGATAGCGGATCATTAGCACGATCGGAAATGAGTATAAGGAATCTATTCGGGATAAAGGATGTCGAAGATCGGTCATGAAAGACATTTGTCGATATTTAGAAGTGAAGTCAATGTGCTAACAACCGGTAAAAATCGAGTTCATACATAAAAGATTTTGAGACATCCGGGTCTCAACGAATTAGCAAGTCTCTTTTCAATTCTCAATTGAGAAGTTTCATAAACATGAGAAAATAGAACAAAGCGAATCGGTATAAAAATCCCAAGAGATGCGATAATCTTGACCATACCAATCTAGGTCAATAGGAAACATTTCGGGATGGAGATAAAATAATCAAACTATGTAGGATCTACGTCGGACTCAAGCATAAATAGTGAGTATCCGCAAAAGACTCTATTTCTAGAGCATGGGTACTAGCATCATATTACGGGGTGGTAGGATCAACATCAATGGTTCAACGTTCTCTTTATCATTAGGTATAAAAGAAAACTTACCAGCCAACTGAAGCTGACGAATAGCTGAGATGAAATCAGTCATAGAGGAAAAAGAGCCAAAAGGAAATTCAAGTGTACATAATAATAAGAACTGATGATAGTTAGGAGTATGGAAAAATAATTAGCGAAAAATGAGAGTTACGTGCCAACGGATGGTCCGGAGTATTTATAATTGATGGGTCAAAACCCTAAATTCTCATCAGGCCGTGGTGCCTAGCAGCCGGACTAGCGATTGCTAAGGAGATCACTAACTTCATGACAAGCATGGAGCAACTTGCGACTTAGCTAGCGATAGGGCGGTTATGAGCTTCTTGTTCCTTTTTGTCTTTGATCACTTCTTTGCGTATGCATCGGTCGTCACTTGAAAAGCCAATCTCGCCACTCCTTAAGCCATAAAAATAATCTGGAGTATTCCACCTGGTCCCCATTGCAATGTTCTCATATGCCTCTTCTTACAAGCGATGGAATTTAGCGAGAATTTCACTCTAGATAAGCTGCCCATTTGGTGTATATAGATAGAAGCGCTCTCTAATCTTTGCTGATGACGACAAACGAGATAACGATAAACAAATCGTACTCTTTCGAACTGTCTAAACGATCCTCGTTATCGTAGCTAAAAGAATACACAAATGCTAGCAGAAAACATATTCATGTTGTTCTGCCGTCTTTTCTCATAATGTCTTTTCAACTTTAACTCATAAAATATTTCTTATTTCAAACATACTTTTTCATATAACAATTCATTCAATAAAGCATGTACTCAATCATCATCTGTGATAATCATAATCACAAGCATAAGCATAATCATAAGCTCTTACCTGGTGAGCTAGAGATGATGGAATCGGAATGCTGAGCTTCTCTTAAGAACAATTGACTCTTTAACTTATATTCTCAAATCGGAATCAACAAGCGATTCTATAAACTCAGATTCTCATGATAGAGTCCAACAATTGACTCCATAAACTTAAATTCTCAAGCAGTCATTCGAAAAAAGAATCACATACTCAAGGTGCATAAAGCGCACAAGACTACAAAGATTCATGAATTTAGAATTTAGGATAGCGCCTTGTCTGCACAAGGATTCATGAGGACTTACAAGTTCGAATTGAAACCATGCTCAACTATTCAAAAATTCACAAGGATTTACAAGTCCATAAGTAAAAACGTGCACAAACTGTATAACACTCACAAGGGGCTCTGAGTTCGAGTTGAAAACTATACATGATCGCACAAATTTACAAAGGCTCACGGTTTCGAACTCGAAACCTCGCTCGATACCATTACATCATGCCACCGACCACTTAATCAAGTAATTAGTCGTGACTTAAGGCGTGACGTGGGTTAAGAAGAAATTACGATACCGATAATACATGTCGAACAATAATTTGACCTCAACTTTCAACATGGATGGATCTAATCATTTATGGTTCAAAGAAGTAGAATATAATTTGATAAAGATTTATTTTAGGTCTTGATCCATAATAGAGGATCAAATAAAGAAGAATATCGCGAGGACAATGGATCACAAGAGAATAACCAATATCAAAATGTACATCTTGAAGCATGCTTTGACAACATTGAAAACTTATTGACGTTCAAAGCATGGTTCGGACGATGATTCAAGACATTATATAACATTGGATCCAACAAAGCAGTTTACGAACTTTCGAGTAAATCCTTGTTCACGGAAGCAAGTCGACATCATAATAAGAATGTCGAAATCATAACAACGGAATAAAGATTCTTGTCGAAACATGATCACTTCTCTTTAGTAAAACACATAAACAATTAAAGGCCAAAGTTCGACAGCGAGAAGTGTGGTGAGAATTATGTATGAAGACGTAAAACTCGGGGCATCAAAACATGATAACTTCAAATAAATCATATCAACAATTTAACAATTTCATCATGAGTCAAACGTTTAGAAAGCTCCTTGCAAACATTCGATTCCAAAGATCCTCTCAAGCTCAACTGCACGCGTTTAGAAATACATGCGGGCGTGAGTACAAAATGCACTCGGTGGGTATCACGCCAAAACATTTGAAACATTGCCCAGGGCTATATGATTGACTTGCCATAACATTTGCAATGCAGAGGTTTTAGTGAAATAACTCGTGCATGCTTTTCATAAATAAACACTAACTTGCTTTCATTTCGTAGGATCATCATAAAAATATGCATATGCATGGTCTATGTCTCAGACAACTTTTTCTTCCCATATCCACGGATTATGTCTATGTGTTGAGAAGTAGGCCTCATACTCAAACACGCTATGACCGAAGGGTCGCTATCCGACGTCGGTAAATCTCACATCATAACATACCGTGTTGATGGACCCGAAGAATTACCATGCCACGCCATACTCTTTATCATTTCTTTCTTTCTTTCTTTCATTCCGTGGATAGGTAATGCATCATGCTCATGCTCAAAACAGTAGTCGTTTAACTTTGAAACTTTGCTCATAAATGTATTTCATATCATTTTGAAACATAAAAGCATAAGCATATCATATTAGAAAATATTTATACCCACGGATGTTCCTTAGAGCTAAGGAACAAATTCTCAATTCCATTTCTTTCTTTATCCATATAAAGCGGCATAAAAGCTGTCGAGAGCCAAACAAGAACATTACTTATATTAGTCGTCGACACGATCATATCTTCTCGATATCAAATCTAAGACACTATGGTCTATCAAAACTTAGGTCATTGCATCCTTTAACATCTTATTAGCAAACAAATTCTATCTAAATTTTGGCGGTAAGAACGTTTATAAGCGCATCGCCATATTAAAACCAAACAATCCAAACATAGCTCAAACTCCACCAATTCATCACCATATGTTTCAATGAACATATTAAACTCAATACCAAGCTTCAATCATCCAATCTTAGCCCATAATCCAACGGCCCAAAGGCGTCACTTTTAGGCTAACGTCGAAAATTCACGTAAGATGTTATCTAACACCAACGAATCTATATACATGCTCAACTATCATTAAAGATCATTAATTTATCAATGAAACATAAAGATCAAAGCTTTGGCTTTGAAAATAATTTTCGACGTCAAACTAAAATTTTTAGTTTTCAAATCGTCGGCGAAAAATCGAATAAATCATTTTAAGCTTTATTCATATCATAGAATCCAAATATGAGCTCAAAATGATCAAATAAAATCAAAATTTCATCAATATGGAAGCTAGGGTTTTCGGTCACTTTAGGAGTTTTCCAACGGTTTCGATTTCAAACGTTTTTCTCGTTCAAAACATGTTTATATCAATTTCTCGTTCAAAACATGTTTATATCAATTTTCTCGTTCAAAACTGAATTTCTCAAGAAGGGTTGAAGGCTAACCCACCAAGGTGAAAACGATACTTGACATGCAGTGCGAAAGACCGTTTGTGAGATCCACAAACTCACCGGCTACTTAGCCGCTCTCGATGGGGTTCCTATCACGGGCTGCGGAGAAACAACTCCCTTTCTTCAAAATCTTGAGAAAGCCGGGACTTCGCTTTGGGAGGAAGAACACCATCTTGTCTTCACACACTAAAGGTACCTCGCCGACCTGCCCGGCTGTCAGCCCCGAAGAGAAAGCGAGCTCCTTTCCTTATATCTAGCCGCCTCGGATAAGGCCATCGATGCGGTACTTATGCGAGATGAGCTCGGGCGACAACTTCCTATTTACTTCATCGGCCGAGCTCTCAAAGGACCGGACCAGACCACACCAAACTTGAAAAAATAGCATTAGCAGGTGAGCATGAGCAACGTCTCGACCTTATTTTCAAGCCCATTCCGTCCGGTGCTAACCGCGGTTTACCTCGAGATAAGTCTTGTCAAAACACGAGTCGTCGGGACGTATCGCTAAGTGGGCCTTGGAGCTCGGTGAGCATGATATCTTATACTTCCCGACCTACCACAAAGGGACAAGCTCGGCCGACTTCTGGTAGAAGCCAAGTTTACCGAGGTCGATCATACCACCGAGGTCACTCCAACCTCCGCGCCTGGCGGAGGAACCTACCTCGACCCACCCAACGGCGGTTGGCAAATGTGCGTGGGCGGGCCTCATACAAAGCAGTGGCGGGGCGGTATCTTCTTCTCGGTCGGAGAAACAAGAAGTAACCTCGCGCCTTGATTTTCCTTCCCGACCACAAACAACGGTGGAATATGAAGCGATCTCGGACTTCGTCTTGCAAAAGAGTCGAAAGTGGATAAAATCCGGATATTCGGAGATTCCTAGGTGGTGGTAAACCAGTCTTAGAAATCTGAGGCAAAGAGGATAGGATGAGCAATACCTTGAAAGCAAAAGAAATGCTAACTGTTTTGGTGTTCACAATTCACCGAATCCCGTGAGTGAGAATAGCCGAGTGATGTCCTCGACAAATTAGCACCGTCATCAACAAATCTACCCGGTGGAGGAAGTTCAATCCGAAGTATCAAAGAGCCCCGCGTCGGCATCATCACGAGGCCGAACGAGCTGGATGACTCTATCTGAGCTTACGGAAGAAGGCGTGCTTTCGGGATCGGCTCAAGCCAAAAAATGATGGTCAAGTCGAGAGATACCTTATGCACGAAGGAACACTCTATAGAAATCCTACCTCCAGCCCTCACGAGATGCCTTGGGCGGAAGAGGCGGACTATGTGCTTAAAGAAATTCACATGGGGTCTTGTGGAAGTCACGTCGGATCACGAGCTCTCTCAAAACGTTGAGGTCGGGATATTATTGGCCCACCTCGTCACGGATTCGGTAGAGCTCGTCAAAAGTGTTGAAGTGCCAACTTCACGCTACGGTTAAGCTACCTCAAACCGACCTCGTGACCTACAAAGTCCTTGCCCTTTTATGCAGGTGGGGAATCGACATCGTTGGTCCTTCGATCGGCACCGGGCGGCGGTATTTGGTCGTGATCATAGACTACTTCACTGAGTGGGTCGGTGAACCTCTTTCAAACCTCACAAGTAAAAGGATTCGAGACATTTGTTTGGAAAAACATAGTTTTGGTTTCGGCATACCACATGTCTTGATCTCGGATAACGGCACCCGTTAAATCGACAAAATTTGAGAGAATGGTGTGAAGAGCTCCGGATCAAACAACAATTCACCTCGGTTGCTCACCCACAGGTGAGCGGTCGGACCAAGTGACAAGCGTACCATCGTCAAAAGGGTGAAGAAGAGGTTGGATCGAGCTAAAGGGATTGGGCTGAAAATCTCCTCAAGTCCTCTCGGTCATACGAGCGATACCTCGGACTTCCCACGGTGAAACACCCTTCAGACTTAGTCTCGGCACGAGGCTGTTATACCGGCCGAGATCGGTATCCGAGCCCAAGAACTCTTCCGCCGCGCGGGGCAACGAGGAGAACCTCTGAGTCGACCTCGATGCTCTAGAGGAAAAAGCGAGCTCGATTTCATCAATGAAGCCAAGTACAAATGCCGGTGCAAAGTACTATAACAAGAGGTGAAAGCCTCCACACTCCAAGTAGGCGACCTCGTCCTGAAACAATGAAGCCGATAAAGCCGGCGCTTTAATAAACTGGACCTACATGGGAAGGCCCATACGGCGTCGAAGACCTCGGCAAGGGGCTACAAGATTGCTCGCCTATCCGGTTGCACTTATCCCCGAACACGGCATATCACTCACGAGGAGGTATTTTACATAGCTTTCATTTCACGTCGGTATTATGTTAGCCCTCTTTTTCGAAGCACGATGTTGTTTACTTATCGATAAGGCGTATGTTTTCATTATGAGTGGATTACTTGTCGCGTCTTATATCTATGTGAAAATCCGTTCTCAACTCGGATGAAACATAATTTACCTTCAAAGGGGCGCCCTTGCGAAGATGACAAACCTACGGTAGGGTACTCAACTAAGCGGCCAGCGAGGATCATCCCAACCTGTCTGATTACTCGTTAATTTGAAACATCTACGTGCCGGCCTGAAGCAGTTACTTATTAATTTGAAACATCTACGTGCAGCGGCGTCAAAATCGGATCGAGGGACCACCCCTCTCGATATTCCTCGACAAACAAGGCAAGCACAGTTACTCATTAATTTGAGCGTCTACGTGCAAGGCATCTGATTACTCATTAATTTGAACATCTATATCAAACGGCGTCCAAATCGGATCTCGTGCAATTCCACCTCTTTATTGAGAAGATATACACTTGGTACATAGTCTAAATACATTTACGACTAAACCAAGTCCTAAGCTATATTTGTACCTCTTTATGGGGAAAATATATACTTGATACAAAGTCTAAATACATTTATGACTAAAAATCAAGTCTAAGCTATATCAAATCACTCGGGCCTCAGAGCTGCACTCGCCATAAACCACTGAAGCTACGAGTTGAAACAAAATCTCGGGTCGGCGATGAATACCTGGATGAACTCGGTACCTTCAACCCAATCAATGAGTCGGCATCGCATACGACTGCTCGAGCAACTGCTTTGAGCGCACAGAGGTGCCCCGCACAGAAGTGGGCGCCCACGGGGCGAGGCGAACTCCTGCCTCACGATCTCGCCATCCCACCAGGGCTCGACCTCGACCCAGGCGGCGTCCTTCCGCCCGACTGGCGTCCTCGCTCGTCCGACTTGCGGCGATGGGGCCCGACCACAAGATGACATTTCGACATATCCCGAACCCATTAGTCGGAGCACCTCGGCATGGTCCATATAGCCGCCCCCTCGACTTCTTGAACTCTCACGTCGGCGGGATCCCGGCATGCGGGCTCGGGCATCACGTCGCTGCAGACGACCTCATAAAGCTGGAGGCACTTGACCCGGTTCCTCAAGGCAATCTTTAAAGTTTTCTTGTTGGCCCCTCGCCGTCCCTCGGCGCATGCCACCGGCAAGCGGTGAGCTCGATCATCGACCTCGGATATGGTAATACCACGGATCGGTGGATCACCGCTTCATATTCCGCATGCTCCTCCGAGATCCGCCATCTTCTCTTGCGCCAGACTCGTTCTTCACTATGTCGGGCACCCTTGAATGCCGTCGTGAGACATCCGTCTCACGGACCTCGAGATGAATAATTCTCGACTTTAAGGCCGTTCTCTGCGGAGAGGCGGGTCACCTCGCATTTAACCGCTGAGGCTTTTCAGCCCATGGCGATACCGTGCTACCGACCCCAATGACTTGGCTATCCGTGCTGCACAAGTGCGGGTCATTTCGGCGGATCGGCTCGTCGAACACCACCTCCTCGTCCTTCCGGCTAATGCACCTCGGACCTCTTTCAACTTGGTGAAAGATCGTGATCTAGCCGATATATTGAGAAGGCAGTGCTAAAACAAGAGATAACACATTCATTTCAAAAGGTGTATTTATTATTCACAAAAGTGGAATTTTACAAAGCTCGAGATCTAATGACCCGTGATCAAACTATTACTGGTGGTCCACTGACACGAGCCTCGGTGGGCTCACTGCGCCTTCTGACACCCCGCCGGAGGGACACTCGACTCGGCCCACCTTCCTAGCTTCAACCCGCGCCTCGGCGAGGTTCACAAGCTCGGATCTTCGTCCTCCTTGCCCAGCAGGTAGCGGCCTCGGCCGTCGGGAGAAAGTGGAGGCCGCAAAGTCTCGGCGGGGAAGGAACTCGCCTCGGCAATCACACGGCGTGGTCGCCTGCGGCGTCTGGGAGGCGACCTTGACCCGGCCATACGACCTTGTCGAAGTCGGACATCTTAGCCGCCAACTTTTCGGATGGTGGGACACCACTGCGTCTAAGCACGGCGGCCAAGTCGGAAATGAAGGCGGAGAAGGTCTACGATTCGATGAGCGATGGCGAAGGCCCTCGACATCGGTCCTTGCCCGCCAACAAGGCACTCTTCTCTTGGCGAGCTTCTTCTCCGCCTCGGCCGTCTCTCGCGCACCCTCCGCTTCGGCGAGCCACGCAGGCACAGGTCTTCTTCGGGCGGCGGCTGGCCACTTGCGGCCTCGGCATCCGCCCTCCGCACCTCCTGTGGCGGCTAGCGCAGCCTCGCAGCGACCTCGTGATCTCGGCGGCAACCCGCTCCCTCTCGCACGCCTCATACGAGAGGCGCCCTCGGCGATGAGGCCGGCAATCCGGTGCATATCCCGGGTACGGTGCGGATCCTCCATCGTCGTGGTTACGTCCTAAAAATCACACAATAAAAACACATAGCATATGGAAATAACGGCGGACACGGTATAAACCCATACCTTCGGGAAGGATATGGGGAGCTTAGAACCGGCACCTCGTATGTAATCTGATGCGGGTATCACGCTACAGGGTTGGATCGGCCTCGGTGAGGTGCCGCCGTCACCAAGCCCAGGCGAGGTCGGCCCTTACCACAGTGCCTTGCTCGGCTCGATCCTCCTCGCCTTCTTTGGGGGCCCTGGCTCGGCGGCTGTGTTAGAGGTGTGCAAGCCGGCACCTTTGCCTTCTGCGTGGATCGAGCTTCCTTTGCACAATAAGAAGAAGTCCATTAACAATGACGCCGGACATATGAAATAAGGAAAAGAGGGTGCCCTACGCGATCCGACCCGATCTGAAGCCTCCGACCTATATATGCTCATTTCGGTATTATTCGGATCGTCCTCATTTGAAATCGCAAGATATTTCACGAATGTGTTGAGCTCGTCCTCTATGGCACCCAGTGCTTGACCTTCATCCTCGTCTTGCCCATACCCACTTATAACTCGGGTGCCCATCAACCCGCAAAAATACTTTCTTTGCCAATGGGGCAACTTCGAGGCGGTCACCGAGCAGATAGCGGTGACGGGTGGTATACCTCCTCCTGTACCAGCGCTAAAAAAAGCATCAAGATTTGAAAGCTCGCACTAAAAGCCGTAACAAGCAAAACCTATTGACCACCGATCTAATGGGTTGGTCAGCGGCATATCGAATTTGAAAATATTCACGAATGCTAAAAAGATGGGGCGAGGGAACCTAAGACCGGCCTTCAGGCGTCTCGTGTCGGTGATAAACCCGCGGGGGCCGTGGCTCTATCCACTGATTGCGGCGAGGCACCACCATACCTCCGCCGGAATATGGAACTCCTTCGCTATTCTACGGATCACCGATGATAAGCGCGCATTTTACGTTTATTGTTGATATTTAAAGATGAGTTTAGATCATTTAATATCGTTTACGTTTGGTTCTTAATGTTTTATCTATTTCTAGAAGATCTTGCTCTTGGGTGTTCTTTTGGTGTTGTGTAGGTCTATATGTTAAAAATCGAGCAAGGAGCGAAGCACGAGCAAAATGCACATCTGCCCGGTTCTAGCGACCAGACTGGCGGTCGCTAGGGTGGCCGCTAAACAACCAGTGACGCCCAGATCGGATGCGACCGCGACCACGTGCCGAGAGCAAGCCCGTAGCAGAAATCAACATGCTATTTCGCGGCCATGGCTAGCGACCGCTAGCTAGACGCAGTGAAGAAGACAGCGGAGATGCCTCGCGGTCGAGCTAGCGACCGTGAGGATCGATCGCGAGCGTGGCGGCGGTAGCGCAAATTAGGGTTTCCACCTTATCTATAAATTAGGCGAGCCTCCCTTGCACCTCCTAGGACCCAGACACGCGAGAGCAGTTTTATTTGGTTTTACCTCGGTTTAATTCTTTGTTTAGCTTTAGTTTACATTCTAGCATTAGTTTTCCATTGTTCTAGTTTAGTTCTTGTTGTTATCGATTGAGCGTTTTGTCCGATCGTTTTCGTTGTTTCCGTTTTTAGCTTGGGATTGGATTGAAGACCAACCATTGTTCATCAAGCCATTATCCGGGTTTTATGCATTTAATTTCCGTTTTATGGTTAAATCGTATTTTATTCCGTTTATTATGTCAGGTAATTTTCGTTCTAATCACAGGGTTTGCGTGATTCGATCTATATGTTGTGATTCTGTTATATTTATTTACCTTCGGGCATTGATTCATGATTCTTGGTGCTTATTATATGTGTTAATTTCGATCAATCTTGATGCATATCTAGTTGCCATTTAATTACGTAGCTTGTATTAATTGTCGTCGATCTTGAATGCGTGATACGGATAAACCTTGAGTCGTGGTGAGATAGGAACATCCGTTATGAAGCTTATTCTTTGTGATCTGTTTGGGTTGCTTGTTTTCACCTAGAGACATAACGATAATAGGGAAAACTAGTAATCTCGACCGCATATTATAAATAATTGAAGTTGTTGGTTATATATGTGATCTTCCGTCTTATGCGGATTAAAATTGGCTAATAGGAAGCAGGATAAACATCGTTGTGGATAGGATTAATGTATCCCTAGGGTTAGTCTTTCTTATCTGTTTTATCATCCATGATTTTATTGCTTTATTTTATATTTACGCATGGTTACCTTTGCTTTGGATTAATTTAGAAACCATTGAAACCTCTCGCTGATTTACGTGGCTTGAATAATGATGAATTATCGTTGAGCTAGCTTCTATGTTTTGTGATACAATTCACGTGGATGCGATGCTAGACTTACCTATATGCACAATTTTGGTGTTATAAAGTGAGCGATCAATTTTATAACAAAAAGTAAAATATATAAATGGTAAGTCGTATCGAGGATATCGCAGCATGCTGCTCAGCGATAATCATCGTGTGCAATGGTGAGTGAGCTGAGGCGGATGTCAGGGCAATGCGCGATAAAATAGCGATAATCGCGGATGAGCGAATGAAAAACTGGGGATCGTGTCTGTCTGTCCGTCGTTTATCTGTTCCTGTTACAATCGAACAGATGAAGATCACATGTAACAGCAACTCGGTGCGACGTTGCGGCGTGAATGCTGGTTTTCTGTGCGTCTCTGGGTGAAAACAAACTCACTCGGTCGGGTGAGAACAAGCTTTGGGTTGTTCTGTCTCGACTGCGACAAATTTATCCGTGTCGTCGTTCGATCGTTGACGGTGTCGATTGCGTGATCGTGGCGACGACTGGTATCAGGTGATCGAATGCATATAAATGGCGCAGAATCGCGATCGATGCGGAGGCTAAATAGCGAGATCTGTTATATCTGGATCGGCTCGGATTGGGCGGTCTGAACATAAACGGAATAATAATACGATTTAACCATAAAACGGAAATTACATGCATAAAACCCGGATAATGGCGCTGATGAACAATGGTTGGTCTTCAATCGATCGGCGAAAACGAAAACAACGGAAACGACGGACAAAACGCTCAATCGATAACAACGGCTAGAACAACGGCGAACGAATGCTGGAATGTAAACTAAAGCTAAGCAATGAATGGCGAGGAAAAATCAAATAAAACTGTTTTGGCGTGTCGGGTCTAGGAGACGCAAGGAGCTTTGCCTGTTTATAGATAAGGGTGGAAACCTGATTCTGCGCTGCTGCCTACGTCTCGCGACCGATCCTCGTGGTCGCTAGCTCGGCCGTGAGGCATCTCCCGGCGTGCTCTCTTCTTCATGATCGCCTCCTGCGCTTTCGGGGTTTCCTCATGACCTAGCTGGCGGTCGCTAGCCATGGCCGCGAAATATAGCGATGATTTCTCGACCTTTGGGGCTTGCTCGGCGTGCACGCAGGTCGCGGTCGCGTCGATCTTGGCGTTGCTGGTCGCTGGGCGGGCGGATGTGCGTTTTGGCTCGTGCTTCGTTCCTTACTTCGATTTTAACATATAGACCTACACAACACCAAAAGAACACCCACGCGATGTCTTCTTCTAAATAGATAAAACATTAAGAACCAAACGTAAACGCACATGATCTAAACTCATCTTTAAATATCAACAATAAGCGTGTAAATAATGGTTTATCAACCGACGATCGAGATCGACTTAGCGTCCACGATCTTATACTCGTCCAGACGGAAGATATCGGCGGAACCTGGCGCTAATACCCTAGATTTACCCGTCAAGTTATGGCACATATAATCCCTAATCTCAACTTCACTATCGGGGATGAAGATGATCGGCGGAATCTGAGCAAAGAGAGGATGAAGAAGACATACTTACTTTTTCAATGAAAGATTTTGCTCGTTCGACAAAGTTACGAAAATTTACGGAATAAGTTAAAAAATTTCTCTGGAGCAAATGGATGAAGAAGAAATGAGCAGTTTCTTTATCCCCCTATTTATAGTACAAGTAGGCGCCCAAACGCTATTCAACTTCCCGTGGGACTTGGCGTGAGGCGGATCTGCGTGTTTGAGCACCAACTAACCGCAGCACGAGATGGCGTATTCTAGGGCCTTGAGACATGCGGTCGATCATGCAATCATCGCACAGCTTGGCCCGGCCAACTCGATTCGGACCTCGGCAACCTATGCGGATCGATCTAGAGCAATCCATCTCGATTCGGACCTCGCAAAGCTGTACCGTCGAGTCGAAGAGAATCCACTCGATTCGGACCTCGGCATTCTCCTAACGAAATATAGCCGTCGACTTCACTCGATAATTCACCTCGGCCGTCGTCTAACAACATCCGAACTTCGACGGCTAACGATCGATTCGAACCTTGACATTACGACAAAGGATATCGCCACCCACTTCGGGCGGCCTCGGTTCGGACTCCACAAAGGTCCGGCATAGTCCTAAGCGGCAAAACATCCATCTCGGTGTGAACGCGCCAATCGCCGAATCGACCACAGCATCAAAAGGCGGATAATCTTGACAAAAGCGAATGAGCAACAACCAACCTCGGCAAAATTCATTCTTTACCCCACCGGCACGGTTGTTACTCGACTAATTGGGGAGGGGCTATGATGGGATATGGCGAACCACTCGATCGATAGCGAGCCCAAGTCCCAGTGAACTGGGCACGACCTAATAAACGACTCTGCGGTTCGGCCAAGGCCGACACCTAAACCCTTTTGAAGGTCAACCATATCTGCTCGGATATGGAAGGAGATATTGAAGGAGATATTCAAGGAATGGATATCTCTTCTGAGATCGGATCCGTAGTAATCTAGAGTGATCCACAACATGTATAAATAGAAGTTAGATTGAAGGTAGAGGCGTGGGCAACTATTTGAATACTCAAGCTTTTAGATACACTCATTGTAATCTCATATAGTGAACGTATTGAGGAACCACTCATCCGTGGACGTAGATCTTTCTGTTGATCGAACCACGTAAAAGCCTCTCGTGTTCTTTACTGCTTTCATAAATCTCGCACACACAAGATTTATCATATACCTAATCAACAAGTACCATTCATAGCTGTGACCTTCACAAATCGAAGCATGTATAAATTCTTGATTCGGTATAAAAAAGAAAAAGCGAAGAATACCAATTGCAATCTGTTTTGGATGATGATAAAGGATAGATAAGAACATATAAAAGTATAAAACAACGGAAGAGCAAAGCATATCCGGTTAACAAAAGTCGATTCTTCGCTTTTAGAAATTCCTCTCGAACATATTTTTACGGTATGTAGGGATGGCAATAGATCCATTTTTATTTGGATTCACGATAAATAGGATCTACGGATCTCAATCATTCCTTTGAATTTCAAATCGGACTTGGATTTTGATTTTGAAATCAAATCCGTCTATGGATCCATTTATTGTACTCACTCCGTCTATCAAAAATTTATATTACTTTTGATATACGAGTTTTAATAAATTGTAGTAGATATAAAGTGAATGGAGAATAGTCCCACAATATAAGTGTAAAGTAGTGATTTTTTTATAAATAAGTGGGTAGATTAAGGGTAAAAATTATGGAATTTATATGGGAGTCATGTCCAAAAGAGAAAAATGTAATTTTTTGGTGAACTGGCCGAAAATGAATTAAATGTAAGCTTTTGGTGGACGAAAGGATAATACATATGATTTTTAATTTATTTTTTAAGTGCAATTTAAGGTATATAATTTTTCTTTCTAGTCGAAGTTGGATAAACTAGATTATATAAAATTAGATGGTAGATCAATAACATTAAAAAAATAAATCTTGTATTTGATAAACAATTATATACGAATTAGATATAGGTGGTTTATTCCTATTACAATATTAATTGTTTTCATAAAAGACAAAGTAAATTTGTAGATAATATCTTCTTGTATAGCATGATTGAAGAAACTCTAAATAATTATTATAGTGTTATTATGGATTTAAGTGGTTATTATGGTATTACTGTGAATTTTAATTGATTTAAAATTTAGTTTAGAAGAACAAGTATATGGATTTGGGTGCAGATCCATTGACCTGACGATCTTATGAATGCGGGTTTGTGTCTTATTTTTTATCTAATGGACATGGATCGAATTTGGACTCGAACAAAAAAATTGATTTGGATATGAACTGTAGCAAGATTCAATCCACGTCGATCCATTGTCGATCTAGCAGTGCGTTGTTGCATAAGTTGACCGTTAAATGAAAAAATGAGGACATCTTAATTAAGAAGAACTAATCTATATATTTTCGGAAAATACACTACTACAAATATACCTTTCTCTACACTCATGACTACGCTTTTCTTAAAAGCGTGGTCTATAGTATAGACTACTCTTTTTTATCAAACCGTAGTCTATGTGCCAATTTTGAGTATAGACTACGCAACAAAAGCGTGGTGTATGTCGTAGTCTATAGTGGATATAGACTACGCTTAGAAAGCGTAGTGTATGTGCGTGTTTTAATAAAAAGCGTAGTCTATGTCATAAATTTTAAAAAAAGGAAAATAATAAAAAATAAAACAAAACAATCTCTATCTTCCTCTTGGTTTGTCCTCTCAATCACTTTTCCATTTTCTTCTTCATCCTCCACCAAATCGAACTCCCATAAGATCCAAAACAAAACCTCATGCGATTTTTTTCTCTCCACCGTGAGCAGTGAGTCCCATTTTACCTATTAAAGTAGAAGATCGATCATCATATAATCTAATTGCCCGGTGTGGAAATTTGAAGACTCCTTTTTATTACGATCATCTTGGGTTCTTGAAAATTTCCTCTTGCCTTCACGATTAATCTCGAGATGGGTATATATCTCGCTTGAAAATAACCTAATCGACAATAATTGATCTATTTCTTCCTAATTCTTTGTTGGGCTTAGGCGACGACGTCTTATGGTTCTAAAATTGAAGATCAATAATCTAGAGTTTGCGTTTTTGAGGAAAGATCGCATTTTAGAGAGAGGTAGGGGTTTTAAATGAGTGTGGAGCGGCGATCGAGAATGTGGGAGAGGTTATAAATGTGGAAGATGATTACTCGAAGAAAACGATGGGCAAACCGGTAATCGCCGCAGAGAAAGAGGTATTCGGTTGGGGTATCGCGGGTCGCGAGGCGAGGAGGTAAAATGTGGCGGTGTTTCACTTTGGAGTCGGTGGTGCTCTTGGCTTGCACTCGTCATTCTTGATTACTTGGCTGATCTTTACCGTCGCCGCCGCGCTTGTTCTGCTTCTTCTTTGCCCATCCTCATTCTCGGCCTGCTCATGTTCTTGGCTTTCATGCCCTCTACCGCCATACGCCACCTATACACATGGCGGAGCTACATTAGGGCACTGGGGGCCCATGGGCCTGACTCTTTATATTACTACTATATATCCATCTGATGTTAAACAAATCATAGTAGTGCAGTTGGTTGAATCGTTGGTTCTCATTCAGTGCCGGGTTCGAGTCTTGTGTGGTGCGTCTTCCGTTTATTTTCGTTTTTTCTGTTGTGTGTGCTTTGTTTTCTTTTCTTTTTCATTTCACTTTCTTTTCTTTTCTTTTTCTATAATTTGTTTATGTTGATAAAATAAAATATATATATAAATAATAAAGTTATATATATATATAAATTAATAAAATCAATTCAATTTCTAAAAATATTATGATGAATTTATTATAATAATTATAGGTAATATTTATTTAAATTTATTTTAATAAGCTTTACATGTGAGTTAATTCTATATTTCATTGTATATTTGTAATGGGTACAAGAAAATCAAGATTTGAGTTTTGTAAGATAATAACATTTACAATATTAATATTTATAATTTTCTTATTATTTTAATTTTTGTAGCTTATTTTTGTAAGATATTATTAATTGGTTGTTTAGTTATTTATAAGTTAATCATATTATTTTATTTTGCAAGATATTAGAACATAATGATAAAGAAATTTAATATCAAATAATATTGTGCTATTATTTAAATTATTATTATTATTTAATTATTTTTAAAATAATATTTTATTATATTCTAAAATTATAAATAATTGGGCCCCAGAAAAATGTTCTGGCTCATACTTTATACATATCGTAAATGCACCGTTTTGTTTTCGTATCTATAAATAATGTGACACTTTTTTCTTCTTTACTTTTCACCAATTCTCTTTTCTTTTCTTTCTTTTTTTCTTAAATTACGCCAATTCACTATATTTTTCTAACTACGCAGATGTCTCGACTAAATGTTTTCACATTAGCATGCCTATATACTTATATGGACTAATGAGTGCGATAATTTCCAATGATTTGAAAATGAAGGCGTGCTGTCTTTGCTTGGGTTGGTGTAGATAATCCATATATGTGATAGGGCCGAGTTCATATGTATACATCTATGTATATGTTCTTGTTATACAATAAAAACAATAACAATTTTGTCCCATCTTTTAAAGAGCATCAACTTCATTTGCTCAATTTGTTTCGGATGAAACCGTAACATTCCTTTGGAGATGTTTACAGTGCGTTTTCTTAAGCTTGCGTGGGGAGCAGTGTGGATTGAATAAATGCGTGAGACAATAGGAAAGATGTTTCATTTGAGTTACTAGTCCTTAGTAATGATTTATAAAACATGCTTCACACACACACACACACACACAATCTTGTGCTATGCAATCATCATTTGCTCATAATCCAGTTTGAATAGTAAAACATGGTGTGTGTATGGTCTTGAGTGAGAGAGAGAGAGAGAAAGGAGAAAGAAAAGGTATGTATGTAGGTGATGAAAATTTTATGTGGAGATAGAAGAGTTAACAAGTTTGATTTGATAGTGAGGGGAAGAAGGAAATTCAACACCCCCTCTTAATAAAACTTGTAGCTATGTAATTGGAGGGTTTGGTCCCTACAGCTGAAAAGAGTATATATATACCATCATCTCCACACATGATGTTAAATGGTCAATTACGTAGAAACCGATGTTTCCTCTTGACTTGACAATATCAATTTTCCTACACTTGTCGTATCGATTGTGGCTATGGCCCTATTTTTTTTTTGATCAAGATTGTTGATCTTAAATTTCATGTTAGTTGCGGAATCATGCAGCTAGATTTGGAAAACCACACCATTTTAATTTTAAGATGTATTTCCATTGAGATTTTAACTTTCGATTTGGTCGAGAAACTATGCGTAGGAAGCGGATGCGGTCGATTTACAAAGTTTTTTACCATTAATTATTATATAGTTACAAAATTAATATACACATGAAGAGGCTTCCGGTGATGAAATGTGATTTCTTTTGTGTTTTTGATAATAATTATGCAACCTCTATTTTGGGCGGTCGAAGGACGTAATGGTATTAGATTGATAAATCTTAAGCTATGAGCATGTAGTGCAATCGGTGGACCTCTTTTACGGTATTAGCTACTTGAAAAAGAAGTGAATAGTTTACTGTATCCGTATCGTATCGTATCATAAAGAGGTGCATATATATGTGTGTGTATTGTGAGAAATTATGCGGGACCATGTTATAGTTAGTTGCCATTCTTGATATATAATTGGTATCAATAATCTTACTTTGTTCATCTTGACGATTTTCAACAAATTCGTTTCTTTCTCATATAAAATTGATATTGTATATACATATTCACTGTGTCCACTCCACTCTATGTCTATAGCACAACTCATTTTATTTTTGTAACTGAGTTACATGTGCCTAAGTGCTATACACTTAAAGTGTGTCTGTGTGTGTATTTGGCATGAGACCTAAATTCTCGCAACTAATATATATTATTCCTTTTCATTTGTGGTTATATGAGTTTATTATTTGGAATTTATATCTATAATTCTACATGAGAGAGGTACATGGTGCTTAGGTCAAGAAGAGCGGGGTTTAAAGGAGAATAAATATAGCATGTGTTGAGAAAAAGAGAAAAAGTTATCTAAAGAATCATGCATGGTAAGCCTTGGGCGATATGCGACATCATATGTACTTCCTTATATCAAATAAAAGCTGTAAATGTTGTGGCATGCATCATTAAATGTTCGTTTTAACTAAATATGATTCTCAAATTGTCATTAATAATAGTAATAATCTTCTTTGTGCGAGCGTATGCCGTTTGCAAATGATACTCACTTTGATAAAGGGATAATTTCTCTTACTTGATATGGTGATGGACAAGTTCGGAGAAGCGGGCGAGATCTTGACAAGTTGAGAAACAATTTTGTCAAAAGAGCATCCGAATTCTGAGCAACTATTTTACTAGTTTGGTAGATTTCATGATTAGTGATAAGAGTTACTTCTCTCGGTATTCCATGGAAAGATATTGTTGATTAATAATTACTAAATGCTGCAATGGTGATTGTAATTTTGCTATTGTTTGGTCTTTAACGGATGGACAAGCGAAGAAGCATGATCGGTGATTTGAGATACAAGTGCAGAACATCATGCGGCTCTTGCAACACTTGAAGGTATCTGTAGCTTGAACTTGAAAGAAACATTTAGCCTTAGATATTAATAATTATACCATAAAGTCGATACATGCACAATTTATTATCAAGTAGAAGCGAAATTTATTTTGGACACTTTAAAGATGTCTCTACCAATGCAAGTTTTGGACTCTTGCCCATTTAACGGTATTTCTTAATTTCTCTTTCACGAAGCTCTTGAAACAAGACAAGGATGTGGATCATCTATTTATTTATTTGTATTAATTATTTTATAAATGTCTTGTACTTTGTAGCTAACGTGATATGAAATAGATATCTTTCAAAAAGGAAAACTTATATCAACAATTAGAATCCGAAGAAATGGATTGACCCTTACTCCTGTGTTGCTAATTTTCTTGTAATATTTAGTGTGTTGCCATTCCTTTAACAGGAGTTGTGCCCTTCTGTGAAGAAAATTCTCCTCCTTGATTCAGAAGGGAACCGTGTTGCGAGCAAGTTCTATTCACATGACTGGCCTACTAATAAAGCGAAGGAAACTTTCGAGAAAATTTGTATTTACTAAGACTCGGAAGACAAATGCCCGAGCTCAAGGTGTTCTCGGTTTTAACTTTTCTACAATTTTCATGTTCTTCTCCAATTGTGTTGAGCGATTAAGTAGGACTTGCATTGTTGGAAACTTGTTGCCTTATATTCTTATCACGGATAAGTGTATGTTATGACCTTTGAAATGCTCTTACTTATCATGGTGCGATGGAGTAGAGTTATTCACGTTTCTCTCTTAATGATGGAATGTATACATGATTCACTATTTATGTGGCGACTCTCGAGTTTGTGAAGTAGAAATCTAATGCTTAATGAGATATCACGTGGTTATTTAAATTGTTTCCATATGTTTCAAAGCTAGATAGTTTCTAATACTAACGTTAGCTTTTGCTTTTCATTCTTGACATCTTCCAGTATGGAGATAACTATGTTTGATAACAACATCACTTGTATACAAGTTTGTTCAAGACCTGCACTTTTTGTTCTGGGGTGTGAAGATGAAAATGAAGTTATCTTAGCATATGTTCTTGAGTGATTCTTTGATCTTTGTTGCTATTCTACTCGGGTAGTTAACTTGGTCTCCTTATTTGCCTCCGGGGATGTTCATAGTTTTATTCGTGCTTCAGTAGTCTTTGCTCCACTTTGCTTCCGGGGACAATGTCGACAAGAGGAGGCACTTTAAAATCTGGATCTCGTTCATTATGCATTGTGAAATTGTAAATATTTTTCGAGTTCAAGATCTTTTGAATTATTTTATCTTTGTGATATGGGGATCGGTCTTATTGTTTTGTTATGTGATGTGCATAGTATTTTGTATAGTGATTTTGTAGTACAGAATGAAAGCAGATGGTATATTTTGTATAGTGATTTTGTAGTCAGTAATGAAAATAGATTGTATATTTTGAATAGTGATTTTGAGCGTGATATGAGTATATTTTAATCTCGTTTGCTTGTGCGTTATTAATTGTACTGGGTTTAAATAAAGAAATTAACTACGGTTGAAATTAAAAACCGTAGTTGTTATTAAATTGATTACGGTTGTAATAGAAAAGCGTAGTAAATTTGGCATTAAAGCGTAGTAAATAAACTCGAAAACCGTGGTTAATACATATAGACTACGCTCGAAAGCGTGGTGTATGTGCGAAATTTTGTGTAGTGCAGTGGGTATAGACTACGGCGTGGCGTGGTCTATGTGCGAAAAGCATAGTCATAGTGGGTATAGACTACGCGTAAAAGCGTGGTGTATGTGCGAAATTTTGTGTGATGCATGGGGTATAGACTACGGCGTGGCGTGGTCTGTGTGCGGCGTGGTCTATGGTGGGTATAGACTACGCATAAAAGCGTGGTGTGTGTGCGAAATTTTGTGTGATGCGTGGGTATAAACTACGGCGTGGCGTGAGTCTATGTGCGGCGTGGTCTATGGTGGGTATAGACTACGCGTAAAATCGCGTGTGTGTGTGCGCCTATTTTTCTCTACACTTTTCTCACACTCTGAAGCATATACACTACACATAAAGCGCGTAGTCTATCTTGATTTTGTAGTAGTGATAGTAACTTATGTTTTCTCGTCGAATCACCATTATCATTTTGGAGATAAGTATAATATAGATGTGTGTATATTCTATTAAATATATTATATATTAATAGATAGCATTTATCGAATCACCATTCGATTTTGGAAATAAGTATAATATATATATGTATATATTCTATTAAATATATTTTATATTAATAGATAGCATATTACAAAATAATCTTTTAAAATAATTAATAATATGCATTATTCATTGATGTATTATTGTTATTCAATTATATTGGCCCTCTAACAAAATAATTAGTTTGGCATGATCTTTTACTATATATCTAAAAGTCACATATCATAAATAATGTAGTATAAACTACAATAGGAGTTCATAAATAAAATTTAATTTTTTTAATCACTAAAATTGTTAATATTGCTACTCATCTAATTATGATAGTCATTTTTTCTTTATTACGTATGCACATTGCATCACATCTAAATTTGTACTTATATTTTTCACAATTTTAATATTTTTACAATTAAAGTGCTAATATATTTTGTATATAATTATTTTTAGAATTAACTAAACATATGGTTATTTTTATTTGTATCCTTAGGTTAATTGTGGTAATAATATTTTATTTTAGAACAATAATATTACTTTTATATTCTGTCAATGGATGTTTATGATTGATTTTTTATAAGTTAGTTAATTGTGATTGTTTGGAATTTTAATTCATGTTTTTGTTTATGATAACGGTAGTGATAGAATTATTTATTAATTGTGAATGAATTTTTATTCGCGGAGGATACCTACCAACTTTTTTAATTACTTATTATTATTTCAATTTTGATGGATGTTAAAATTACTAATTTGCATCAGACGAGATAGTTAACATATAGAGATTTTTTTTTATTCTCATTTGTTCTCTCTCTATCTATGGATGTATTAACTATATGCATGTCAAACTATTAAAACTAACATCATATCTATTTATATATATCATTCATAATTTTTAACTCTTTAAATCATATATGTATATATAGAGGAATGAGATCAAATACAAACTAATATTAAAGTATAAAATATGAACCATTTTCAGTCTTTGATTCATGAAGATCTATGGTGAATTCATCACCTTAGTTGACAGATTCAAACGCTTAGGTTCGAATCCCATAAGAGGCGAATTTTTTTTTTTCTGAATTCAGACACTTATACAACAAATTCAGATAATTTCGAGAGTTCGTAGTTTATATGTTAATGATGGTTTTTACAATAATCAGCATATATATATATATTTATGAGAATTAACGTAAAAACTATTTTATTGTGAGAACGTGAGAGCTTAAAATGATGAATTCGTTGTGTAAGTTGATAAATCCGTCGAGAGCCAAAAAACAATAATAATACTAAATCCAAAAAAATAGAAATTTCTCTTTTCAGGGATTCCAACCCTAGTGAATTTTTTTGAATTTTCGTATTCAATAACTTTCTCAATGGATTCATCAACTTTCATAGCGAATTCATTTGGTTCTTAGTTTTAGGATAAAAATGGTTCTCATTTGAATCTAACTCTCTCTCTCTCTCTCTCTCTCTCTATATATATATATATATATATATATATATATATATATACGTCTATTTAATATTCATTTTGATGGTTAAATGGTTTAAATTATTTTTGATATTTATACAATAATGTAGTCAATTTTTTAAAATTAATAGTAATAGATTTTATAATTTTATATTTTAATTTTAAGTAATTTATAATTTAGTATTTATATTTCATTATTTCATTTAACTAAAAATTATTATATACATCGCACGGAGAGCAAATCTATTACAAATATATCAGCCAACTATGGCTATGTATTGAGTGAAACATGCACCTGGATGGCATGACAAGAAGCAGAAAATGATATAAATCGGTAACTACTAATATGTCGTTGTCACCCCTACTTATTTATATACAATCAGAATGCCTCTAGAAAAGAATTCATGGGAATGATTGAAAAATAAAATACATTTAAGGATGCCCCAAACCAAAAAGAAAACGCTTCCTAAGACTTTGAAGAGAAGGAAGATGAGAGAAAATGTTATATGATATTGCAAACCAAATTGAGAGTCATCCAGAACAAGAAGACCTCTAAAGAAAAGAAAGATTTATGATGCATTTAGACATTTTAATGATGTAGGTAGTATATATATTCTTAGTTGTCAAAGTTTCAAGTCAAAGCATCATTAGTTGTGGGAGAAATCTTGAAAAATCGGTATATCGGACTTATCGTGTGAAAAAATCAAAAATATCAATTTTCAAGTATACTATAATTTTGGTATGGTATGATATTACCGTTAATTTTCGGTATGGTGACGGTATCCTTTTGGGATATAGTGGTATCTGATATATATTGTACCACAGTATATACCGAAAATTTAGGTATATACCGATATATCGGTACATACCGATACCGAGCCGAGCCGAACACCACCGTGCTCAAGCTTGGTTTGTTTAGTATCGAGCCGAGTCTCGAATTTTATTTATCGAATATTTCGAGCTCACGAGCTTATTCGAGCTTTAGTCGAACCCAAATAACTTTCCAAATTTAGATATATGTTTAGAATATTAATTATTATTTTAAAAATAAATTATTTTATCCACAATAACATAATATATTTATTAATTTCTTATTACAAATAAAAATAGTTAAGAGATTTAACACAATAATTACTAATTATAGAAAGAAAATAATTGTATCTAGTTAATAATTTTATATTTTTAAGCTAAATCAGTTAACGAACTTGTTCACCAGCTAACGAATCGAATTCTACCATGCTCAAGCTTGGTTTGTTTAGCTAACGAGCTTCACTAAATAAACTCGAGCGAACTTTTATCGAGTAGAGCTCCGAATAGCTCACGAATAGTTTGACTCATTCTGACCTTCACCGATCGCCGATATTTACTGATACCACGGTATATACCGGTGTACCGATATATCATATCAAAAATAATACTTATTTTATTATATATAATTAGTAATAAATTAATAAATATGTTATTATTGATATTTAAAAATGAAGAGCTTTTAATATTTAATAAAATTATAATTATAAATTAAGTTACATCTATCTTGTATAACTAATTTACTATGAGATTAAAATAATTATAACTTTTAAAAACTTAAAACAAATAAATAAAATAAATATAAATTATATAAGAGATTATGTTAAATAATATATTCAATTAATAGTATAGTCTATATTGTTGTTATATAATGAAAATAACTTATGTTTGACATATATTTTAGACTTTTGACAACTTTACATGATTTTTTAATTTTAATCGAATCTTAATATATACTTTTGTATATATTATGATGTAAAATAAAAATAACAATTATTACAATGTTAAACTCAAAAAATAATTACATGATCTAGTAAGTTTTTTTACGAAACTATAATATCAATATACATAATTATAAAATTAAATATACAAGTATATAGTAATTATATTTATACATCTATAGTTATAATTGGTAAATAAGTTACCATAAATTATATAAAATTTATAAAGAGATCTGAAAAATTATAATTCATAAGTAAACTTTGAAAAATAAATGAATGGGATAAATATAATTAAGCGATATTAAATATAACATTTAACTTATACTTGTATAGTCTATATTATTAGTGCGTAATGAAAAACTTCAAACTTTCAATAACTATATATGTATTTTTACTTTAATCAAACCTTAATATATATTTTCATATATTATAATATCAATATAATAATTATAATAAATTATATATGTTATATAAGTAATTAACTATGATAGTTATAATAATATAATTAATTTAATAAATTATATATATTATATATTATATTTGTGCTATGCAATGAAATACCGAGTTGGAAAATATGATGACTATGAGATAAAGATAGTTATAATTGATTGATATAATAGAATGATATTGTATGATCTACAATACTATTACATAATAGAAAATATTCATGTTTCATGTTTTCTATTGTTATATCTATATTATATAAGTAATTAACTATGAGATAAAGATAATTATAATTCATAAATAGATTTTAAAATGTAAATAAATAGCATAAATATAATCAAATGATATTCAATAGAATATCAACTCATATATTATATATTATATACATTGTATAGAAAATACTTGTTGTAGAAATGGTATAGTTCGATCAAAATATAATTATTATAATCTTTAATACAAATAAAACTAATATCAATTGCTTCATATTTCTAAATCCAAAATATTAAACATTAATTTCGCATTCATTTATACTTGTTGGTTATTTTATAGCATTGTAGCATTATTAATTTAAATTTAAACGAAGAAAGAAATGAAAAAACAATTACTTACAATATAACATTAAATCATGATTAATAAAAAAAAGTCTTACAAGTAATTTTGGTAATTTAGTATCTTGGATAATTTTTAGGTATTTTTCTCTTATTTCGATAATTTAGGTCATTTTAGTATCTGAATTCGATGCGGTATCTTGAAAAAGTCGATAAAAATAACGGTGTAACTTTTGATCATACCGTAATCTTCGGTATACCGACTCTCGGTATGTCGAACGATTCGGCACCACATCGGTATGAAATTTTTTGTTACGATAAATTTTTCAAGATTATCTGCATCGACTACGTAATACTAGTCTTTTTAAGTCAAGAATAAATTTCTTTTACCTAAAACCAAGAATTAATTTACATCCTAAGAAATTAAAATACAGAGTTAGTAATGAGAGGAAAATGATTTAATCTGAAAACGTAAATGAATCGGATATTTTTACTCACGATTATTTTACTTTACGTCACATCATCACTTTTCCTTAAATCACTCTACTTTTCCTTATATCTATATGATAGATTCAACTTATAAACATAATAAATAATCATGGAAATAGGCGTCGTCTAGTATGATTTTGTGCTATTTTTTGGTATTCTTTTGCATATCGTTTTTAGTAGTTTGTCCTATTTATGCCGTTGGATTAATTAATATTTATCGATTCGAACTTATTTGGTTTGTTTCGATATTTTATAGAAAAATGACATTAAATAGGATGAAATGGATCTGCCAAGAGTTAAGTATATTGAAGAGCATCTCGATAGAAGTCCATAGGTGTAAACGGATCTCCATTCGGAGTTCAGACGAGGAATAACGAAACGAATCGTCGAAGTCACGCACGTCGTGCCCCGTCGCCCGACAGCGCCCGTCCGGTGCATCAGCACTCCGCACCCAACGTGCCCCATCGCGCATACATCCAACGCATCGTCCCGCCCGATCGACGCTCGGTCTCAGCACCCACTCCATTCTCGCCCGCACACGTCCACCCAGCACGCCTCGCACAACGCCACGTTTTCCTTCCCATCGCCAGCCTCGGCCCAGCGCCAGCCTCCAGCGCGCGTTCTAGCACCCTCACGCTGTTTATCTGGCGCTGGCTTGCCCAGCGCCCTCTCGCGAAGTCACTCCACGACCCTCCAACGCGCACTGGGAATTCATCCGGTGCTCCATGCCCCCACTCCCGCAAGCTCTTCTGGCGCTGTCACCCAGCGCCTCACCCGTGTGGACTCCTCAGCGCCCTCCTCATGCCAGCAACGCGCATCACGCCAGCTCCCGTGTTCCAGACGGCATGCCCCGTCCGGCGCTGGCACTCCATCGGCGTTGGGCATCGCCCAGCGCCAATCTCCAGCGCCTGCTCCACTTCATCCCAAATCGTTCAACTTTCGGCAGCCTCCCAACGTGCGTTCTAGCAGTCCGACCTTTGGGCGAATGCTCGGCTCGGCGATGGGTTCTATTCTGTTGTATTCCAGTAGCTCGTCGCGTCCGGTGCTCCATTAAAATCCGACGCTAAGTCGCTTCTCTCGACCTTTCGAGAGCGCTCGCATCCGACGCTTCGTCCCGTCCGACGCTGTGAGTGATTGTTGGGCCCGAATTCGATTGTTTTCGTGGGCTTTTTTGAGGTTAAATAAATAATGCAACAACCGCTTTTCGGGCATTCCACAATTCTTACGCACAATCTTCTCTTCTCTTTCCTTTCTCATTTCTTTTCCTTTTTCCGTCCATTTAATTTGTACTTGGATTAATAATTGGGATTGAACGATTCCGGATTTTTGGAAGACGAATTTATCTATGAATGATTTGTAAGTTTTTCTTGTTTCATTATGTCTATGTAATTGATATGAGGATAATTTCTACTATGGGATGAATTATTGATTTGTTAAGAAATAAATGTTGGATTGTTCTTGTATTGAATCGTGATTAATTGTGTTGATGATTTGCAATTTTCTTATCCATATAAATTGTTTATTTCATAATCTTCATACATGGTGTTCGAGAGAATTGTGTAGGTTGATTATGTGCTTATGTTTGATTATGAAGTAATGCGAGAGCATATTTATGTTAAATATAAGTTTGACAACGAACGTGTTCGAGAAATTGATTTGTTGTTGAGTAATTAATATATGTGGATAGGGTTTTGTTATCGTATGCATTTGTAGTTAAATATCCTTCGTAGTTGATGACGGTTGGGTTGAGAGATTCCCCATCATTAAGTTTGAGTCTAACATTGACATGGTCGAGAGATTAGTTAGACTTGAATGCTATGTGAGAGGCGTGGGTGTTTTATGCATTGTGTACCGATCCTTGATTCATTAATAGCGAAGATAGATTTGAACCCTAGAACACCGTCTCCAATTCTGTGTATATGTCAATTCCTCTTGTTGTCCAAGTGCATCATTTTTACCTGCTTTATTTTATTTTCTACTTTCGTCCGTTCCGTGACAGCCCCCTTTTATTTTAGGACGTTAGTATTTCAATTCTATTTTTGTGTGTGACATTAAACCGTAGCCCTGTTAAGCCTTCCTCGAGAGATTCGACTTGGGTCGACCTTACCGCTCTATAAGGACCTTGTACTATTGCGAGCGACTTAAAAGAACAATTTGGTCGGAACAGGCGTACCTCGTGGTAATAATGGATTATGATTGCGAACAAGAGATCAGATTATCATATTGGATAATCGAAGGGCGTTTGGATCAGGCCAACTGCAAAACAGTTTTGTAGAAAGGTCCCAGATAGATATCCGACGCTCAAGTCAGTAATGTATTATGCAGGCTTATTGATTGCTTAAGATTGCATACTTGATCCCTTTATAATGAGGGTATTTATAGGTGTGGAGATTGTATGGATGAGGTAATCCAAATCCTTTTAGGAATAGGATACATGCATATCGTCTGAGACTTGTGCCATTTTTCTTGCATCGGTCCTTATCGATAAGAGCCAGCTCCTATCCGGAGACAGGAGTCCTCTTGGTTGTCACGTGCGATTCCTAAGCTTATAGATATATGCTTTGATGCCTAGTTTCATGGGTCCAATACCTTCGATTATCTTTACCGATCTAGCATTCTCAAGCCAAGTGTGATACACGTAATCAGTCCACGTGTATTATTTATAGTGAGTTGGCATATATTGTATTTATTCTATATCAACTGCTCTCCCTTAATTCTAAGACATCTATATATCGAGTATAAATGCAGCCGGGGTTGATTATGCTTACTGACGGATCATGGAAGGCGGATCTGGAGACGGATCCGGCATGACATCGCCTTTGCGCATTAAATGCATAGCATACTTTTCACAGCTTTTTATGAAAAGTGTGCGCGCTCTTCCCTATTTTCAGTCTTAACTCTTCAACTACCATCTTAATCTTGTCCCTTACTTTTGAAAAATATTCAGCCTCTCCTGATCCAGACCCTTCATTTGCTAAGAAGGGTTTGGTATAAGATCTCTTGGAAGGTCGTCTTCTCATTTTACTTTTACTTCCTTATACTCCATTTTAGCGCAAGAACTTGCTCTGCGTCTGCGTGCAAAGACATCTGTTGTTTCTAAAACATTACTTATGCATTTCATGTCCGAGTCTTCTTCTTCTTCTTCTTCTTCTTCTTCTTCTTCTTCTTCTTTCTTCGACACTTTAGAGATAATAGATAGATTTCCTTTTATAGGAATAACTCGTAGATCCTTTAGCCAACGTGCTTCTATGGCTTCAAAAAAAAAACTTTAAACCTTCCGCCATTTGTGGTAAGAAATTTGATGAACTTTTAGAAATCCTTCGTTCGATTCGTTAGCTTCGTTTTTCTTCCCTTCACGCAACGAGGGTCCCCAGCCTCGATCTCCAACCATGACCTCTTGGTTTCGACAAGTGAAAGTGGACTCATTTTCGGTGTATCCTTACTTGGCAAAGCTATCTGTGTTGTACAGTATTCCTTTGAACCAACTATACCCGTCATCTATCCAGAAGGCTATTTTTTCACATTATCCTTCACGAATATGGGATCTTCGACACTTCTCATAGTTTTTTTGTTTACGCATGATGTCTTTATTCGCAACATGTTTTATTATTTCACTGAAAAACATAGTAGCCCTGTTCATTTATACGACAAGGATCCTAGTTTAGATAAAAATTGGATGAGCCATTACTTCTTCGTGACTCCTATTGGTGATGAAACTTGGCATTTTGGAGAGACGTATGCATGCTTGACCACCACATATTATCACTCTCGGTCATAGTGAGATAGCTTCTGATGATCTAAAGATGCTATTGGATATCCATGGAGACTTCGGTCTTGATCATACCCTGTTAGCCAAGATAATGAGGAATGAAGATGTCCTCATCTATTATGGCCTATTCTCGGGGCATGAATGTAATGATGACATGGGTAAATCCTCTGGAGTGAAGGAACATTCTTGCTTTGTTGCCATCTGGATTTGGCTAATTATTTTTTTTCGTCTTGTTTTCTTTCAGATATGTCTTGACAAGATGATATGTGTAGGGAAAACTGATTTTAACCCTCTCCCGAGGATCCATCTTGGATGTTTAATTCATCATACATTGATTATATACCTAGCATGCACCTATATAATTAATTGCAACACGTTGGTGTTTTCTCGTGTTTACCTGTGAATTTATCAGGCAAGAATTGGATCAAGACTTGTGCTTTGATCTTCTGGATTATATCCCGATTGCATAAACTCCAATATCGAGTGAGGAAAATCTATGGAGAGTACTACAGAAATTCACCTTCATCCACACCTTGAGATTTTCGAAAGTTCTTTTCTTAGGATTAGGTTTTGATTTTCTCTCACCTTATATTTATAATGCAACCCTAAATCCTTTCTGGATAGGATCTCTACATATCTAATAAATATAATAATATCTCTTCAGATAGAGAGAATCAGAACTCAGTCCCAAAGGGACTCTCTATGTGGTGGACGAAATTTCTCATTGCTCCAGGCCTGGATGGGCCAGTGATAAGCTTCATTTTTATCTGATTTATAAGACTATATTCGTTTCGTTTCTAATTGATAAGTGATCTTTTGAGATGTCTTTCGATATATTTATGTTTACCTTGGAAGATATTATGCCATATGTATTTCATGTCATTTTAGCACAGGTTTTGATGTCAAAAAGGTGGATCATGATAAAGAGGAATTAGTTAGCCCGGTCGCGAGTTCACGCGAAGAATATCTGTTTTAAAGCGACGTTGAATATGATGAAACGGATATGACAAGGATGGATGTGAAAATTTTACTATGTTAAATAAAATCTCTATAGGAGTCCATAGGCATGCGGATCGCAATTCGGTCGAGCGAGAGAGAGCAGGCGAGCTAAACAAATGAAGTCGAGCAATCTTGTGACCGAGGAAAACACGCCTCGCGAGTTTTGCTCATGACCGAAGGTTGCGAGACAAACTCATGAGGAAAAGTAAATTTTGGAAATTTTGAAGGCTCGCAACATTCCTTGGCGGATTCTCTCGCGAGCAAAGCCTGCGAGGCAGGCAGGCCTTGATGAAGGTCTTATTCGCGAGATTCCTTCACGACTTATGCTCGCGATAAAAGGTCGCGGCGCAGCAACAAGGGTTGCGTATATAGCACATCGACGTCCGATTACGAGGGGCATCGCATACTTTTCATCTGAACATTTTTCTCCTTCTTTATTTTCTTTTCGCGCGTTTTCGAATAGCTTTTAGAATTCCTTTTGCTTCTGTTTAATTTCATTCGGTTTTCATAGTTTAGTTTATCAGCTTTCAGTTTATCTTACGGATCCAAGTTGCTACATTGTTCATCGTGGAATATTACGGTTTTATCTATCTATTTCAGTTTATGTTATTTTTATTTATTTATTGCTTTAGTAATTTAATTATGCGTAGCTAAATTCCATATTGATCCTAGGGTTTGTATATCGACTAGATTTATATTATTTATCTATTGATCTTGTTTTGCCGTCCATTCATGATTTATGATTCTTGGCTTTAATTCTCATGTGTTGGTATCGGCGATATTGATGTATGCTAGTTATGTGATTGATGTCTGGCGGAATTAATTGCATAATCGATATCTTTAATACATGTCTGATTTTACCTTGAGACTGGCGAGATAGGTGAGCTGTGGAGGTTAATCTTTGTGTGCTTTTGGTAATTAGCTTACTTCTCTTGAGACAAGCGGAGATAGAGTTTAGGCTAACCTACTACTATAGGTTGTCCTGGCGGAAACTATAGTTACATTAGTGATCCTATGAATGCGGATTAAATTGGTAAACATATTAATAGGTTAATTGTGTGAATCTGGTTAGGTTAAGTACATCCCTAGGGTCAGTCTTTTATATTTGATTTTATTCCTTTTTATATTTTGAGTTTAGATTTATGATCTCTATCTCTTGATATTTTGTTGCCTGAATAATAATCAAGATTCGGTATTGATTATTTGCTTTGTTCTCGAGTTGCAGTCCCTGTGGATACGATATATATACTTGCTGTTTTACTATAATATTATTTAGTAGGAATTCTAGTGATCAAATTATGGCGCCGTTGCTGGAGACTGTTTAGATTGCATAGTGATAATTTTCTGAATTGTAGTTATTAATTCAGGCTTATAAAAAAAAATATAATAAAAAAAAATATTATTTCTGTGTTGCTTCTCATATTTGATTTGGTTATAATCTCTGTGTGCAGTGCATGATTACAAGATCTCAAAGGAAAGAAATTATTCCTTTGGATATTGAGATTGAAAAGTCACATAAGAGGGAGCGCCTTGAGAGAAAAGACAACAAGCGATGGCACATAGACAACCCCAAGGCCATGATCGGATGGCCGAGATGGAGGAGATCTTAGAAGCAATGCAACGCCAACCGGCGTTGAATAATTAGATGGGTCGATTGGTGGGCGAGCACGGCCCATACCTCTCAACCACAGTGCAGACCACGATGGATCGGTTCGAGGTGGAGGATGGGGCGAAACGTCAATGCCATAATTTTGAGTTAAAGCATGCCTCATCGACATGATCAAGCGGGCGGTTTGGGGAGGGTTACGGAAGACCCCAGCGCACATTTAGGCGTTCACGGATATCGTGATACTATCAGCGAGCGGTCTTGGTGATGCCATCCGAATGAGGATGTTCATATTTTATTGCTGAGTCGGGCAAAAGAGTGGTTCAAGAGCTTGGGCGGATCACGGATTACCACGTGGGAGTAGCTACGTGAGAAATTTTGTCTAAATACTTCCAACTGCCAGAGCTCGGAAGATCATTGCGAGATCTCTCATTTTCTGGTGGGAGATGAATCATTATTTAAGGCTTGGGAGAGATTGAAACCTACTCGGAAGTGTCCACGGCATGGGTTTTCACCGAGCGACAAGTAACCCAATTTCTGGTGGACTCATTGTAGAAATCTGATTTAACCCTCTCCAGGGATCTATCTTGGATGTTTAATTCACCATACATTGATTATATGCCTAGCATGCACCTATATAATTAATTGCAACACGTAGGGGTTTTCTCGTGTTTACTTGCGAATCTGTCAGGGATGAATGGATCAAGACCCGTGCTTTGATCTTCTGGACTGTATCCCGTTTGCCTAAACTCCAATGTTGAGTGAGGACAATCTATGGAGAGTGCTTTAGAAATTCGCCTTCTTCCTTCTTACTTAATTTTCGAAAATTCTCAATATATCAAGATAGTAATTCTCGAAAATATGATTAAGCATTAACCTTGATTTTCTCTCTCACCTTATATTTATAATGCAACCCTAAACCATATCAAGATAGGATTTATGCATATCTAATAAATATAATCTTATCACTTAAGATAGAGAGGATCAAGCTGAGTTCCAGTGGGACTTTATAAGGAGGGGGACGAAAATCACTAAGCTCCAGGCCTGGATGGGTCAGCAAAGGGATCAAATGCAATGAATAAAGATGGGCCTCAAATAAATTAATTATCTTATATTCACCCGAACATAAATTAATTCATAAACATTTATTCATGTCACTAGAGAATAAATCTTGACTTACCCTTTATTACCGAAGGTGAGTCAGACTTGCACTTAGACTTTACTGAATCCCGTATTTAAGATATCAATGCGTCCATTAATTATTTTATAGCGTTACATTGCTTAAAATAATTAATATCTTTAATTCATAAGTAGTACCACTCAACCTTATTATTGTACTTGAGATAACTCAACTGCGGGGTTTAGTACAATAAACCTTTGAGCTCCTTAAGGGGCGTCATCGTCTAGCGGATACGGTGACTCGATATAGATAACTAGCATGACATACAAGACCTTTGCCACCACCCAAGATGCAGAGAATCTTGGGTTATCTCATGTAACCCTCACCCATAGCAAGTCAAAGTGATGGTCGACAACTCATACTCACCTAATACCTTATCGAGATTTAGATCAGCGTAAGTCTCAGAGATCTGGGTTCTTCACGACGGTCGAGATAGAATAACTCATCTCCTTGTGATCCATCAATACGTCGAGCGTGCCGGCATAAACAAGCAACCAAGTCAAGTCACTTCTTATCTACACGCATGACTATACCGACAACTCGTCCTCAAGTTGTCTCATTTGTGATAGTATTTATATCTCGTTAAACGACCATCATACATACTTACGTGATCTACAACACCTTTGTATGATCTAACTTATATATGAGATAAATGGACATACATATGCAATCAAGTAAACAATTCGGATAGGAGATTGTAATAGTGGTAACGAGAAACATTGTATTACAAGCTCAACCAAAAGCGCTTCCGTATACAAATCGACACTCGATGCTAATACCGAAGCATTGTAGATGCTTCAATGGGAGGATGCTTGCTCAGCAGAGGAATCGATGGGCGTTGAGAATAATTGAGGAGATGGCATCCAACAGTTATCCGTGGCTGATGGAGAGACAGCCAATAAGGAGAGTGGCTGCTGCAGAGTTGGACGATAAGTATGATGATTTGTTAGAGAAATTCACAACTCTACAGAAGGAGTACAAAGCCGAGAGGAAAGGGCAGATGACTGTAGCCATGGCGTAGAATATGGAGGAGGTTCACTATTTGAACCAAAGGAGTAATTTCCAAGGGAATCAAAGTGGGAATCCACCATATCATCCCAACAATAGGAATCACCCAAATTTTACCTATGCTAATGCGCAGAATGCTTAGCAACCACCACCTGGTTTTGCTGTGAATAATGGGATAATTATGGAGCCTAAGAAGCCGAGTGTGAAGAGATGATGCAACAAGTGTTGGCGAGCAATCAACAAATAGCATCGAGTCACCAACAAATTATGGCTATACAAAATATTCAGATTCAGCAGCTTGGGAATAGGCTGAACACTCTGGAGAGCATAGTCAATGCCATTAACAACACGGTGATAGCCCTTGGAAAACAAGTAAAGATGATAGAGAACCAAGTGGGGCAGATGGCCAATGAAAGAACTGGAATGCACAGGCAAGGTCAATTTCCAAGCAACACTGAGCAAAATCCGAAGAATCACACTCCTCCAAATCAATGCAATGCAATATATTTGAGGAGCGGAGTTTCATATGAAAATCACCTGGAGAGCCAAGGAGAGAAGCAATATAGCGGACAAGTAGAAGAGGATGAGAGTGACGATCTGTCAGATTCTCGTCTCGCGAGAAATTCTCGCGACACCCGTCACGAGGTTACCTTGTGAGGAAAGGCAGGCGACATCTGAGTCATGCCTCGCGACCTTCCAGCGAGGAAGGGTGTGAGGAATCCCCAAGAAAGCCTCGCCAGGATGAAGGATCTCGCCTCGCGCCTTACTTCACGAGCAAGAGTCGCGGGTAAACCCACGAGCAGACGGAGAAGGCATCGCGATCTTACCTCACGATGATGGTTCGCGAGCGACAGACGCGAAGACTGACAGAGGTGGCGTCTCGAGAGAGTCCAGAGAGGAAAATTCGCGAGTGAAAGAGGGAGAGAAAAACTCGCGATTGAAAGAGGCGAATCAACCGACACTCCCAAAGCCAACAACTCCGTTTCCTCAACAGATCGGGAAGGCGAAATATGATGAGAATGCGCCCGATTCAAAGAGATGTTCCAAAATTTAACATCACCATACCTCTCTTTGATCGCTCAAAACATGCCCGGATCATCAAATTTCTCAAGATGCGATGGCAAACAAGAAGAAGTTGGGTAAATTTGAAAAATAACCTTCACGAAGAATGCGGCTATTTTTTTACGTAGGAAGTTGCCAGCGAAGCGTAGAAGGATCGGGAGCTTCACGTTGGAGTCGAGATTGGACATACATTCCCCAACGTGTTGTGTGATTTGGGAGCGAGCATAAACACGATGCCTTTATCTGTGTTCAACCGCTTGGAGCTGGGCAAAATGAAGCCAACTTCAATTTCATTAATGATGGCTGACGGTCGATCGAATACCCTAAGGAATAGTTGAAGATGTGTTGGTAAGAATTGGGTTTTATCTTTCCTGCTGATTTTGTTATTTTAGACATACCCGAATTTAAAATCGACCACTAATCTTGGGTCGGCCTTTTCTAGCAACTGGTGCGTGCTTTAATTCTTGTCTTGAGAATGTGATCTTACATTTCGTGTCAGCGATGAGGAGTTGAAAATCTCGATATATGATGCCATCAAGCAACCTGATAGTTCGAGCACGAGGAATGCTATTCGATCACCATCGCCACGCCTAGACAAGTCTCGCGCGGATGTCAACCGACCGGTCGATGAGAATGCTACTGAAGAAGAGTTGGACTCGTATGGAACTCGGTGACTTGTTCAGTTTGGGGAGGCCACTTCCACACTCGGTGGTGGTCTAAAGTGAATCACAAGTATGGAGGCAAGCACTGATTTGGGAAGAAGTCGGTGCCAAACGCCATGATTGATCGAGGTTAGTATTGGTCTAGCTAAAGACATTTAAATTTAGCAACTTGTTGGGAGGTAACCCGATGTTTTGTTTTGTTTTGTTTTGTTTTGTTTCGTTTTGTTACATTTTCTTTTGTTTCGTTTTGTTACATTTTCTTTTGTTCGTTTTGTTTTCTTCCTTGTTTGGGTTTTGTGTACATTTTGGGTTGAGTTGAATGACGATCGGCCGATGATGAGAATTATTTTATTAAAAATTATTTGCAATCGATTTTGTGAGATGAAGCATGTCATGATTATTGTGAGTATTAAGCCTTTGAGAACTTGATCACACTTTTGAAACTTGTGAGACTTGAGCTTTTGTTGTCATATCTTTTCGGTTTGTTTCTTTACGTGTGAATAGTTTGAAATAACATGTGTTTCTCTAGAACTTGCTCGGATCTTTTCGAGGTTGCATTGATGTGCTTAAGAATTATGAAATGATATTAGGCATTCTTTTCTTAACCTATACACTATCAAACACTAACTTTGTTATTTTATTATCCTTTGATGAGCGTTTGAGCTACCATATTCTTTCATATAGCGAGTGGGTTGGGCTATGTAGTTAGTATGATTTTGGTTGCTTGAATTGAGGTTGAAAAAAAGGAAAGAAAGGAAATAAATGATGAGAAAGTGATTATTAAAATAGTTGCTCACCCATATAAGTTCAAAAAAATAAAAAAAATAAAAAGTGTTGACATAAGTGTGTGAAAAGAACATAAATGGGTAAGTAGCTAGTGCTTTGAGATGAGTATATCACTTATATAATAAGTGTGAAGTTCTTAAGAGAAAAATGACTTCTTGGTATGGAGAACTGAAATAAATTGTGAAAGTTTGGGAATTGTGTCTTATGATACTTATGGTGTTTTTCATTATGGGACTATGAGTCACTTAGCCTAAATATATCATACCTTACCAAAGAGCCTACATTATAACCTTTTATAAGACCTTTTTATCTTAGTTCTTGAGCACATATTTGACCAATGGAGAATTAAGCGATTTGCAAGCTTATGGTAGATTCCATGTGTTTTAAACTTTCGAGTATACACATCCCCTCGATATACTTGAGTGTTTGAGATTTCTTCTATATATATCCATTTGTGAGGATTGAGTTTAAGAAGGCTTGTCTTTATGATTATTATGATGTGTGGAGTTTTACGAAAGATGTTGTGATTTGATTCATTTGAGTGAATCGTTCATTGCTCATTGCTCTGAGGCTTATTGCTTTTGTAGTTCGACTCTTTTCCTGTCTTTGGTTGTCTCTCTCTTGTTCTGATTTGTTTGAAGACAAACAAAGGTTAAGTTTGGGGAGTTGATAAGCCTCATTTTTACCTGATTTATAAGACTATATTCATTTCGTTTCTAATTGATAAGTGATCGTTTGAGCTGTCTTTTATATTTATGTTTACCTTGGAAGATATTATGCCATGTGTATTTCGTGTCATTTAGCACGGGTTTTGATGTCAAAAGGTGGATCACGATAAAGAGAATTAGTTAGTCCGATCGCGAGTTCACGTAAAGAATATCTGTTTAAAAACGACGTTGAATATGATGAAATGGATATGAAAAGGATGGATGTGAAAAGTTTACTATGTTAAATAACATCTAAATAGGAGTCCATAGGTGCAAGCGGATCATAATTCGGAATCCGGACGAGAGAGAACGGAGGCGAACAATGATCGCGCAATCGCGACCCCAAGAACACGCCTCGCGGGTTTTGCTCACGACCGAAGGTCGCGAGACAAACTCGCGAGGAAGAGTATAATTTTGGCAATTTTGAAGGCTCGCAACATTTCTTCGCAGGATTCTCTCACGAGCAAAGCACGCGAGGCAAGACAGAAGCGCGCAGTAAGGTCTTATTCGCGAGATTCATTCACGACTTATGCTCGCGATAAAAGGTCGCGAGGCGCAGCAACTTAGGGTTGCGTATATAGCACATCAGACGTCAGATTACGAGGGGGCATCGTATACTTTTCAATACAAAACATTTTTTTCTCCTTCTTTTATTTTCTTTTCGCACGTTTTCAAGAATAGCTTTTAAAATTCCTTTTGCTTCCTCTTTAATTTCATTCAGTTTTCATAGTTTAATGTATCAGCTTTCGGTTTATCTTACGAATCCAAGTTGCTACATTGTTCGTCGTGGAATATTACGGCTTTATCTATCTATTTCAGTTTATGTTATTTTTATTTATTTATTACTTTAGTAATTTAATTATGCGTAGATAAATTCCATATTGATCCTATGGTTTGTATGTCTGACTAGATTTATATTATTTATCTATTGATACTGTTTTGCCGTCCCATTCATGATTAATGATTCTTGGCTTTAATTCTCATGTGTTGGTATCTGGTGATCGAGCTAAAAATACACTCAAATTCACTTGCAATCGTACGAGGTAATTGTAGCGTGATAAGTTAACACGAGTCGTTTCTCAAGGAAAACTTAACAGGGCGATTGTTCGCGTCGTGCACAGAAAGCAATTAAATCCTAAACATTCTAATAATAACGGGGGTTGAACATGCAAGAATTGAAATACGAGAAATAAACAGCGATCCTAGGCTAGGGGTTATCAATCCCGAGCTAAACTAATAAAGCGTTAAATCTAAACCTGGGGTTGTCGATCCCTAGTTGAACTACGAAAGCGATAAATCGAAAGCGATAAACAAAGCGATAGCAAACATATTCTTAGGGTTCGTCGAGCCCTAATCTAAGTCTACTTATAAATGAACAATAAACATTAATCATCCAACAAGAAAATGAATTAAGCGAAAGCGAAATCATTACGCAATATAAATCAACGGAACATGAAAATCGATCCATCACACTATGAATTGAATTCACAAGAATCCAAAGCGAAATCATAAAAGCAATAATCGATGAAATTGATTCCAATAAAGCGATAAATCAAAAGCATAAATTGATTAACTAGATCATTCGATGAAAACAAAGAATGTAAATTAAACTAAGATTTATCGTATTATGTCGGTCCTGCATTTGAAGAGCTCGGGGAAAACGATGAAGAGTAGCCGTGGCTGCGCTTTAGAACCAAAAATAAGAACCGAGAGCCCCTGCGCTTGACCTGGCGCGATATATATATAAATTAAAGATGGCGCGGTTCGAGTGGCGTGAGCTCGAAAACATTCGACTTGAAAGTGAGCGGTTGAATGAGCGCAGTTCAAAATACATTACGCTTGAATTTGAGCGCCGCTCGGGTGAACGCCGGTGAGGAAATATTCTGTCTCACAAATGGCGCAAGCTCAAGGTGAGCAGCGAGGAGAATGGCTGGCGGATATTGGGATTCGGCGTCGGTTGGAGAGCCGGACGACGGCATGCGGGCATGGTCGAGGCGGGCGAGGAAAAGGCGGCGACGCTGCGGGCGCTGCGAGGCCAGCGACGGGCAGTCTTGGCGGGCGGGCGGCGAGCGAGCTGGCGTTGGCGCTGCGGGTGTGCGGAGGCGAGGCGAGTGGCGGGCATCGGGTTCCAGCGCCCGCAGCGGGCGTTGGGATCAGCCACGGGCGGACTCGACCGTGCGATGGGCGGGCAGCGGCGTGCGGGCGCACGAGATCTGTGAAGGGTGGCGAAGCTCGCCACTGAACGCACGAGGCAAGTGCGAATGCACGCTCGGAGTGGCGCCGGTGAGTGGTCGAGGTAGTGGCGGGCGGCGGCGTGTAGCGGAGGTTGGGCGCTGAGCGTGCGACGGGGTTGCACGTGCGCGACTTTGATGATTCGCTCCGTTCTCCTCCGTTTGAACTTCGAATTTCGATCCGCTTTCGCCTATGAACTCCTGTCGAGATGCTCTTCAATTATATCTGATCCTTGGAAGATCCAATTCATCCTATTCTCTGCCGTTTTCATACAAAACATCGAGACGAACGAAGTAAGTCCGAATCGATAAATATTAATCAAACCAACATTGTAAATAGGACAAACCACTGAAAATGTCATGTAAAACAATACCAAGAATCATCACAAAATCATACCAAATAACTCCCCCACACTTATCCATTTGCTTGTCCTCAAGCAAAGTCATTACTAATAAGAGTAGAAGAATAACTCATACAACTTAACCCTTAATCCAATCAATCAAATCTCTTTTGCAATTTCCCCAAACATGATGAATACATCATCAAAGACAACGTGAAACAAATCTAAGATTGTGAAAATATCAAATAAACAAGTATATTACTTATGCTCAGACCCAACTCTCCGCTAGAGGTGAATTAACTAAAATGGTTACCTTTAGCAACAAGTTTCCTTTGATAACATAGAAGGTATTATGATTTTGGAACAATGTTCGAAGGTGAACTCTCGATGAACTCGAGTCTCCAAGCGTGGTTTCCATGTCCATTTCTTAATTCACGAGAAAGTGGCGAATCTCATCCTCCATTTATACAATCTCAACAACATTGGGTTTTAATTCTCCTTATTTCTACACTTTTTCACACTTTTTTTTTTTTTTTTTTAAATTGAAGCAGTATATAGGTAACCACACCGTTAACACTCCCCTAGCATTAGCGGATAAATCACGTCGATAACCACCGATTTAAAATCAATTCACACAATCTCGTCGATTCATTGCACTTTAATCACATGACATCAAGATAAGCGAGAAATACATCAAGGTCCGATCAATACCACGAGTTCATTGCACAAATCCTAACTTATTCGCATAGACACAAACTTAAGTCCAAACAATCAAAATAAGCACAAGGGCACATCATTAAGTATATATATATATATCACGCCCATAAAACACAAAACCAATTACTCACCACTAAATTCGAACCTTTGTCCCGATTGCTCAAAACACGATTAACAAAAATAGCCGATAGAGGAGAGACTGATAATATATGGCGATTCGGGGTTGGAATGTGGCGTGCACGCGAGTTGAGTGTCACGGCTTCACCACACCGGCGATGAAAATCGCAAACCCTTCTTCCCAATTTGAGCAAAACTAACACAAAGACAATGACGGATCAAAGAACAGCGAAACAAGCAAAAGAAAGAAAGAAAAGAAAATAAAAAGCGTGGGTAACTCCCACGGTACTCGGTTTAACGTCGTGAGCTGACGTGTTCGGTCGACAACGGACTATCCATAGTCCTTCACTGCAGGAATACCATCTCGGTCGAGCATCGGTAGTAACCATATAAGAACGGAGGACATTAAAGAAAACAAGTGATGCACAATTTAAGCTCAAGTCGAACATCCTATTCTCCAAAATAAAATAAATAATTTCAATTCCCAAAGTGCAGTGCTTTGGTAAATTAAGTGTTGAAAAATAATTGATGTTACCTCAACCTTTGTCCTCGATTTGTCCTCCTGCGGGATCGTACTCCATTGTTGAGGCAAAGTCAATCACTTCCAGTGGGCTTTGGCATGCTTGCAACTTCACATGCCTACTCTTCCTCGTCACCGACCTTGTAACCACTTCCTCGTGGCTCGATCCCGCTCTCATCCCAACATTCCCATTCTTCCTCATTTTCCACCTTCTCCGCTGCGCAAGAACTCGTCGATGTCTCTCTCACCCCATTCTCAACAAATGGGTCACTTTCAAAACGATGACCACCGGACTGACGGATTGGTTTGGAAGTTCCCTCGGCGCACATTGTTGTTGATACTCAACCCACTTCGCAGCAATCGGTCCCATTTGTTCCTCTAAACGCTCAAGAGTTGCGTCTCTATCATCCAATGGCGAACTCGATGGTGATCGTCGCTCGAGCCTCATAGGGTGAGCTTGGAGGCTCACTGTCGCATCTTGTTGCAGCAACTCGTCCACTTCTCGGTCATCATTTCTAATTTTGCTTGCAAGCGCTGATTTTGGTGTCGTCGACATCGACTTTTGTGAACATATCGTACCAAGTCGGCATTTGAGGTGGAGGTGGCTGCTGGGTATGAATACTAAGGTGGAGGGTTTTGTTGTGAGTCAGGCATGCTGCGGAGGTGGTTGCTCCCAACGAGCATTGTAGGATTCATCCTCGTGGTGCGATGGAGGTGATTGGTCCCGAGGGGATTGGAGCTTGATCCTCATAAATGCGGTGGAGGTTGTTGATCGGTATGAATTGTAGGCTTGATCCTCATAGTGCGGTGGAGGTGGTTGGTCCCGATTGGGATCATGGGTTTGTTTCTCGGGTAGGGATCATAGGCGATGCTCGTAGCCCAAAGGATATTCTCGAAAAAGCCGGTCGGCTCTTCTTCGCAAGAAGAATTTGCCCAATCTGACGAACTCTCCCACGGTGGGTTGACCATATTCGTCTTGTTGATAACCCCGCATTAATGACACACCAACAAAAACAAGATCACACGCACCAAGGAGAAAAAGGCGAGCGAAAGAAAAGAAAACAGAAACAAACAACACAAACAATACGCTAAACTTTTCCCGAACGGCGCCAAAATTGATCGAGCTAAAACACACTCAAATTCACTCGCAATCGCATGCGAGGTAATTGTAGGCGTGATAAGTTAACACGAGTCGTCTCTCAAGGAAAACTTAACAGGCGATTGTTCGCGTCGTGCGTAAAGCAATTAAATCTAAACATTCTAATAACAACGGGGTTGAACATGCAAGAATTGAAAACGAGAAATAAACAACGATCCTAGGCTAGGGGTTGTCAATCCCGAGCTAAACTAATAAAGCGTTAAATCTAAACCGGGGTTGTCAATCCCTAGTTGAACTACGAAAAGCGATAAATCGGCGATAAACAAAGCAATAGCAAACATATTCTTAGGGTTCGTCAAGCCCTAATCTAAGTCTACTTATAAATGAACAATAAACATTAATCATCCAACAAGAAAATGAATTAAACGAAAGCAGGAAATCATTACGCAATATAAATCAACGGAACATGAAAATCCAATCCACTGTCACTATGAATTGAATTTACAAGAATCACAAAGCGAGAAATCATAAAGCAATAATATGATGAAATTGATTCCAATAAAACGATAAATCCAAAAGCATAAATTGATTAACTAGATCATTCGATGAAAACAAAGAACAGAAATTAAACTAAGATTTATCTGTATTGTGTCGATCTGTTTGAAGAGCTCTGGGAGAACACTGAAGAGCAGCCGTGGCTGCGCTTAGAACCAAAAATAAGAACTGAGAGCCCTCCTCTGCTTGACCTAGCGCGCGATATATATATAAATTAAAGATGAGCGCCGGTTCAAAGTGAGCGTGAGTTCAGAAAACATTCTGACTTGAAAGTGAACGCTGGTTCGGAATGAACGTAGGTTCAAAATACATTCTCGCGAATTTGAGCGTCGGTGAGGGTGAACGCCGTGAGAAAGTATTCGTCTCACAAATGAGCGCAAGCTCAAGGTGAACGCTGAGAGAAAATTGGTGGCGGACGTTGGGATTCGAAGCTGGTTGGAGAGCTGGGATGGCGGCATACGGGCGTGGTCGAGGAGGGGCGAGGCAAATGGGCAATGCGGCGGGCGCTGCGAGGCCCGGCTCCGGACGGTGCTTGGCATGCGGGCGGGCGCGCGCGGCTGGCGTTAACCGCGGGTGTGCGCGGCGAGGAGGGCGGCGGGCATCGGGTTCCAGCCGGACGCAGCTGGCGTTGGGATCCCGCCGGACGGACTCGGCAATTGTCGCGGCGATGGGCGGGCGCGGCGTCGTGGCCGAGATCGCTGGAAAGGGCGGCGAGCTCACTCAACGTCGCGAGGCAATTATAACGCGCTCGGAGTGGCGCGGATGAGTGGTCGAGGCGGTGGCGCGGGCAAGCGGGTGCGCGCGGAGGTTGGGCGGCTGGCGTGCGGCGGGGTTGCGCGTCTTGCGACTTTGATAATCGCGCCTGCTTCTCCTCCGTTTGAACTCCGAATTTCGATCCGCTTTCGCCTATGAACTCCTGTCGAGAAGCTCTTCAATTATATCTGATCCTTGGCAGATCAAATTCATCATATTCTCTTCCGTTTTCCTACAAAACATCGAGATGAACGAAGTAAGTCCAAATCGATAAATATTAATCAAACCAACGTTGTAAATAGGACAAACCACTGAAAATGACATGTAAAACAATACCAAGAATCATCACAAAATCATACCAAACATCTGGCCAATATTGATGCATGCTAGTTATGTGATTGATGTCCTGGCGGAATTAATTGCATAATCGATATCTTGAATACATAATACAGTTTTACCTTGAGACCTGGCAAAGATATGTGAACTGTAAGAGGTTAATATTTGTGTGCTTTTGGTAATTAGCTTACTTCTCTTGAGACCCGACGGAGATAGAGTTTAGGCTAACCTACTACTATAGGTTGTCTTGGCGAAAACTATAGTTACATTAGTGATCCTTCATATGAATGCGGATTAAATTGGTAAACAGATTAATAGGTTAATTGTGTGAATCTGGTTAGGTTAAGTACATCCCAAGGTGGTCTTTTATATTTGATTTTATTCTTTTTATATTTTGAGTCTAGATTTATGATCTCTATCTCTTGATATTTTGTTGCTGAATAATAATCAAGATTACATGTTGATTATTCTTTGTGTTCTCGAGTCGCAATCCCTGGGGATACGATATATATATACTTCCTGTTTTACTATCATATTATTTGGTAGGAATTCTAACGATCAGTCAGGCCAGGAATCAAATGCAAGGAATAAAGATGGTAGGCACTTTTTGATCTCTAAACAAAGTGATACGCACTGTGAGTAAACGTCCACACGCGTGGCTTGCTTAAACTGTCTATCATAAGTTTGTTAGATGAGATTTCTAAATAAACACTATAAGGTATATTTTAGTCTGGTCGAGGGGTTCATGTGTAAACGTCCACATGCGTGGCTTGCATGGGGAATTCCTTGGGCGATCGGAGATTTCAATTAATATTGTTTTATCAAAAGGTTACAATATTATTGTTACGAATTATGTGTGATCGTATGCTTATGCATTTACATTACTTTTATGATATGTCTCTTACACCGATTATCAATATGCTCGCACAAAATCCTCTATCCGGTCCAAATTTTATCGAGTGGAAGCGAAACATGGAATATGTTCTTATCGCGAGAAGAACACATGTTTGTTCTCACTACTCCCAAACCCGATGCCCTTCTTGGATCGATTTAATGAGCGTGAGTCAGCGGACTTTGGCATAAGTCGAACAATATGGCCAAATGCTATACCATGACTCATCGTGTCCAAGGCTTGCGGTGCGCAGATCGGTCGATGGTAGACGCGATCGAAATATGGTCGAGTCTCGAGAGTAAGTTGGGGCGGTCGGATCGGATAGTCCGCTTCCACACAATAAGAGAAATCTTGGAGTGTAAGATGGAAGAATGAAGTTCGGTCCAGAACATGTCTCCCACATGACTCGTCTCATGGATAGTCTTGATCAGTTGGGAGGAGGTAACGACGGCGAAGCCATGGTCGATATCATCCTTAACACACATCCCAAGTGAACAAGATCATGTGCAAGACCGAGTATACACTTAGTTAGTTGCTAAATGATCTCGTGGCCACGGAAGGTGTCATGGGAAAAGGAGCACATGCCCTTGCTAGCACATCTAAGGGCCCCGATTTTCCATTGAAAAGTGGAAGAAGAAAATGGGTGCCAAAGGTGGTAGAGGCAAGGAAGCTAGAGAGCAAGTGGGACCAGAACATGGTGGCCACCGGAGACTTGAAAAAGCCAAAGAAAAGGCGGTGCTTGAGTGCGGCAAGGCGGGCATTGGAAGGCTAAGTGGCTCATGCTCAAGGCTCAAGGTACGCCATTTGCTTTAGTAACAGAAACATGTTTCATGACTTGTTCTACTCATTCATGGGTAGTAGATACGAGTGCGACTGATCATGTTTGTTACATCTTGCAAGAGTTCCTGCAGACAAATGAGCTGTTTGATGGCGAGATAACGATCTTCATGGGCAACGTGGTGAAAGTCGAGACCATTGCAGTTGAAGATGTTTCTTTATGCTTTGATAGGACAGTTTTAGTATTGAAAGACGTTTTATATATGTCGGAGCTTCAACGAAACCTTATTTCGGGTTCCAAACTATTTATATATGGATATTCTGTTGTTTTTTATAGTGGTGTTTTTATCATAAGAAATGAGGAAGTTATACGTGGTGTCACTTTATATAATTAAGCTTTATACTATTTCTATCGAGCATAATACATTTAATTATGTTGTATCTACATCAAACCTTAAGAAGAGGAAGTTTTCTTCGCTAGATGACACCATATTTCTTTGACATCTTAGATTAGGTCACATCAATCTAAATATGATCCAAAGACTGGCTAAGAATTGAGCGTTGGGTGAAATTACAATTACTCTGTTCCCAGTCTGTGAATTCTGTATAGAAGGAAAAATATCGACCAGACCCTTCAAAGCGAAGGAGTATAGAGCCAAAGAAGTGTTGGAGCTAGTCCATTCTGACCTGTGTGGACCAATGTCTAAACAAGCTCGTGGAGAGTACTAGTATTTTGTCACTTTCATTGATGATTACTCGAGGTATGCGGATACGTATACCGCTTCACCGCAAGTCCGGATGCTTTGAGAAATTCAAAGAATTTAAGGCGGAGTGGAGGCGAGCTAGGTAAGAGTATCAAGTCACTGCGATACGATCGCGATTGGGAATACCTTAGTAACGAGTTCATGGACTATTTGGTGCAGTGTGAGATTACCTCCCAGCTCACTATATGTAATAACCCGAAAAATTTAAAAATTTTATTAGTAATGCTTAAACCAATTATTTGTGGTGCTTAGACCTTAATTATGTTTAAGGTAACCAACGAAACGAATTAGAATCGATTCTGAGATCGAAAACCTGAGAAATAAAAAACTAGTGACTAGTCCTACCGGATTTGGGTTTTCTGAATAGCCTGAACATAGAAAGAAATATCGAGAATGAATCTCAACAAAAAGATTTCATTTCTAGAATCCTCTCACGAAAATATGTGAGAAGTCAAAGAATGAGAATTTTCGGACATGCTTGCCCGGTCAGTCTCAAAAGTACTATTCACAAGCCGGATCAACTTACAATCCGTGTGCTAATCATGAAAATTAATGATAACAACAAAAATCATGAAGGAATATATTATTATGAATTTAGCATTCATAAGAATCAATTTCTGAACGAAATTCTGAATAACTTAACCGAACAGGAAAATATCCGAAATAACCCTAAATTGTTTCGAACGAACCAAAACTCGAACCAAGGGTCTAAATCAATAAGAAATAATTTATAAAACTCAAATAAATTATGAAAGCTCAAGAATTCAATAGAATTTCGAATGAGCATAATTTAATTCTGAGACATTTTTTTTACACGATAACTCGGAATTGACTTACCGGATGTCTACCGAACTTCATGAAATTATTATAAACTATGAAATAAGTATTTTTAAGGCTATTTAAGAAAATAAAACCTTAAGGTTCCGAGAAATCAATCGAAAGTGCGATAAAAACTTAAAGAGTCGGTATTAACATGCCAAATCGGGTAATTTGACCATTCTTTCTCCCAACTACCACCAAGACAACCCCAAATGAGCTAATAACAGCTCTTTATGCTGCAATACAGCAGCACATTCATCCATATGCAGCCCTTCACTCTATAACCCATTTTCTCTCTCTAATTCAAATTTCTTTCTTTTGTTCTTCCATGTTCTAAGCTGTAATCCCTCATTTCAAATCTTTCCAACTATAAAAATCAGTTTATAAAACGATACAAAGGTATTATTCATCATCCTCTTCCATCCTAATGGAGTGGAATGTTTTTTAGAATTTTTTTCATTTTTAAAACCCTAGTTTCGCACCTTTTAATTTCGTGGCTTTTGAGACACCAAATTCTCTCAAGCCGTGAATGAAATATGCTTAGAATAATGTTCTAAGGTTGTTTTTAAAATTTGGGAATTTTTGGAGCATGTTTAATATTTTTTTTATGTTATATTTCTTTTTATAGAAGATAAAGCATGCTTTGTGAATATTATTTGATATTATTGCTTGCTAATGTATTAGAAGTATGTAGAATAAATATGAGAATTTTTAGAATTTTTTTTGAATTTTCTTCATGAAGGCCGAGAGCTATATGCATTTTTAGGCCATGGTTTTAATTTTTGTTGGAAAGAGTTGATATATAGTGTTTAATATATGATATAAATATCATATATTAATCTTGAAATTTTGAAACACATCTCCTATTTTTCTCAAAATGGCCGAATATATGTATGTATTTTTAGTCCATTGTTTGATTTTTATTTGTTGAAAATAGTTGAGATATAGTGTTTAATATATGATATGAACATCATATATTAATCTTGAAATTATTGAGACACATCTCCTATTTTCTCAAAATAACCGAAACATATATATATATATATATGTGTGTGTGTGTGTGTGTGTGTATTGGAAATTATTTTGATTTTATTTGTTGAAAAATAGGTGAGGTATAGTGTTTAATATATGATATGAACATCATATATTGATCTTGAAATTTTTGAGACACTACTCCTATTTTTCTTACAAGGACCGAAAGTTTATATATATATTCTAAGGATTTATTTGATTTTTGTTGTTGAAAATAAATGATATGTGATGTTTAGAAATTTATTGAACACATATGTAATATATGTGTAAGGACAAAAAGAATTCCAAGCATTTGGTTCATATTATAAATATTAGTTGATGTTTAATGTTAATATTTCATATTTATTGCATAATATAAACATATTATGAAGTGAATGGAATTTATTGAATATATGTGTATATATTTCATAATTACCGAAAATAATGATGTAGTGAAAAGCATGTGTTTAATTTTTAATGTATGATGTGAGATGATTTTCATGTTTAGTATAAGGTATAAACATGATATGATTTTTGTGGAAGTTATTGAACACCAATGTTCAATAATTTTAAAATTACCAAAATTTTAAGCACATTTACTCATGGGTTAAAATTTTATTTGATGGTATTGAGTTGATAAGTAAATTCTAAAGTATGCTAGGAGTATAACATGATTTTATTGGAATTTATTGGATACGTATGCTAATTATTGCTAATTATCGAAAATATAGCAAAATGGTTAAGTATGCGTTTAATTTTAATGGAAAATGATATTATGATAGTTAAACTATAAGTTTGGAATGAATGGTTATGATTATGATGAATGAATGGAACACTTATGCACACATACACAATGATTGTGTATTATGTTAGAAATTAAGGTTTTCTAATGCTTTAGTATAATTCATGTTGTGTATGGTATTGTATGGTGTTGAATGGTTATGTTTATGTTGTGCCGACAAACAAAACCCCAAACGTAAACAACACAATACTTTATGTACGAGAATCGAAAAGAAATCGACCAATTTCGATAACTTAAGAAGGAATTAACGAGGATCGAAGTTAGACACAAATTAGATTTTCTATTAATAAAAGGATACTCAAGCGTGAGTTCTAAGTTAGAAAACCAAAAGTGAGCTACAACGTTAATACTCGACAACGACAACCTAATCTGACGTTAGATTGAGTGTTAAGACAACTCGACAACGAATAGCGATTATCTGACTTATATAATCTCCGACGAGTTAAGAGAAACAAACAAGGTCGTAAAGTGTAAGCAAAGATTCGAACATAAGACGTCGATCCTTATGTCTCGAAGGTCGAGTTAATATTCCCGAAGAACTTCATCTATTCCTAAGTATTTACTTACATGATAGCATGTGATCACTTGAAATCATAAGTCAAGACTCCCATTTATTCATCGTGTTAATCGACAAGTCGTCAAGATAACCTACTAGGGGCGTAACTTCAATTGTTAAGTCTAGTTGGTGGCTTGAGAATATCCTAATATACCAATCACAATCAATACTAACAATCTATAACGTAATAACGTTTAGAAGAACACTAAGGCTAAGAGTCGGGATAGACTCAAGTATATGACTCGTAAGTTGAGGTTCATCTATGAATGATGAAGCAATATAGTTTGGGAATTGAGAATATAAGATAATAGAAATTATCTTAAAACCATCACATGAAATCATAAAGAAACCCTAATTGGGAACTTTATGTCGTAATTTATAAACGACATTTGATCGATAGAAAGAATCTAAGAAAGACTATTTTCTTATGAAGGGTTTGATCGTACGTAGTCGGCAAGGAAGAACGATCCACACCGCTCACTTAGAACTACTAGCTTTGGATTAGTAGGTGGGCTCTCTTGAAACAAAAATGATATGCATATCTATCTCAAAGCATGATTTACAAAAGCTTTATGAACTATTATCACATGAACTGTTATTGACTGCTAAATATTTATGTTTTGTTATGATCCTATCTGAGATTGGTATACCCAATGTGGTATGTGAATGAGTTGGTCCACCAACGTTAAAAAAAGATAACGATCGGATCCGACTTAGTTGAGGACTAACTCGGATTATGTACACGTGTGACTGTGTGTGTTAAGGTTAGCTACCTCAACCGATCACGACGACTATGTGTAGGTGGCCACCTCCATAGTGCGCGAATGAATGAATGAATGAATGAATGAATGAATGAATGAATGAATGATCAGATATAGAATAACGTGGATGAAATAGTTCGGCTGAACGCTTTTGGAAAATGATAAAATGTTTGATAGGCATGAGTCTTTCAACTAAAATCCTCATGTGCTATTGTGGGCGCTCAATAACTTTACAAAGAAAATATTTTCGCAATAGGTCCACCGAGTACTTTTGTACTTAACCCCGCATCTCGCTTTGATGTGCGGGTTGAGCGAGATTGATGATGGGTGCGGTGGTGGTGCAGTGGTAGTTGTTTTGTTGCTTATTAGAAAGGATTTCTAGACCTCGGGCATGTATCGTCATATACATGTCCACACGCTTATCTGCCGCCTAACTCGATATTATTTTGATGTCTTGATTATAACCGCTTTCATACCGTATTGAACTTAAGGTCGCACTCGTTCCTCGAATTGCATACGATTTGGTTATATTTGAACATTGAACATTTCGCAAGTCCTTCGTGACTTGAGTCTCGATTGAAACAACTTTTATCCTTTTAGTCCATGCGTTTAAGAGTAGTTATTGGTTAATTGCATTGATTAGTTATGTATATATCCATTGAATTATCATACCGTTGACGATCCGTATGATCCGTACTTCCTTGAGAAGTCGGGTCGTCTCACTACACCGAACACCACAACAAAATGGTGTGTCAGAGCGAAGAAATAGGACTCTCTTAGAAATGGTTAGATCAATGATGAGTTATGCAACATTATCTATTTCGTTCGGGGGTATGCCTTAGAAACAATGACATATTTTCTCAATCTAGTACCGTCAAGTCGAGATAAGATCTCTTTCAAGTTATGGTTTGGGCGCAAACTGGTTTGCCATATAAGGATATGGGCCGATCCGGCAAATGTCTTTGAACAAGAAAGGCGACAATTGGAGGCTAGATTTGAAACAAGTCTGTTTATTGGTTATCCTAGAGGAAAGAAATGTGGTTATTTCTATAGTCCCAATGATCATAAGGTCGTTATTAGCACTAACGCCGATTCTTAGAAGAGGACTACATGAAAACCACAAATCCAGTTGAAATCATACTTGAGAATCGGAGGATGATCGATTCGCCATCGATTAGGCGAAGCGAGATGTGGGTGTCAGTGGGAGGGATCAACACTAGATACTTGAGAAATTAAAGTGGGTCGAGTTCCACCGAGATATCGACCGCAAGTGGCACCTACCCAAAGAAGTTGTGCGAGATAGAGAACCACAGTTCTTTGCACCACCGTTTCCATTGTGCGGTAGCACCTCGTCGAAGTGGGAAGTTTGTTCGTCAACCCGAGCGATTTATGTTTGTGGACAGATCTTGGTTTAGTCCCAAAAACGAAAGCGAGTTTTAATCGACCCATGGACATACAACGAGACGATCTGAAGACGCGATGCAAGATCATGGCACACCGCTATGGACATAGAAATTGAGTTCATATGACTATGTATGTATCACGAGAAAACACCTCTACCGGATGGCGAGGAAGCCATAGGTAGTAAGTGGAGTATACAAAGGAAGAGAGATTCGATGGAGGTTTCGACTTTTAAAGCCGAACTTGTGGTGAAAGGGTACACTCTGCATTGAGGGCATCGATTTCTCCGAGACTTTTTCACTGTAGCAATGCTCAAGTCCATCGAGTTCTTACGGCCATAGCAACTCACTTTGAACCTTGAGGTTTGGCAAATAGATGTGAAAACCGCTTTTCTAAACGGTTACCTTGAAGAAGGTAGAGATATCTATGTCAAAGAACCCAAGGTTATATGGTAAAGGGTGAAGAGCATCTAGTATGGAAGCTTAAGAAGTCCATTTGTGGACTTAAGCAAACTTCGATCATGGAACTTACGCTTTGACGAGGTGGTAAAGTCATATGGATTTATCCACTTGCCTAGCGAGAGTTGTGTGTGTCGCTCGGATGTCAACAGTGACGTGGTATTTCTTGCACTTTACGTAGATGACATCCTTCTACTTGACAACAACGTGAAGCATTTATTAGGCGTAAAGAGTTGGTTATCCGATCAGTTTCAAATGAAAGACTTAGGAGATCTGCGTACATTCTTGGGATCAAGGTTTCACCGAGATCGCAAGAGAAAATTTTGAGCTTATCTCATCGCCTTACATTGATCTTGTGATTACTCGCTTTAGCAAGCGAGACCGCCAAGAAGGGATTGCTACCCTTGGACATGGTGTTCCTTTATCTTAGAAGCGATCACCCAAGACCGCAAAGGAGATAGAGAAAATGAGACAAGTTCCTTACGCTTCACCGTATGAAGTCTCATGTATGCAATGATATGTACGAGACCCGATATCTACTATGCGGTAGGCATAGTTGCTAGATATCAGTCTAACCCTGGACAAGCACATTGGACTATGGTAAAGCATATACTCAAGTACCTGAAAATGACTCGAGATTATAGGCTAGTTTACCAAGCAGATATTCTAATGCCTTTGGGTTATTCAGACTCGGATTTCCAAGTTTAGCGTGATGAGAAAAAGTTTACCTTAGGCTAGGTGTTTACCTTGGGAGGAGGAGCCGTATCTTGAAAGAGTGCAAAGCAGCGATGTTGCGGACTCTACCATGGAAACCGAATATGTAGCCGCTTCGGAGGCTGCTAAGGAGGCGGTATGATTCAAGAACTACCTCATGGATCTAGATGTGGTACCTCATTTACCCAAGAGTATCATAGTGTTCTGTGATAACTCTGGTGCAGTGGAAAACTCGAAGGAACCAGGGACCCACAAGGAAACCAAACACATAGAGAGAAAGTACCATGTCATATGAGAAATCGTTAGACGAGGAGACTTGATGATTGAGAAGATTGGTACTGCGGATAACCTAGCTAACATATTCACGAAGAGCCTGCTGCAAAAAGTCTACGACGAACATGTTCAAGGGCTTGGATTGCGCAGGATGGCCCCCACTTAGAAATGAAACTTTTGTAGAAGTAGGTGAAGCAAAGTGATGGTGTTGTTTGTAATGGCTAGTAGATGGACTACGAAATCGATTTTAACCATCTCCTGAGGATCTATCTTGGATGTTTAATTCACCATACATTGATTATATGCCTAGCATGCACCTATATAATTAATTGCAACACGTAGGAGTTTTCTCGTGTTTACCTCGTGAACTGCTCGGGAAGAATGGATCAAGCTACTGTGCTTTGATCTTCCTGACAGATCCCGTTGCCTAAACTCCAATACCGAGTGAGGACAATCTATGGAGAATTCTATAGAAAAACGTCTTCTTCATTCTCTCTAGATTTTCGAAAATTCTCACACTTTAGGAAGTATAATTCTCGAAAATTCTAGCTAGAGCATTAACCTTGATTTTCTCTCTCACCTTATATTTATAATGCATTCCTAAATCCTATCAAGATAGGATTTATGCATATCTAATAAATATAATCTTATCACTTAAGATAGAGAGGATCAAGCAGAGTCCCAGTGGGACTCTAAGAGGAGGTGGACGAATTTCTCCAAGCTACAGGCCTGGATAGGCCAGCCCAGGGATCAAATACAAGGATTAAAGATGGGTCTCAAATAAATTAATTATCTTATGTTCAGCCCAGAACATAAATTAATTCATAAACATTTATTCTTACCACTAGAGAATAAATGCTGACTTACCCATTTATTTCCGAAGTTGAGTCGGGCTCGCATCTAGACTTTACGAATCCCCGTATCTAAGATATCATACGTCCATTAATTATTTACAGCGATCTGACTGCTTAAAATAATTAATTACTTTAATTCCTTAAGTAGTATCACTCAACCTTATTATTGTACTTGAGATAACTCAACCTGCGGGGTTTAGTCGATAAACCTTTTGAGCTCCTTAAGGGACATCATCATCCCAAACGGATACGGTGACTCGATCTGTAACTAGCATGACATACAAGACACTTCCACCACCCAAGAGAGAATCTTGGGTTATCTCATGTAACCTCACCCTTAATAAGTCAAAGTGATGGTCAAGAACTCATACTCACCTAATACCTTATCGAGGTTTAGATCAACGTAAGTCACCGAGATCTAGGTCTTCACGACGGTCGACTAGAAGAACTCGTCTCACTTTGTGATCCATCAATCGTCGAGACGTGCCAATATAAACAAGCAACCAAGTCAAGTCACTTATCTATACCATGACTTCATACCGACAACTCGTTATCAAGTTGTCTCGGTGTGATACTTTTATATCTCATTAAGCTTGACCAATCATACGACTTACGTGATCTACAACACACTATATGATCTAACTTATATGAGATAAATGGACATACATATGCAATCAAGTAAACAATTCAGATAGGAGATTGTAATAGTGGTAACAAGAAACATTGTATACAAGCTCAACCAAAACTGCTTCCAGTATACAAATCTAACAATCTCCCACTTATACTAAAGCAAACTTTTAGTATACAATGTGTCTCTCTACTAGCTATCATAAACAACACCATCACTTTGCTTCTCCCACTTATACAAAAGTTTCCTTTCTAAGAGGGTGCCATCTTGCGCAATCCAAGTCCTCGAACATGCTCTTCATGAGACTTTTGCGGCGGCTCTTCGTGAATGGGTCGGCTAGGTTATCCAGCATACAATCTTTTCTATCGGACGTCTCCTCGTCTGCGATTTCTCGTATGACATGGTACTTTCTCTCTATGTGTTTGGTTGCCTTGTGGGTCCGTGGTTCCTTCCGAGTTTACCATCGCACGAGTTATCACGATGAAACTATGATACTCTTGGGCAAACCAGTACCACATCTAGATCCATGAGGTAGTTCTTGAACCATCTGACCTCTTTTAGCGACCTCCGTGGCTACATATTCGCTTCCATGGTGAGAGTCCGCAATGCATCGTTGCTTTTCACTCACGCCAGATCGGCCTCACTCCCAAAGGTAAACACATAGCGGATGTAGACTTTTTCTCATCACGGTCGACTTGAAATCCGAGTCCGAATAACCCAAAGGCATTAGACTATTTGCATGGTAAACCAGCCTATAATCTCGAGTCCTTTCGGTACTTAAGTATATGCTTTACATGATCCAATGAGCTTGTCGGGGTTAGATCGATATCTAGCTACTATGCTGTCGCATGCGTATATCGGGTCTCGTACATAGCATTGCATACATGAGACATCTCACGCGGAAGTTTAAGGAACTTATCTCATTTCCTCTATCTCCTTTGCAGTCATAGGTGACTCTCCTTAGATAAAGGAACGCCATGCCTGAAAGGTAGCAATCCTTTCTTGGCGGTCTGCGTACTAAAATGAGTAATCACAATATCGATGTAAGGCGCACGAGATGAGCTCGACATTTTCCTCTTGCGATCTCGGTAAACCTCGATCCTAAGAATGTCGCTACATCTCCTAAGTCTTTCATTTGAAACCGATCGGATAACCAACTCTTTACGCCCCGATAACAACTTCACATTGTTGCCCGAGTAGAAGGATGTCATCTCGTAAAGTGCGAAATATCACATCACCGTTGACATCTAAGCGATACCGTAACTTTCGCTGGGCAACCTGGGTAAAACCATGGGACTTTACCACCGTCAAAGCGCAAATTCCATGATCGGGAAGCTTGCTTGAGTGCATAAATGGACTTTAAGCTTCCAAACTAGATCATCTTCGCCTTCACCACATAACCTTCGGATTGATGCATATAGATGTTTCTACCTTCTTCAAGGTGTCGTTTAAGCGGTTTTCACATCCATTTGCCAAACCTCAAGGTTTAAGTGGGCTACTATGGCTAGAAGAATTACGATGGACTTGAGCATTGCTTCAAGCGAAAAAGGTCTAATCGAAATCGATGCCCTCAACTGAGTATACCCTTCGCCACAAGCCCGCTTTAAAAGCGAAACCTCTCCATCCGAATCTCTTCATCTCAGTATACCCACTTACTACCCATGGCTTCCTCGCCATTTGGTAGAGTGTTTTTTCGTATACATCCATAGCTATGGACTCTATTTCTAAGTCCATAGCGGTGTGCCATGATCTTGCATCAATGTCTTGTATCGCCTCACTTGTATGTCCATGGGTCGATTATTATGCCTGCTTTTACGGGACTAAATCAAAGACTCACCCATGAACATAAATCGCTCGGGTTGACGAACAACCTCCCACTACGACGGCGCTACGGGCACAATGGCACGCAGTAGTGCGAATAACAGTGGTTCTCATCTTGCACAACTTCTTTGGATAGGTGCCACTTGTACGGCTTCGGTATCTCGGTTGAACTCGACCCACTTCAATTTCTTGAGTATCGGTGTCGATCCTCCCACTGAACCGACATCTCATACCTTTGGCTTAATCGGTGGCGGAATCGATCATCTTCTAATTCTTGAAGAATGATTTCAACCTTTAGATTTATGGTTTTCATATAATCCTCTTCTAAGAATCGGGCATTAGTCTTAATAATGACCTTCCCGATCCTGGGACTACATAAATAACCACCCTTCATTCCTTTAGGATAGCGATAAACAGCCTTACTTTAGATCTAGACTCCAACTTGTCGGCCTTTTTGTTCAACACATGTGTTGGACTGCCTCATATCCTTATGTGGTTTAAACTAGGCTTGTGCCCAAACCACAACTCGAAAGGGGTCTTTTAGACTGACTTGGATGGTACTAGATTTAGCAAGTATGCTGTTGTTTCTAAGGCATACCCCCAAAACGAAGTAGGCAATGTTGCATAACTCATCATCGATCTAACCATTTCTAAAAGAGTCCTATTTCTTCGCCTCGACACCCATTTGCTATGGCGTGCTTGGTGTAGTGAGCTGGGAGGTACCCACACTGCACCAAATAGTCCATAAACTCGTTACTGAGGTATTCGCCACCCCGATCAGACCGCAGTGACTTGATACTTTTACCAAGCTTCGTTTCCACTTCCGCCTTAAATTCTTTGAATTTCTCAAAGCATTAAGACTTGCGGTGAAGCGGTATATGTATCAGTACCTTGAGTAATCATCGATGAAAGTGACAAAATACTAGTACCTCCACGAGCTTGTGTGGACATAGGTCCCTGCAGTCGAAATGGACCAACTCAACACTTCTTTGGCTCTATAACCCTTCGCTTTGAAGGGTGCGGTTGACATCTTTCCTTCTATCAGGATTCATGATTTGGGGCAGATGGCTGTGAGATCATGACCTCCATTCTTAGCGGTCTTTGGATCTATTTAGATTAATTGACCTAATCTAAGATTCCATAGAAATGTGGTGTCATCTTGCGAAGAAAACTTTCTCTTTTTAAGGTTTGATGTAGATGCAACATAATTAAAGGTATTATGTTTGGCAGAAATAGTATAAAGTGAATTATATAAAGTGCCACCACAGATAACTTCGTCATTTCTTATGATAGAAACACCACTATAAAAAACAATTGAATATCCATGAACAAATAGTTTGGAAACGGAAATAAGGTTCCGCCGAAACTCCGGCACATATAAAACGTCTTTTAAAACTAAAATTGTTCTATCAAAACATAAAGTAACATCTCCGACTGCAACGGCCTCGACTTTCACCGCGTTGCCCATGGAGATTGTTATCTCGCCATCATGCAGACTCCCTTGTCGCGAGGAACCCACGCAAGGTGTAACAAACATGATCAGTCGCACCCGTATCTACAACCCATGAATGAGTAGAACAAGTCGCTAAACATGTTTCCGTTACTAAAGCAAATGGCGTACCTTGAGCCTTGAGCATAGGGCACTTGGCCTTCCAATGCCCAGTCTTGCCGCACTTGAAGCACTTGCCCATCTCTTTGGCTTTTTCAAGCCTTGATGTGAACATGTTCTTTCTCCCACTACTCCATGATTCCTTTGCCTCTACCACCTTTGGTGCCTTTTCTTCTTCCATTTTCAGCGGAAAATTTGGGCCCTAGATGTGCTAGAAAGGGCATGTCTCCTTTGCCATGACTCCTTCCGTGTACGAGATCATTAAACAACCCGACTAAGTGTATACTCGGTCTTGCTCATGATTGCGTTCATGAAAATTCTCAAAAGACTTGGGCGGTGTGTTGAGGATGATATCGACCTTGGCCGCCATCAATACCTCCTCAATGATCAAGACTATTCATGAGATGAGTCGTGTGGGAGACATGTTCATGGACCCAACATCCTTCTTCCATCTTACACGCCAAGATTTCTCTCATTGTGTGGAGCGGTTGTCCGATCCATTGCCAAAACTTACTCTCGAGGCTTGACCATATTTCGATCGTGTCTATCATCGATCTTTGTGACTGCAAACCTTTGGACATTATAGTCATCATATAGCATTTGGCCATATTGTTTGACTTATGCCAAAGTCTCGCTGACTCGCGCTCATTAGTCGATCGTCGATAAGGGCATCGGGTTTAGGAGTAGTGAGAACAAACATGTGTTCTTCAAATAAGAACATATTCCATGTTTCGCTTCCACTCGATAAAATTTGGACCGGATAGAGGATTTTGTGCGAGCATATTGATAATCGGTGTAAGAGACATATCTCGAAAAGTAATGTAAACACATAAGCATACGATCGCACATAATTACGTAACAATAATATTGTAACCTTTTGATAAAACAATATTAATTGAAACCTCCAATCGCCCAAGGAATTCCACATGCAAGCCACACGTGTGGGCGTTTACATGAACCCCCGACCCGGACTAAAATATACCTTTTAGTGGTTTAATTTCAATCCATGTCAACTTATCCTTATGACAAATGAAATTAATGATTGGACCTTACTAGACCACATCACTATCACAAGAAGGGACTTCGCGGGAAGTTGTACTTGAGGTGATGTCTAAGCAATGACCACAATTTTAACAATGAAAATGAATTCTTAGAATTGGCATACTCACTGGGACCATACCGCTTCCAATCCAAATTCCTTTGTTATCTCATTTTAAATCTACCTCTAGAGAACTTATGAAAATCGCATATACAAGCCACGGCGTGTGGATGTTTACATGAAACTCCCACTTCTCAATAGATTAAAATGTTTTATTTAGAAATCTCATCTAACAAACTTATCATAAGCAAGGCAAGCAAGCCCGCGTGTGGGCGTTTACTCACGCATGTATCACTTTGTTTAGAGATCAAAAGTGGAGGTCTTGACATTTTAATTTTTAGAAATTAATATGTCGGTTTCTTCTTAGTCTTTTTATTTCAAAAGGTTTGTCCTTGCGGATCACGTAATCCTAGCATGTTTTCTATAGAACTCGACATGTAAAACATGATCGCAGAAATTCTAAAATATGCTTGACAAACGCGATAAACCTAGCATGCTCACTATGCGCGTCGAATCACGAAAACATATAATATGTTTATCTACGTAATTAAACATACATAGCATGTTCGCATAATTTAAACATCCACAACATGCTTTGAGCGATAAAAATAAAATAAATTAGCTCATCATGGCTCACTCGTGGATCTTGTACTTCCTGCCTAATTTATTACATAAATTTGCAAAGTCTGATCTTCAAAACTCAAAACGGCCTTGTGTGCAGTGCGGACGGATTAAGTCAAAAGCGGATATGGGCCAAAAATTTGAAAACGGGCCGGATCGGGTCAAAAAACTGGAATCGGGCCGAAAAGGCTGAGGCACAACCCGTGCATGCGCCCACCACCTTCCATCCAACTTGCCGAGAACTCCGCCGGTCGCCGGGACCCCGCGGAAGCTCTGCCGAGACTCCTCATACGACGTCGTCGAGCGCTGCCGAGTCCTACCGAGAATCTCGCGCGCTGTCGGCCGTGTCTTGCTGCGTGCTATCTACCGAGAATCGTGCACCGAGACCCACCGAATCTAAAGAGAAATTCGTGCGCGCGTTGAGGTTTTTGCACGCACGAATCACGCCGAGACCGCCGAGCGCTGCCAAGGCCTCGAGCGAGAATTGCATGCCCCCACATCGCCCGTGTCTACCGAGCCGTGTCGAGACCACGCTGAGGTTTCCCGGCACGATCTACCGAGAGGTGTCGAGCGCTGTCGAGGTTTTCACGCGAGAAACTCACGTGCCTCATCGCGTCGCCCGACCCCTGCCGAAGTCGACCTGCCGAGAGCTATCCAGCGCTATCGGACACAACCCGCCGAAGCGTGACGAGCCGCGTCGCTCGACCCCTGCCGAGATCGTCTGAAGTTGCCGAGGCTATCGAAGTCACACGATACCGCCGAGACCGTCGAAGTCGCACGATACCTGCCGACCCTTCTCACCGAGTCGTGCCGACAACTCCCGCCCGATGCCGCCGATGCCCACCGAGCCTGTCCGCCGGTGTCTGTCGAGAGAACGAGCGCACTACCGGGTGGCATGTCTGCGAGCGTCGAGCACGCTCGATGCCATCGCCCGCACGCGCCGGCCGTCGGCGTACTGCGTTATCCGGCGTACTCCGTCGTCTCGTTCTTCGTGCTTTTGTCTTCGTTCTTCTTTTACGGATAAGATTTACAAGAAAAATCTAATCTAACCACGGATTTTCTCGTGGTGAAAACAAAATCCGACAAAAATAAAGCGAACCAAGATGAACAACAGATTCACTATTAATTAATTGCTCACGTTATAATCAAGCGTGAATTAATCCAACAGAGCGAAGATATGATCCGTGGCTCGATACCAATTGTAAGAAATCGATTTTAACCTATCCGCGGATCTATCTTGGATGTTTAATTCACCATACATTGATTATATGCTTAGCATGCACATATATAATTAATTGCAACACGTAGGGAGTTTTCGTGTTTACTGCGAATGCATAGGGAAGAATGGATCAAGACTGTGCTTTGATCTTCTTATTTGTATCCCGTTTGCCTAAACTCCAATGCCGAGTGAGGACGATCTATGGAGAATGCTATAGAAAAATGTCTCTTCCGTCTCTACGATTTTCAAAATTCTCACACTTTAGGAAGTATAATTCTCTAAAATTCTAGCTAGAGCATTAACCTTGATTTTCTCTCCCACCTTATATTTATAATGCATTCCTAAATCTATCGAGATAGGATTTATGCATATCTAATAAATATAATCTTATCACTTAAGATAGAGAGGATCAGCGAGTCGATGAGACTACAGAGGAGGTTGACGAATTTCTCCAACCCACTGAGGCTGGATGGGCCACCCAGGATCAAATCACGAGGAATAAAGATGGGCCTCAAATAAATTAATTATCATATGTTGACCCGAACATAAATTAATTTATAAATATTTATTCATGCCACTAGAGAATAATCTTGACTTACCCTTTATTTCGAAGTTGAGTCGGGCTCGTGTTTAGACTTCGAATCCCGTATTTAAGATATCGTCGTCCATTAATTATTCTGATTATATGACCGCTTAAAATAATTAATTACTTTAATTCCTTAAGTAGCACCACTCAACCTTATTATTGTACTTGAGATAACTCAACTGCGGGGTTTAGTACAATAAACCTTTTGAGCTCCTTAAGGCGTCATCGTCTAGCGGATACGGTGACTCGTCTGGTAACTAGCATGACATACAAGCCTTGCCACCACCCGAGATGCGAGAATCTTGGGTTATCTCATGTAACCCTCACCATAACAAGTCAGTGATTATCGACAACTCATACTCACTAATACCTTATCGAGGTTTAGATCAACGTAAGTCACGAGATCTAGGTTCTTCACGGTCGAGATAGAAGAATTCATCTCATTTGTGATCCATCATACGTCGAGCGTGCAGGTATGAACAAGCAACCAAGTCGATCACTTCATCTATCTTTGCGACTATCTGAAACAACTAGTCCTCAAGTTGTCTCAATTGTGATACTTTTATATCTCGTTAAGCTTGACCAATCATCTGGACTTACGTGATCTACAACACAATGTGTATGATCTAACTTATATATTAGATAAGGGGACATACATATGCAATCAAGTAAACATTTCGAGATAGGAGATTGTAATAGTGGTAACAGAAACATTGTATCTGAGCTCAACCAAAGCGCTTCAATGTCTGATCCAACATGCATATATTCTATAGTAAAGTTTGCTTTAGTATAAGTGGAAATTGTTGGTTGTATACGAAGCGCTTTTGGTTGAGCTTGTATATAATTCTTCCTACCATATTTCAATCTCTTAACTCAATTGTTTACTTGATTGCATATGTATGTCCATTTATCTCATATAAGTTAGATCATACGGTGTGTGAAGATCACATAGTCTGTATGATGGTCAAGCTTAATGAGATATAAAAAGGATTACGATTGAGACAACTTTAGGACGAGTTGTCGTATGGGTTACGGTATAGATGAAGCGACTGACGGTTGCTGTCTCTTGTGGCACGACTGACGTATTGATGGATCACAAGATGAGATGAGTTCTTCATCGGATCATCGTGAAGAACCTGATCTCGGTGACTTTACGTTGATCTAAACCTCGATGGCGTTTTAAAGTGATGATTAGTTGGCGACCATCACTGACTTGTTATGAGTGAGGGTTACATGAGATAACCCAATATTCTGCGTCGCTGGTGGCGGCGTGATGTATGTCATGCTAGTTACATGTCGTCGCCGTATCCGTTGAGACGACGCCCCGCAGGAGCTCGAAAACTTATGTACTAAACCCGCAGTTGAGTTATCTCAATACAATAATAAGGTTGAGTGGTACTACTTATGAATTAATTAGATTAATTATTTTAAGCGGTCATAACGCTTATAAATAATTAATGGACGTGCGATATCTTAAATACGGGGATTCGTGAATCTAAGTGCAAGCCCGACTCAACTTCGAAAATAAAGGGGTAAGTCAGTATTTATTCTACAGTGACATAAATAAATGTTTATGAATTAGTTTATGTTATGGGCTGAACATAAGATAATTAATTTATTTGAGGCTCATCTTTATTCCTTGCATTTGATCCCTGGGCTGGCCCATCAAAGCCTAGAGCTGCTAAAAATATCCACCACATAGGAGAGTTCCACTGGGACTCTGTTCTGATCCTCTCTATCTGAAAAGATATGATTATATTTATTAGATATGCAGAGATCCTATCCATATAGGTTTCTAGGGTTGCATTATAAATATAAGGTGGGAGAAAATCAGTATAACACTAATCCTAAGTGAAGAAGTTTTCGAAAATGTACTATTCATATAGTTGGCATTTTCGAGATTTTCACATGATGGGAAGAAGGCGGATTTTGCGAGACTCTGCATTGATTGCTCTTTCAAAGATTGGGTTTTGGAAAAAGGGATACAGTCCAGAAGATCAAAGCACGAGTCTTGAATCTATTCTTTGTCCGATAAATTCGTAGGTAAACACAAGAAAACACCAACGTGTTGTAATTAATTATATAGGTACATGCTAGGAATATAATCAATATATGGTTAATTAAACATCCAAGATAGATCATCGGGAGAGGGTTAAAATCAGATTTTCCTTCACTACCCGTAAGTTCTTGGGGGCTACTAACTAATTGACAGACTATCAGATAGCAGATATTCTTCGGGCCACGCCTTCTTTCCTTGGCTTCTAGATAGATGAATCATTACCTAAGGATTTTACCTGGTGGCTGAAGCTTATGCAACATGTGGCCCAGTCCTTCGTGGAGGAGCCCATCAATTCTCCTGACCTCCTACGTATGTGCCACGTTTCTATCCTAGTCGTCCCTACTTTCCTGCGTTTACTTTCTCGCATACTTCAAGGAAAGAAGTCAAGATGATAGCTCATGCCTGCTTATCTATTGATTCTGTGGGTTTGGTTCCTATCTGGGAGCAGCCAGCTGATGGATCTGGGCTGGCTGAGGGAACAACTTCTTGACAAATGCTAGGGTCGGCTTATTCTAGTGCTAAAGAAGCTGAGTCTCCTTAGCTTTTTTTATTTTTTTTCCTTGTGATTTCGTCTTTCACTGCATCAAATTATGAATCAATTTTTAACAAATATTTGGCGTATCACTTTGCTTCTGTTTTCCTCTTTATTATTTGTACCTCGTTTTGATTTGATTAATCATCTTTTACTGAGCAAATATTCAACGTATCTTTAATCTCCGATCGATAATGTTGCAAATCTTTTCCTTTATTAATGCGTCAAGATTTTCCTCACGGGAAAATATTCGACGATAGTTGATTTACCTTCATTCTTTATTGCGTATCTTTTTTTACAAGGAATAATTATGTACATTAGATCCATTAATGGATGGTCAGTTACTTTTCCATTATTTGATGAGGTTGTTACATCTCAAGTAAGACTTTTACGTGTATAAATACCTCATTTTTCATGACCCTTCCTTCATGGCCATTCTTATGGATCCTTCTTCTTCCCATGTCTCTCATATTCTCTGGAGATATCTTTCTTCCATTTAGTTTGTTCTTGTTTCGTTATATCTTGAGCAGTTGGTTTCCTTCTGAGAGGAGTCCACTTACCTATTTCCTTTGGGCCTATATGTCATCATTATATGTCATTTTTATCTATTCTTGCTTCATTATTCGAATGGCGGGGCAGTGGCCGGAGACCTGGTGAGTGTCCTTGCATACGTGCACTCACCTGCTATGGTGATGCTCTAATACCTTCTAGCAGCGGAGCTTACAGGAACTTGTTCGTGGATTCTTTCGTGACTTGTTTCCTTTAGTCTTCGCAGAATGCTCCATTTGAGGATATCTTTGGACATGTGGGATGGGCAAGCTCCCCAAGCTTTCCATTCTTCCCGTTTTTCCATCTCAAAGCTTAAGTCATGAAAGATCAAAAAAAGAAGGGCATATATTCCCAGAAGGATTTTCTATGTTGGACTTCCAGGTCCTAATTCTATGGGTCTGCTAGTCTTTGCATGTAATTTTCTTTAGGGCCTCTCCGCCATTACTATCCAGCATACTCTTCTTTACGTTTGCGTCTGCTCACCGGACTGCTTGTATTAATATTATTTGTAGTTCTTGTAATAATGTCGCTTCTGGATTTAATAATAGCCATTACTATCCAGCATACTCTTCTTTACGTTTGTGTCTGCTCATCGATCTGCTTATAATAATATTATTTCTAGTTCTTATAATAACGCTTCTTCTAGATTAAATAATAGTGTCGCTTATGGATTTGATAATAGTGCCACTTCGGGTTTTTGTAATAGTGCTTTGTTTATGGATTTTGTAATAGTACCGCTTTTAGCTTTAATAAAAAGCTTTCAACTTGCACTTATGTTCTTTCTCCCTCTCCTCCCTTATTCTTTCTTTTGCTTGTTCTAAGTAATTGTTTTAGGGGAGTTGGAATAATTGCCTAGGTCTACTCGGGGTTTTAGCAGGATTGGTTGTGATCTATTCGGTGAGACTTTCACAACTCGTAACTCTAGCGACGAGTTACATTCGATGAAGGACCATCGCTGGGGGATCTGCACTACACTTTGCTCAAATAATTTTTTCTTACGGATCCGTGCTCAAATTTTTGCTAGAAAAAACTTTTCGTGTTTTATTAAAAGTAAAAGGTCATAGAGAAAGACTAAGTAAATAACTAAAAAATCGAAAGTCGATAAACAAAAGAAAATATAGCGACGAGTGTAGAGCCTTTAGGCGAAGAACTTTTCGAGTTGGAGATGTTTCATGATCGTGGCAGGGTTTTTTCTTTAGCGTCTGTTAGCCCATGTGCTCCTCGCTGAAGAACCCTTGTGACCACATATGGACCCTCCCAGTTGGGTTCCAATTTTTCAGTTGGTTTTAAGACGTCAGCCCTTCGTAGAACCAAATCCCCTTTGTTAAATCTTCTTACTTGTATATTCTCTTCATAGGTTGCCTTTATTTGTCTTTTGTAATTCTCCTATTTGGTGCGGGCCTCTTCTCTTTTTTCTTCTACCAGGTCCAGGTTTTCCCTTAGTAATCCTATGTTATTATGTTCTTCGTCTTAAGCTAGGATCCTGTGTGTCTCTATCCCTATATCCACCGGGAAAACTGCTGAAGTTCCATAGACTAGGTTGAAAGGTGATTATCCAATTGTCGTTTTTGGACTAGTTCTATATGCCCATAGAACTGAATCTAGTTCTTCTGCCCAGCTGCTTTTAACTTCTTCTAGCCGTGCTTTTAGGCCGTTCAGTATGGTCATGTTGGTTACTTCTACCTATCCGTTGGTTTGTGGGTGTGCCATCGCAAAGAAGCGTTGCTCGATTTTCATTTCATAGCACCATCTTCATATTCTTGCTTTGTAGAATTGCATGTCATTGTCCGATATCCGAATTCTTGGTATTCCAAATCTACAACATATATTCTTCCATAGGAATTTTTAGATTACCTTCTCGTCAATTTTTTCTACAGCCTCGGCTTCCACGCAATTGGTGAAGTAGTCTACAACCACTATCATGTAGGCTATTCATCTGGTGGCTTTCGATAGTTTTCCAACTATATCTATCCCCCACTTATCGAAAGGACATGGGGAATACATTATCCCCAACTCCTCTGTTGGGGTGTTTATTAGCCTAGCGTTCCTTTGGCATTTCGGACATTTCTTGACCAACTCTCTAGCATCCTGATTGATGGTGGGCTAAAAGTATCCAGCCCTTAGTGCTCTCTGTGACAGGTCTTTGAACCCCGTATGGTTCCCTGTGCACCCCTCATGTATTTCTCTTAGTACATAATCTCTTTCGTGTTCTAATAAGCATCTCAGGTAAGGATGTATGAAAGCGAGTCGGTAGAGATAATCTCCGTTACAGTAACTTAGCATAAACCGCCTCTTGGTGCTCCGAGTGTTCTCGACATCCGCCGATTCGAGAAATTTCACGATGGGGATTCTCCAGTTGGGCTTCTCGGTTATGATTCCGATATCCATCATGAAGGCATTTTCCTTTACCTTCGGCAACATTACTTTTTTTGGAAAGTCTGTTCACTCGTGTTGGCTAACTTGGCTAACCTATCTGTTTTCTCGTTTTTCTCTTTAGGAAGTTGTACCACAGATATCTTATGGAACTTCTTCTTCAGGTCCTCCACATGTTCATAATATTTTATCATTCGTTCATATTTCTTGTCATATGTCCCTAGGACTTACTGTACTACCAATTGTGAATATGAATGAACGGTTATTTCTTCTGTCTTGAGATCCTTCAGGATTATTATTGCTCGGATAAGAGCTTCGTATTCCATCTCATTATTTGATACCGGGAAACCGAATCGTATTACGAATTGTAGGTCGTCTCTCTCCAGTGGATAGATCCATATGCTATATCCACATCCCTCATTTGTTACATAGGCTCTCTACGGCAATCTATGGCACTCTTGTTGTTTGTTGTAGAAATTCAACAAGATCTTGGGCTTTGATGGCTATTCTTAGTTCAAAATCCACATCGTATTCACTTAATTCCATTGCTTATTTCACCATCCTTCCTGATAGGTCCGGTTTTCCAAGGATGTGTTTGAAGGGCATGTGCATTCTAACTATTATCTAGTGTGCTAGGAAATAGTGTCTGAGCTTCCTTGCCATCACCATTACTGCTAGAGCTACTTTCTCGTTGTCTGAGTATCTCAGGTTGGCTTTTTGTATCATTTTGCTTACGTAGTATATGGGTTTCTGGTGTGTTCCCTCTTCTCTGATTAAGACCTAGCTCAACGAATCTTCTCCTACCGTGAAATATAGAAAAAAAATTTCTCCCTCCAATGGCCTGGTTAACAGAGGTAGATCACTCATATGATTTTTTAATGCTTCGAAGGCCTTCTGACATTCTTCTATCCACTTAAAATGTAATCCTTTCCTCAGTATTTTGAAGAATGATATACTTTTGTCCGTAGATCGAGAGATTAATTAGGTTTAATGTTTATCTGTTGAGCTTTTGTATTTCTCTGTTATTGCGTGGAGATGTCATCTCTTGCACAACTTTTAGTTTTACTCGGTTTACTTCAATACCTTTGGGCATCACCATGTAACCCAAGAATTTCTCACTTTGCACCCAAAAGCGCATTTGGTTGGGTTGAGTTTCAACGGATATGATCTTAACACTGCATGTAGGGAAATCTTAGTTTGCCCATGCTCCCGGTGATCTATCTTGGATGTTTAATTCACTATATAATGATTATATTCCTAGCATGCTCCTATATAATTAATTACAACATATAGGTGTTTTTTCGTGTTTACCTGTGAATTTCTGGGACAGTAGATCAATCGCAGACTCCAGCTCTAATCTTCTGGATTGTTTCCCGGATGCCTATTCTCCAATACTGAGTGAGAGCAATCTATGGAGAATAATGCAAAATTTCACCTCCTATTTCTCTCTATGTGATTTTCAAAAATCACAATAAGTCATAGGATATTTTGATTTTCTCCTACCTTACATTTATAATGCTTTCCCTATAATCCTATTTAGATAGGACTCTTGCATATCTAATAAATATAATAATTATCTCCAATCTCTTAAGATAATTCTTATCTAGAATAATTATCTCTTGATATCTAATAATATCATATAATATCTATCTAGATATAGAAGATGTATTAAAATAATACATCAATCGTAACATAATCTCAATGGGACTCTAATAGGGACGAAATTTCAGCAAGAATGCACCTTGATGGGCCAACCTATGGATCAAATACAAGGAATAAAAATAGACCTAAAATGAATTAATTATCTTATGTTCAGCCCAGAGCATAAATTAATTCATAAACATTTGTTCATTCCACTAGAGAATAAATGTTGACTTACCCCTTCATTTTCGAAGTTGAATCGGGCTTGTACTTAGACTTATGAATCCTTGTATTTAAGATATCGCACGTCCATTAATTATTTATAGCACTCTGACTGCTTAAAATAATTAATTTCTTTAATCCTTTAAGTAGTATCACTTAACCTTATTATTGTACTTGAGCTAACTCAACCTGTAGGGTTTAGCACAATAAATATTTTGAGCTCCTTAAAGGGACGTCATCTTCCTAAACGGATACAGTGACTCGATACAGGTAACTAGCATGACATACAAGCATTGCCACCACCCAAGATGCGAAGAATCTTGGGTTATCTCATGTAACCCTCACCCATAACAAGTCAAAGTGATAGTCAGTAACTCATACTCACCTAAAACCTTATCGAGGTTTAGATCAACGTAAAATCACCGAGATCTAGGTTCTTCACGACGATCAGATAGAAGAACTCATCTCACTGTGATCCATCAATAGGTCAAGACGTACTAGTATAGACAAGAAACTAAGTCAAGTTACTTCTTATTTATACTCCAGCCTATACCGACAACTCATCCTCAAGTTATCTCGGGTATGATCCTTTTTATATCTCAACTAGCTTAACCAATCATACAGACTTCTATGATCTTCTACAAACTGTATGAGATAATGGTACAACATATGCAATTAAGTAAACAATTCAGATAGAAGATTGTAATAGTGGTAATAAGAAACATTGTATACAAGCTCAACAATTCTATTTTCAGTATACAAATCCAACAATCTCCCACTTATAATAAAGCAAACTTTTAGTATGCAATGTGTCTCCCTACTAGGTATTACAAACAACACCATTACTTTGTTTCTTCAACTTATACAAAAATTTCCTTCCTAACTAGGGTCCATCTTACGCAATCCAAGTCCTCGAACATGCCTCCTCGTCATATGATTTCTCGTATGATGTGGTACTTTCTCTCTATATGTTTCGTCGCCTTGTGGGTCCGTGGTTCATTCGAGTATGCTAATGCACCAGATTTATCGCAACACCCTGTGATACTCTTAGGCAAACGAGGTACCACATCTAGATTCAAGAGGTAGTTCTTTTGCCATACTGCCTCCTTAGAAGCCTCTGATGTGGCTACATATTCGGCTTCCATGGTAGAGTCTGCAATGCACCGCCGCTTTGCACTCCGTCAAGATGCAGCTCTACCTCCCAGGGTGAACACATAGCCTGAGGTAGACTTCTTCTCATCACGATTAGCTTGGAATCTGAGTCTGAATAATCCAAAGGCATTAGACTGTCTGCTTTTCAAGTACACAAGTATATGCTTTACCGCAATCCAATGAGCTTATCCAGGGTTAGACTGATATCTTGCCACTATGCCTACCGCATAACAGATATCGGGCCTCGTACACAACATCGCATACATCTCATTTTCTCTATCTCCTTTACAGTCTTCGACGACTGCTATTTAGATAAATGAACCTTATGTCTGAAGGGTAGCAATCCATTCTTAGCCGTTTACATGCTAAAACGAGTAATCACAGTATCAATGTAACACGCTTGAGATAAGCTCAAAATTTTTCCTCTTGTGACCTCGGTAAACCTTGATCCCAAGAATGTACGTTGTATCTCCTAAGTCTTTCATCTGAAACTGATCGGATAACCAACTCGTTACGTCTGATAACAGCTTCACATTGTTGCCAAGTAGAAGGATGTACTCTACATAAAGTGTGAAAAATACCACATCACCGTTGATATCTAAACGATACACGCAACTCTCGCTAGGCAACTGGGTAAAACCATAGGGCTTTACCACCTCGTCAAAGTGTAAGTTCCATGATTGGGAAGCTAGTTTAAGTCCATGAATGGACTTCTTAAGCTTCCACACTAGATGTTCATCATTTTCTTCACATAACCTTCTGTTGCTGCGTATAGATGTCTCGTCCTTCCTCAAGGTAACCATTTGAGCGGTTTTCACATCCATTTATCAAACCTCAAGATTGAGTGGTACTGCTATGGCGGAAGAATTATGATGGACTTGAGCATTGCTTCTGCGAAAATGTATCATCGTGTCGATTCCCTTAATTTGAGTATACCCTTCGCCATGCCTTGTTTTAAAAGTTCAAACCTCTCATCAAAATCTCTTTCTCTTTCTACTCACTTACTACCTATGGCTTTATTGTCATCCGGTGAGATGTTTTCTAGTATACATCCATAGAGGTTATGGACTCAATCTCTAAGTCCATAACAGTGTCATTCTCTCACATCTATGTCTCAGATCGGCTCGATATATGTCCATGGGTCGATTATATCTATATCTAAGAGAGTCATATTTCTTCACTCGACATCTTGTTTCTTTGTCATGCGGCCAAGCAGTAGTGAGCTAGAATGTAATCCCATACTTTACTAGGTAGTCCATAAACGCGTTGCTGAGGTATTCACCATCGCGATCACACCGCAGTGACTTGATACTTTTACCTAGCTTCGTCTCCACTTCCGCCTTAAATTCTTTGAATTTCTCAAAGCATTCAGACTTGCGGTGAAACAGGTATACATATCCATACCTTAAGTAATCGTCAATGAATGTGACAAAATACTCGTACCTTCCACGAGCTTGTGTAGACATCGATCCACACAGATCAGAGTGAACTATTTCCAACATATATTTGGCTCTATATCCCTTCGCCTTAAAGGGTCTGGTCGATATCTTACCCTCTATACAGGATTCACAGACTGGGAAATGAGTAATTGTGAATTCACCCAACGCTTCATTCTTAGCCAGTCTTTGGATTCTATTTAGATGATGTGACCAATTTAAGATGCCAAAGATATGTATAGTTCTCTTGCGAAGAAAACTTCATGTTCTTATGGTTAGGTGTAGTAGATACAACATAATTATAGGTATTATGCTTAGCAGAAATAGTATAAAGAGAGTTATATATTGTGCCACCATAGATAAACTTGTCATTTATCATGATAGAAATACCAATACCAAAAATAACAGAATATCCATCAGTAAATAGTTTAGAAATGAAAATAAGATTCTGCCGAAACTCTGGCACATAAAGAACATCTCTCAAACCTAAAACTGTCATATTAAAGCATAAAGCAACATCTCCAACCGCAACGGCCTCGACTTTCATCGCATTGCCCATGGAGATCGTTATCTCGTCATCACTCGACTGCCTTGTCCGCAGGAACCCCTGCAAGGTGTAACAAACATGATCAATTGCACCCGTATCTACTACCCAAGAATGAGTAGAACAAGTCGCTAAACATGTTTCTGTTACAAGATCCAATAACGTACCTTGAGCCTTGAGCATAGGGCACTTAGCCTTCTAATGCTCAGTCTTACTGTACTTGAAACACATGTGTCTCTCATTTGGCTTCTTCATGCCGCAAGTGGCATTCATGCCCTTGCTCCCACTGCTTTCCTTGCCTCTACCACCTTTGGCACCCCTATTTTTCCTTCCACCTTTCGATGGAACATTGGAGCCCTTAGATGTGCTAGAAAGGGCATGTGCTCCTTTGCCCATGACGTCTTCCGCTGCCACGAGATCATTGAGCAACTGACTGAGTATATAATTTGTCTTGCTCATGATCGCGTTCACACGAAAGTTCTCAAAAGACTTGGACAGTGTATTGAGGATGATATCGACCTTGGCCTCACCGTCGATACCTCCTCCCAACTGATCAAGACTATCCATGAGATGAGTCATGTGGGAGACATGTTCATTAACCGAACTTAATTCTTTCATTTTACACGCTAAGATCTCTCTCATTGTGTGGAAGCGGACTATTCGATCTGACTCCCGAATTTACTCTCGAAACTTGACCTGATCTCAGTCGCGTCTACCATCGACTGATGCTGCAGCTGCAAGCCCTTTGACATTGTAGTCATCATATAGCACTTAACCATATTGTTTGACTTATACCAAAGCCTGCTTGACTCTCGCTGCTCATCAGTTGATGTGTCGGTAAAGGCAGTGGGTTTGGGAGAAGTGAGCACGAACATGTGTTCTTCTGCGATAAGAACATACTCCATGTTTCGTTTTCACTCGATATAGTTCGAACTGGATAAGAGATTTTGTGCGAGCATATTGATTATCGGATTAAGAGACATATCTAAAAAATGATGTAAACATATAAGCATACGATCACACATAATTCGTAACAACAATATTGTAAACTTTTGATAAAACAATATTAGTTGAAAACTCCAATAGCCCAAGGAAATCCACATGCAAGCCATGCGTGTGGACACTTACACATGAACCCCTTGACCAGACTTGTCACGCCCCAATTCCCGAGGAAAGGCACGGATGTCGGGGTATGACTAGGGGTTGGAGAAACGGGGAAGAATTGGGGAAACCATATATATACATATGAGGTTCACTTACATGCCAAAAATTGCGGAGCATCTCCTCTATAAAATGATAAATCCAAAAAGAAACAAAAACTGAAAATAAGCAAAAAAAATTGCAACATTGGTGTCGGAAAGCTCGGCATGCCATGTTGGTCGTATACAACCGACTACAATCATGGGGGCTGAACAGTCGGACAACCAATAACAACTATTGGGGTAGAAGCATCCTACTACACCTCACGTCACCTCATATGTATATATATGGTTTTCCTCATTCTTCCCCGCTTATTTCAATCCTCAGTCATACCCCTAAGATCCGTGCCTTCCTGAATTGGGGCATGACAAGACTAAAATAAAAATTTTAGTCATTTAATTTCAATCCATGTTAACTTATCCTTATGACAAATGAAATTAATAATTGGACCTTAACTATACCACATCACTATCGCAAGAAGGGACTTCGCGAGAGTTGTACTTAAGGTGATGCTTAAGCAGTGACCAAAATTTTGACAGCATAAATCAAATTCTTAGAATTGGCATACTTATGCGGACCATACCGCTTCTAATTCAATTTCTTTTGTCATCTCATTTTACATCTCTCTCTAGAGAACTTATGAAAATCACACATGTAATCCACCCGTGTGGATGTTTACACGTGAAACTCTCACTTCTCAATAGATTAAAATGATTTATTTAGAAATCACATCTAATAAACTTATGATAAATAGTGCAAGTAAGCCACGCGTGTGGACGTTTACTCACAGAGCGTATCACTTTATTTAGGGATCAAAATATGAAGGTCTTGACGTATTTAATTTAAGAATTAAATATCGGGTTTCTTGCTTAGTCTTTTTATTTCAAAAGTCTTGTCCATGCAGATCACGTAATTTTAACATGCTCTTTCTACAACTCAACATATAAAACATGCTCGCAAAATTCCAAAACATGCTTTAAAACGTGATTTAAACTAGCATGCTTGCTAAATGCAGTTGATCACGAAAACATATAACCATGTTTCGTAATTAAACATACATTGCATGCAACTGCATAATTTAAACATCAACGACATGCTATGAACAATAAAAATAAATAAATTCGTTCATCGCGGCCCATTCGTGGATCTTGTACGTCCCTGCCTAATTTATTACTTAAATTTGCACAGTACAGATCTTCAATTTTTCTTTGAAACAGGCCTAGTATGCACAGGCACGGACCAGACTCATCAAACTTGATTTGGACCCAAAAATCAAAACTGGGCCAGAACAATTATTTGGGCTGGATCGGGTAGGAAAAATTAGATTTGGGTCGGGTCAGGGGTCCCGGTCAAAAATGGTCGGGTCGGGCCAGATGGGATAGGTCGCACGCTGGAGGCACCTGACCCAGCGTCTCCAACCACCATCCGTCCGCCTCGCCGCTTGTCGTGTGTAGTATCACGCGCTGAGTCAGATCTTTGAGGTCTGCACCTTGCGCACATCCAGCGTGCACTTGTCATGCCCCATCGCATCATCCAATCATCCCGCTGATGTCACCAAGCATCGAGTGTCTGCACGCATTGCGTGATTTGGATCGTGCCCCATCGCCCACGAACGTCACGTGCCGAACACCTTGCATGCATACGCTGATGCCTATGCATCTCATGTGCGCGTGCTATTGTCCATATCGTCTGTGCACTTACCAGCCTGCGTGTTCGCACGAGCTTTGCGTGCTGGGTTTGCTAGCGCATTGTGCGTGCAGGGCACTCGCACATTGGGCCACGTGGTGGTGGTGTTGTTCGCCCGTCCGTCATACATTTGGATCTTTGTACGTCGAGTTGCCGACGCTTGGCGGCACGCTGCATGTCTCTCGTCGTGTCGCACGATGGGACTCCGTCGTCTTGTTTCATTCTTCGTATTCTTCATCTTTGTTCTTTATTTTTACAGATATAATTTACAGAAAAATAAATTCTAATCTAACTTTGGATTTTCTCGTGGTGAAAAATGATTCTAACGAAAAAACAAAATACTTGAGTCAAGATGAACAACGAATCCACAATTAATTATAACGCATGTAATAATCAAACATGAATTAATCCAACAAAACCAAGATATTGATCCAGGCTCTAATACCAATTGAAGAAAAATCTTAGTTTACCCATGCTTCCGATGATCTATTTTGGATGTTTAATTCATCATACATTGATTATATTCATAGCATGCTCTTATATAATTAATTGCAACACATTGGTGTTTTCTCGTGTTTACCTACAATTTATGAGAAAGTAGATCAATCGCAGGACTTCACTCGACCTTACGGACTGCTTCCGGATGTCTATTCTCTGTCTTGAGTGACATCAATCTATGGATATCTTGTAAAATTCCATCTCTTATTTCTCTCAGTGATTTTCGAAAATCACAATAAGTCATAGGATATTGTGATTTTCACCTATCTTGCATTTATAAAGCATTCCCTAGAATCCTATTTAGATAGAACTCTTGCATATCTAATAAATACAATAATTATCATCAATCCCTGAAGATAATTCTTATCTACAATAATTATCTCTTGATATCTAATAATATCAGATAATATCTATCTAGATATAGGAGATGTATTATAATAATATATAAAACAGAACAGAATCACAGTGAGACTCTAATAGGGGAGGGGCAAAATTTCAGGCAGTAACAAGCCTTGATGGGCCAGCCCAGGGATCAAATACAAGGAATAAAGATAGGCCTAAAATGAATTAATTATCTTATGTCATTCCAAAACATAAATTATTTCATAAACATTTATTCATTTCACTAGAGAATAAATGCTGACTTATCACTTTATTTTCGAAGTTTAGTCGGGCTTGTGCTTAGACTTACGAATCCCCGTATTTAAGATATCGCACGTCCATTAATTATTTATAGCACTGTGACTACTTAAAATAATTAATCTTTTAATTCCTTAAGTAGTACCACTCGACCTTATTATTGTACTTGAACTAACTCAACCTTGTGGTTTAGTACACTAAACATTTTGAGCTCGTTAAGAGGCGTTATCATCCTAGCAGATCTGGTGACTCGACACAAGTAACTAGCATGACATACAAGCACTACCACCACCCAAGATGTGGAGAATTTTGGGTTATCTCATGTGATGGTCTGTAACTCGTACTCACCTATAACCTTATCGAGGTTTAGATGGACATAAAATCATTGAGATTTATGTTCTTCAAGACGATCAGATAGAAGAACTTATCTCACTGTGATCCATCAATACATCAAGAACCAAGTCAAGTTACTTTTTATATATATTGCATCCTATAATAACTCGTCCTCAAGTTGTCTCAGTTGTGATCCTTTTTAGATCTCAACTAGCTTAACCAATCATACAGACTTCTATAATCTTCTACACACTGTATGATCTAACTTTTGTATGAGATAATAGGACAACATATGCAATCAAGTAAATAATTCAGATAGAAGATTGTAATAGTGGTAACAAGAAACACTATATACAAGCTCAACCATTCTACTTTCAGTATACAAATTCAACACTACGATGATTTTATTTTGATCTGTCGAATGGGTATGAGCTCTCTGACTTTACCAACATATCATCTACGTAAACCTACATATTGTGTCATATTTGCTCCTTAAAAATTTTATCTATCATGTGTTGGTATGTTGCTCGGCATTATTTAAGCCGAGCAGCATCTTGATATATATGTATGTTAAAATATGCACCCGAAGACCTGCTTTTAGCGTCTGTGGGGTCCGTCTTGATCTAGTGATATCACGATAAGCTTCCATCATTGATAGCAATTCCACGACTGAAGTGGAGACTAGTTAGTTGATATCGTGTTTTTTACTATTTTATTAATGATATATTAAGATGATTTTAGATCAGTTTAATTGCGTTTATGTAGTTGATTTAATGCCTTTAGCTATTTTTGGAAGATATTGCTCTTGGGTTCCTCTTTGGTGTTTTGTATACTTTTAAGGTGATAATCGATGCATGAGGCAAAGAACGAACCAAAGATGAAAAGGAACAAGGCTTTAGTGACGTAGCGACCACTGAGCTCGGTGGAAAACACGGTAAAACTAGCGAACGGCCTAGCGACCGCTAGGCACGTCACGCAACCGCGAGCCTGGCCGCGAGTTCATCGAGGAAAATTTCTATCTCTAGCTAGCGACCGCTAGGCCGACCGGTAGGCGCTGCGGACCTGACGTGAATAAGGGCAAAAGGCCCGTCAGCTATATATATCCCTGGATGTGCATTGGCACCTCTCTCTTATTTTTCTCCCAGCTTTTAGAATATTTTCACATACTTTCATTCTAGCTTTTGATTTTAAGCTTCTAGACTTTAGATTATTCGTATTCTACGTTTCTTTTACGCATTATAATCGCTGAAGGAGTGAATTCATCCGAAGGAATTCAGATTTTCTGTTTTCTACTCGGGTTTGGATTCAAACCCAACAATTGTTCTTCCGACACTAGATTACGGGTTTTGTCTATTCAATTCTTATTTCTATGGTTAATTCGTATTTTATTTTGATTTATATGTCTAGCTAAATTCTTGTTCTAATCCTAGGGCTTGTATGATTTTATCCTAAGTATGGTGATTCCTGCTATTTGCTATTTACCTTCCAGTCATTAATTTATGATTCTTGGTGCTACATCTTATGTGTTAATTTTTGATCAATCTTGATGTATACCTAGTTGCCAGTTGAATATACTTAATGTTTTAATTGTCAATCGATCTTGAATACTGTCTGGATAAGCGCGAGTCTTAGCGAGATAGGAACATCCGTAGAAGCATATTCTTTGTGATCTTTTTGATGTTGCTAATTTACACCTTGAGACGAAACGGTAATAGGTAAATTAGTAATCTACTACCATAATTGCCGTAACTGAAATTGTTGGTTGCTTATGTGATCTTTCATCTTGGCTGGATTAAAATTGGTTAATAGGAAGCAGGATAAACACACGCTGTGGGTAGAATTAATACATCCCTAGGGTTAGTCTTAGTCTATTTGTCTTTTTGAATCTTATCGTTATCTTTATTTCGTTCTGATTCTCTTGACTTTGAATTAAATATTCGAAGTCCCAAAACATCTTATAAAACGAATTGTTGCTTGGATAATGATGAAGAATCGTTGAGTTAGATTCTGTATTTTCGTGTTACAATCTCTGTGGATACGATACTCGACTTGCCTATCCACTAGCATCTTTTCGTGTTAGAAAATAGTCCTATCAAATTTTGGTCCGTTGCCGGGGATCGGACCCGGGTCACCCGCGTGACAGGCGGGAATACTTACCACTATACTACAACGATCTTGAATTATCAATCGATTTTGAATGCACAATACGGATAAGCTTTGAGTCCTAGCTGAGATAGGAACATCCGTAGGAAACATATTCTTTGTGATCTTTTTGAAGTTGCTAATTTACACCTTGAGATGTAACAGTAATAGGTAAATTAGTAATCTACTACCACAATTGTTGTAACTTAAATTGTTGGTTGCTTATGTGATCTTTAATCTTGGATGGATTAAAATTGGTTAATAGGAAGCGGGATAAACACACACTGTGGGTAGAATTAATACATCCCTAGGGTTAGTCTCTTAGTCTATTTGTCTTTTTGAATCTTATCGTTATCTTTTTTCGTTCTGATTCTCTTGACTTTGAATTAAATATTCGAAGTCCCAAAACATCTTATAAAATAAAATTGTTGCTTGGATAATGATGAAGAATCGTTGAGTTAGATTCTGTATTTTTGTGTCACAATCCCTGTGGATACGATACTCGACTTGCCTATCTACTAGCATGTTTTCGTGTTAGAAAATAGTCCGATCAAAATTTTGGCCCCGTTGCCGGGGATTGTTTAGATTATATAGGAATAACTTGGTGATATACAATTATTAATTCAAGTTGTATTTTATTTTATTTTTCTTTGCTTGCCAGGACTAATTTCTCCCTTTTTTTCTCCTGGTAGTTTATGATCACAAGATCTCGGGGACAACCTGCACAACCTTGAGATCCCAAGATCGAAAGCACTCAGAGGAGAAGGAGACGAGAAAGGAGACGGCAAGAGATGACAGCGAATCCCAACAACGGGGGTGTACTTCCCAAGCATCTTGCGTCGCTGGTAGAGTTCTTGAGATGCGATGCGGATGATGAATCTGGGACTCATCCTTGCTATAGAGACAAGACCATTGAATTACATGTACCGACCACCAAGCGAGCAGTTTCAGGAGAGAATGGGGCCCAGAGTGAATGCTAACAACTTGAGCTACAGTAAGCCCTAATCGGCATGGTACAAAGAAAACGGTTTGGGGAGGTGACTAAAGATCAAATGCTCATGCGGAGACATTTTGGAAATATGTGACACCATCAAGCAGATGGGGTGCCACAGGATACTATCCGGATCGTATGTTCGGATTCTCTACATCTGACCAGTGAAAGATTGGTTTAAGAGCACGGACCGTCTTGGAATTAACAATTGGAAACTTTACGAAGTTTCTTTCGAAATATTTTACGCGGCTAAAGCCTTGAAGATCATAGCGAGATCTCCCTTCTCCCGGTGGGAGATGAGTTGTGTTCGGTATGGGAGATTCGAGATGATTATTGAGAAAATACTATCGGCATGGATTCTCGGGGAGCGATGAGATCACCTTGAGTTCTCGGTGGTGACACCTCATGAGAAGCATTGTGGATCGTCGGTGGGAGGATGCCTATTAAGCCGAGCAGTGGAGGATGCCGGTGAATTTTAGAGGAGATGGTACATGATAGCTATCAATGGCGATGGAGATGACACATGTGGTTAAAGCGGTGCTATAGAGGTCGATTCAAATCTGACGATCTCGTGGAAGTTCACCCTTATGAAAAGTCGATTTGAGAAGGAGATGAAAGCTAAGGGGTGGCTCACATCACGGCTGAGCCAGACATGATAGACATGGAGGACGTGAATTATATAAATCAGAGGAATCGTCCTGGGGGAAATCCGGCATACCATCCTAACAATAGGAACCATCCTAAATTTTCGTATGCGAATCCCAATAACTTCTAGCAACCTCCACCAGGTTTCTCAGTGTAGAATGGGATGACACAGGAGGTGAAGAAGCAGAGTCTGGAAGATATGATGCAGCGAGTTGGTTGTGAGCAACCAACAATTGGCAACATGACAAAACTCGTTCATAAGCAACACTGGGCAGAAGATAACTCATCTGGAGTCCACTGTGACGGCTATGGGGAAACACATGAAGATGATGGAGAACCAAATCAGTCAAATAGCCATACAACATAATGGACAATACAAGTAGGGCCAATTTCCTAGTAATACGGAGGTGAACCCGAAAAATCATTGCAATGCCATCCAGCTGAGAAGTGGCAAAGCTTGCCAGAACCACCCGGAACGAGAAGACGATCGTACACTGAACGAGGAGGAGCTAACGACCGCTAGCCCGACCACTAGGCGTGATACAGAACATTTTTCAGAAGAACTGGTGACCGACCTAGCGACCGCTAGGCCGGCGGCGAGGAAGAGTACAGAGAATTCCGAGGAAGAACTAGCGACCGACCTAGCGACCGCTAGGCCGGCCGCGAGGAAGAAGATAGATGCGGCTCAAAGAGCTCGCGATCACCCTAGCGGTCGTGAGGGTGGCCGCGAGGCAGATCCGAAGAAGAATTTTCCAACTTATACTCCTCCGGTCCCGTTCCCAAGTCAGCTAGCCAAGCCGAAATATGACGAGAAGCTGACCCGGTTCATGGAGATGTTTCAGAAGGTACACATCAACATTTCATTACTAGACGCACTCAGAGACATGTCGGGATATGTGAAGTTCTTAAAAGGATGCTATGGCGATAAGAAGAAGTTGGGAAAGTTGAAACTATTAATTTGTCTCAAGAGTGCGGTCTTTGTCTTTGTAAAAGAGATTCTGCTCAGCGAGAAAGATCCGAGCGACTTCACAATCACGTGTGTCATTGGAGGCGACTTTCTCCAAAGTGTTGTGCGGTTTAGGGGTAAGCATCAACACGATGCCATTGTCCATATTCGATAGATTGAAGAGATCAAACTACTACCATTGCTCTCGGATGGCGAACATACATTACTTATCAAGAAGAGGATAGTGGAAGGCGTGCTCGTCAGTCGGAGACTTCATCTTTCAGTGGACTTTGTAGTCCTTGACATGCGGAGGATGGGAACACGCCTCTCGTTCTCGGGAGACCATTCTTAGCCAGGCGAGCAGCGATCGACGTGTGGGATGGAGACCTTACCTTGAGGTCGATGGCGAGGAGATGAAAATCTTTATTCTGACGCAATGAAGCAACCTGAAGAGAAGGTGATGGAAGAGTGTCATGTCATTGAGCAGCTGTCTTCCGCCCATTATCAATCAACAGATCCGGTTGAGTTTTGCATGCAGAACTCGATTTTCACCTCCTCGGAGCTCGACGACGCTTGCGATGAGATTTCGGAGTACCTTGAAGCGATAGAAGAAGTAAAGGCCCTCCTCGAGGAGTCAGTACCTTATTTGGATGTGAGGAATGTTGGATTTGTATCTTGAAAGCGGTTTTGGTTGAGCTTGTATACAATGTTTCCTGATTACCACTATTACAATCTCTATACGAATTGATTACTTGATTGCATATATACGTGTCCCTTATCTCATATATAAGTTAGATCATACGATGTGTGAAGATCACGAGTGCGTATGATTGGTCGAGCTTAATGAGATATAAAAAGAATCTGTTGAGATAACTTGAGGACGAGTTGTCGGTATAGGCTGCGGTATAGATGAGAGTGACTTGACTTGGTTGCTTGTCATCTTGATGCGTCTACGGCGTATTGATGGATCACGATGAGATGAGTTCTTCTATCGACCGTCGTGAAGAACGAAGATCTCGATGACTTCGATGATCTAAACCTCGATAAGGTATTAGGTGAGTATGAGTTCTTGACCATCACTTTGACTTGTTATGGGTGAGGGTTATATGTTCTAACCCAATATTCTCCGCATCTTGGGTGGTGGCGGTGCTTGTATGTCATGCTAGTTATCATATCGAGTCACCTATCCGTTTAGGATGATGGCGTCCCTAAGGAGCTCAAAGGTTTATTGTACTAAACGCTTGCGGGTTGAGATTAGCTCAGTACAATAATAAGGTTGAGTGGTACTACTTAAGGAATTAAAGATATTAATTATTTTAAGCGATCGAGAATGCTCTAAATAATTAATGGACGTGCGATATCTTAAATAAAGGGATTCGTAATGTCTAAGTCTGAGCCGACTCACCCGGTAATAAAGGGGTAAGTCGACATTTATTCTCTAGTGGCATGAATAAATGTTTATAAATTAATTTATGTTACGGTGAACATAAGATAATTAATTTATTTGAGGCCATCTTTATTCCTTGCATTTGATCCACAGGTTTGGCCCGTCCAGGGCCAGTAACTACATGGAAATCGGCCTACACCTCTAAGACAGGTTTGATCCTCTTTATCCATAAGGATATTATTATATTTATGGGATATGCATGGATCCTTTCTAATGGGATTATGGTAATCATTATAAATAGAATTTTGGTTATTTGGGTATCGGGTAGTGGTGCCGATACCGACCAAAATTTCTCGGGTATCGGTGCCCGATTGCAAAATCGGGTCTAGGGGTGGGTTCGGTATTTCCCATATTATATTCTCGGTATCGGTATACAGTCGGGTGTCGGGTATGCCAGAATACCCGATTTTATAATTCAATTGAACCACAATTTCTAATTTATTCTAGTCATCTTCTTACTCCTTCTCTCGCTCGTTTCATTTTTTCGACACAACACCGCGTACCACTCTCGGTCCACTCAGGTCTCAGGTCCTCTCTCTCTCTGTGTCTCTCGGTCTCGGATGTCTCGCCTGCCTCCTCTCATAAATCGCGCGCGCTCGCCTAGCTCAGTTGCACCACCTCGCCTAGCTACATCGTGCCGTCTCGCCTAGATCATCATGCATGCGCCTGCACTCTTTCGCCATGAGTCAGCGTCTCCTTCATCTCTCTCATTGCTTGGTATATATATATATATATGCGTATCGTCGTTATAATCTTGAGTTCTTATTGTAATGTTGCTAATGTAATCTTGAGTATAATCTATGTTTATAGTTGCTAATGAAATTCACTTATTTTCTTTTCTTGAGGAACATCGATTATTTTGATGTTGTTCTTTGTGGAATTCACATCGAGGCGATGAAGGCTAAGCATCGGTGAGAATGTGAGATGAAACCTTGATTCTTTCGATTCCTCGTTTTGCAAAGGTAATCTGTAACATACAATCAGTAATATCATCGGACTATCGTAATATTTAATTATATTATAAGGTATTTTGCATTTTAGCAATGCTTTCTGAATCGGACAACACATTCTAAATGGAATCATACATACAAACCTAACTAATTATACTAAACATGGAGCATGCATAGTTGCATACAAAAGCGAACTTATTCCTATTGTCCTTTTGGTAGCCATTTTCTTACAAAGTTTTCAAGATCGAAATGAGAATCACGGAAGATAGGACTTTCCATACGTATATACTCGATAAATTTGTCACGATTGCTAAAATGCCCACACATTATCTCTTATTGTCTAGTGTTGTAGTGCTCGTTGCTTATCCTAAAATTAATTAAAACTTATCTTACATATTATAAGATATGTTTTTGAAATATTATAATAAATTGAAAGGTTAACATAGAGAGTATTAGAAAAAAATTAGTGTTCTTGAAGCGAGATATCGCTTCTTACTTGTTAAACGACTTCTTATCTCTCACATTATAAAATAAATCACGGATGGAGTCTTGTAAAGCAACTCGTCAAGATAGTAATCGACTTATAGATGAGCAATTGGACGACTTCTTAGAAGACATCGGATCGAAGAAAAGCGAAACTCATCTTGATATAGCTACATCTACAAAGAAAAGAAAATCAGGAGAACCAAAATCAATACATTGGCAAGGATACCTTGTTGTGATGGTTGAAGAAGGTAATCCTCCAACTACGATGCGCAAAGGAAGATGTAATCGTTATGGGGCCTTAATTCTGCGGACTCGTACGAAGCAGTACAAATGGTTTAAAGAACCATCTTGCTTCATGTTTGAGAAACAAAATCAGCGGTTGATCGGTATTACGAACTACACAACTCTTGGTGATGGGCTGGATCATTAACTAGTTGGAAATTTGATCGAAGGCAATTAGGCAGGCATTGTGTGAGATGATCATCCTTGATGAGCTCCGTTCATATTTGTCGAGAGAGGGTTTAAAAGATTTGTTGGCGTTTATGTCCTCAATTCAGTTCCGTCGAGACAAGCAATAAGGCGATTGCGTGAAGCTATTCTGGGCGCAAAGAGAGTTTGAAGTCATTTTTGAGAAAAAATACATGGGAGAGTGTCGATCACCACAGTTGTTGGACATGATTAATAACACAAACTTCATTTGTGTTCTTGCACATTACGTGTAAAGATTGGGTCTTACACAAGAAGATAATCAATTTTGTAAGATTGTAAGTCATAAGAGGATTGACATTGGTGAGCGATTCTCGCATCACGAATGGGTGGGGATTGAAGAATGTGTTTTATTGCACTATGGATAATGCATACGCAAATGATGGTGCAATTCGACATGTCAAGTCTAATTTTGATAGGTTGAGGACGGATGTTACGAGTGGGAAGTACTTTCACATGCGTTGTGCGGACACATACTCAATTTGGTTGTCTGAGGCGGGTTAGATGAAATAGGTTTATACGTGAGGCGAGTTAGAGAAGCCGTGAAATGGATTAAGGCCTCACGGTGAAGCGCACAATTCCATGATTGTGTGACCTTACTTAGGGACGAGGATTAGTTGCAGAAGTCATTGTGCTTGGATGTCCGGCGGTGGAACTTCGACATATATGATGTTAGAGTCGTGACCATATGAGGAGGCATTCAAGATCTTCGCAAATATGTATCTGTTTATGTAGATGATTTGAAGCGAGAAGAAGTACAATAATTTACCTATTGGACCACTGATGAGACCATTGGGTTAATCGAGGAAAATTATTGAATATTTGAAGAAGTTCTCTGAGTTGACTCTCCTCGTCTCGAGCGCGACATATGCCGCAACGTTTATTTTGTTGAGATGTGTGATGTCTTTGACCTCGTCTCTAAGTTGGAGATGAATGATGATTATGAAATAAGTTCCATGGCTACAAAGATGAGGATTAAGATCGAAAAATATTGGTTGGAAGAAGAAGAGTTAAATCCAAGATGAATAGGATTCTTTATATTCTTTGTTGTGTTGGATCGAGGCAAAAGATGAAGCATGTGGAGAAATGCTTTAGATGGGTGTATGAAGCACAGCAGGCAACGTTTTGGTGAAAGAAGTGCGAGACTCGATGAATGATTTGTTTGAGTTTTATAAGACATCACATAATGTGACTCGACTCCAGCTCGGACATTTAATAGGTCTGTCTGGTTCTAGTCATGGGCGATCGGATCGTCGTGGTGCTCTTAGCCTTGTCGCTCTACGGAAAATGAAGAAGAACTTTGGCGAGTCCGTCTGAGTGAAATCACTATCTTTACGGCGGAGCGGCAAAGTGGCAAGGGAGATGTCGATCAATTTGATATTTTGCGGTGGTGGTGAAGAATAGTCCACGTTACCCGATTACATGCGAGATGGCGAAGGATATTTTGGCTGTCGATATCGATGTTGCTTACGATTTGCATTTAGCACGGGAGGTCGTGTTCTCTACTGCATATAGAGTTCATTGACTTCTAATATGGTTGAGAGCTTTGATTTCTTGTTGAAGATTGGTTGAAAACTAGTTGATTGACAAGAAAGGCGAAGAAGGCGTGCAAGAAGAACTAGAAAAATTTGAAATGGGTAAATCTGATGTTTAGTATTTACATTGTTAGCTTACACTTTACATTTACAAATTATAATAATTATTTTGATTCCTTGTTTGTTTCTTAACTTTTTATTTGTTTATAGTGTTCGCACCATTGTTCATGGAGAGGCGAGGGCGACTCAAAGTCTATGAGTCGAGTGGGCCGTGTTAATTGAGAATGTGAGTCGACTAGTTCTTGAACACAGGATCATATAAATAATTTTGGTTGACACTTGTCAATTGAGTGCTTGCTTTGTTTTGTTAGTTATCGGACATTTCCGTGTAGAATGTCTTTGCTTTGTTTTGTTAATTATGCGACATTTCGTGCGAAAGGGGAGGGGAGTTCAAATAGAGTTCATCGTATGTGTGGAATGGAAAGTCGAGCTTCTGGATCTCGGTTGGGCGATGGGTGAACTATGGATGCCAAAGTCGTATTGGCGGTGTTGATGATGTAAAATTCTCGGGTTGGCATAATCCGTCCATCAGCGATGGACCATCAGATTGATGACTCTAGGTCGCTTGTTTTGTTATACTTGGATTGCGAGTGTGTAGTTTTAGTCTTTTAGAACTTGTTAATATTTCTTGGCGAGACTTGCTTAGCTTCTTGGATGACTATCTACGAATTATTTATGACTAAATTTTTGTCAATTGGAACAATGTTTATAAATGTATCATTTCATTTCATTTACATTTGCCTTGTTTATTTGTGAAATATTTATTGTGCTTCATAGTGTTTATCTTGGTATTGTGTCCTAATTTGCTAAGCGGTCTTTGAGTTGAGTGCATGGTCGACTCACAATATTTATTGTGCTTCATAGTGTTTATCTTGGTTTCTACTTTAATATAATGATTGTTCTATCAGCGGTGGGGCTAATTTCCCAAAGTCCCTTTCATTGATTTATTTTATAATAAATATGGCATGTCGTTTTATAAAAATAAAATTAAAATTCCATGCTCGAGGCGATGGGAGGCGTCGACAATCATTATCGAACTCGAACAATAATATATTACATTAGTTTTATGTTTTATTCTAATTGATAATAATTGAATATGTTTATCAAATAACCACTTATTTAGGATATAAACTATATTTTTCACGGTAAAGAAATATAAGTTGAAACATTTTATTGTTATAAATAGTTTTAAGTAATAGATGGTACCTTGAGTGACATAAACATAATTACGACTAAGATAACTTATTTATACGGTATTAATTTATAAAATTGTTACGTAAAGCTTCCATCGCTGATTAAATTGCGAGAAAAATTTGTCTTCTCAAATATTAAACTCAAAATCTTGAAAGCATAATACCAATTAAATATCTGATTTTCTATGTAATCGTGACTGACTAATAACCACGCTTGCAATATATAGTAATACAATTACAAACATGGAGCGACATTTGATTTGGTTTGTAATCGGGTGTTGGTGCCGAATACCCGACTCGGATACCAGTCGGGTATTCGGTGCCGAGTTAAATTTTGGTTAGGAATTAGGTTATCGTTTTAACTTCTAAATCGAGTTGGTGCACGATTTTTTCGATGGTACTGACCCGACCGATTAACCGTCCACAATTATAAATATAAGGTAAGAGATAAGATCAAAGCTAATCCTCATTTTAAACCTAGCAATTTTAGAATTCCTATACCGCTTTAGGAGAGATTTTGAAAATTATGCAGAAAGGATTAGGGTGATTTTGTAGCATTCTCCATAGATCGTCCTAAACTCGGCGTTGGAGATTGGGCAGCGGGATACAGATCCGGAAGGTCAGCATGATTCTCGATCCGTTCATCCCAAGCAGATTCAAGGTAAACACGAGAAAACCCTACGTGTTGCAATTAATTATATAGGTGCGTGTTAGAAATATAATCAATGTATGGTGAATTAAACATCGAGATAGATCCTCGGGAGAGGTCAAAATCGATTTCCCTACAATTGGTATCGAGCACAGGATCGGTATCTTGGCTCTGTTGGATTAATTCACGTTTGATTATTATATGCTTAATATATTAATTGTGAATCATGGATTAAATAGTGGCTCGTTTTATTTTTGTCGGTTTTGTTTTCACCACGAGAAAATCCGTGGTTAGATTAGATTTTTCCTGTAAATCTTATACGTAAAGAAACGAATGAAAGAGCGAAGAAGCGAGGCGATGGGAGTTCATCGGCAAGAGGTCGCATAGCGTGCAGGCGGCAACGCGCTTGGCGTGCACGGCGTTCAGCGGACGCGTCGCGATGATGGCGGGCGGGGCGGCGCGGGCGGCATGGCTCGGCGGAAGAGTGCGGGGCTCACGCTTGGCAGCGGAGGCCTCGGCGTCCTGGCGGCGAGATGCGCGCTCGGCGGCGCTTCGGCGTGAGTAGCGGCGCCCCGCGTTCGCTAGGCGGCACGCCTGCAGCGTCGGCGGCGGCCGGCGGCGCGTTGGTCGCGCGAGATCCCGGCGCTTGAGCGGGCTCGTGGTCGCAAGGTCGACCGCGAGCAGCGCCCGAGCGAGGCGAGCGCGGCGTGAGCATAGCCGCGCGCTGCGTGCTCGGCGGGTCGCGATCGTCTTCGCGGCCGTGAGGCGAGCCCGCGAGACAGCGGCGGCGAGAGTGGGGCGGCGGCGGTGTCTTTGGGCGTCGCATGGTTAGATCAATGATGAGTTATGCAACATTGCCTATTTAGTTACGGGGGTATGCCTTAGAAATGGCGGCATACTTGCTAAATCTAGTACCGTCGAGTCGATCGAAAAGACCGGCTGAGTTGTGGTTTGGTATGCAAGCTAGTTTAAACCACATAAGGATATGGGGCGATCCGGGACATGTCTTTGAACAAGAAGGGCGACAAGTTGGAGGCTAGATCAAGCGCAAGGCTGTTATTGGCTATCTAGAGGGACGAAGGTGGTTTATTCTATAGTCTAAGGATCGGAAGGTCATTATTAGCACTAATGCCCGATTCTTAGAAGAGGATTATATGACAAACCATAAATCAAAGTTGAAATCATTCTTGAGAATTAGAAGATGATCGTATTCCACCACCGATTAAGCGAAAGTGCGAGATATATCGTGTCAGTGGGAGGATCGACACCATATACTTCAAGAAATTGAAGTGGGTCGAGTTCCTTTGGAGATACTGGTTGTCAAGTGGCTCCTATCCAACAAGTTGTGCAAGATAGAGAACCACAAGTTCTTGCACCCGCGTTGCCATTGTGCCAATGGCGCCTCGTCGTAGTGGGAGGTTGTTCATCAACCGGCGATTTATATTCATGGGTGAATCTTGGTTTAGTCAGGAAGCGAGCAGGCGATAATCGACCCATGGACATCTGACGATCTGAAGACATTGATGCAAGATCATGGCACGCGTATGGACTTAGAAATTGAGTCCATAACGACTATGGATGTATCTGAAAGACACCTCTACCGGATGGCGAGGAAGCCGTAGGTAGTAAATGGGTATCTGAGAGGAAGAGAGATTCGGATGGAGAGGTTTGACTTTTAAAGCCACAAGCCATAGGTAGTAAATGGGTATACAAGAGGAAGAGATTCGAGATGGAGAGGTTTCGCTTTTAAAGCCGAGGCTTGTGGCGAAAGGGCACTTTCAGTTGAGGGCATCGATTTCGATGAGACCTTTTAGCTGTAGCAATGCTTAAGTCCATCGAATTCTTACGGCCATGTACCCACTTGAACCTTGAGGTTTGGCAAATGGATGTGAAAACCGCTTTTCTAGCGGTTACCTTGAGGAAGGTAGAGACATGTATATCAGAACCCGAAGGTTATGTGGTGAAGGGTGAAGAGCATCTAGTATGGAAGCTTAAGAAGTCCATTTATGGGCTTAAGAAAGCCTCACGATCACGGAACTTACGCTTTGGCGAGGTGGTAAAGTCACATGGATTTACCCGGTTACCTAGCGAGAGTTGTGTGTATCGTTTAGATGTCGATGGTGATGTGGTATTTCTTGCACTTTATGTAGATGACATTCTTCTAGTTGGCAACAATGTGAAGTTGTTATCGGGGCGTAAAGAGTTGGTTATCCGATCGAGTTTCAAATGAAAGACTTAGGATGATCGTACATTCTTGGGATCAAGGTTTCAGAGATCGCAAGAGGAAAATGTTGAGCTTATCTCGGCGTCTTACATTGATCTTGTGATTACTCGTTTAGTATGCGAGACCGCCAAGAAAGGTTGCTACCTTTCGGACATGGCGTTCCTTTATCTAAGGCGATCACCTATGGTACAAAGGAGATAGAGGAAATGAGACAAGTTCCTTACGCTTCCGCCGTGGGAAGTCTTATGTACGCAATGCTATGTACGAGGGCCCGATATCTTTTATGCGGTAGGCATAGTAGCAAGATATCGGTCTAACCATGGACAAGCTCATTGAATTGCGATAAAGCATATACTCAGTAGTACGAAAAGGACTCGAGATTATAGGCTAGTTTACCATGCGAGATAGTCTAATGCCTTTGGGTTATAGACTCGGTTCCAAGGCGGCCGTGATGAGAAAAGTCACCTCGGTATGTGTTTACCTTGGGAGGTGGAGTCGTATCACGGTGGAGTGCAAGCGGCGATGCATTGCGGACTCTAACATGGAAGCAGAATATGTGGCAGCCGGAGGTGCTAAGGAGGCTGTATGGTTCAGAACTACCTCATGGATCTGGGTGTGGTACTGGTTTGCCCAAAGTATCATAGTTCTTGTGATAACTCGGTGCGATGTGCAAACTCGAAGGAACCCGCGTACCCTAAGACGACCAAACACATAGAGAGAAAGTACCATGTCATACGGAAATCGTGAGGCGAGGGGCGTCTTGATTGAAAAGATTGATCTGACGGATAACCTAGCGGATCCATTCACAAAGAGCACTGCCGTAAAAGTCTATGAAGTGCGTTCGAGGACTTGGATTAAACTTGATGGCACCCACTTAGAAAGGAAACTTTTGTATAAGTGAGAGAAGCAAAGTGATGGTTTTGTTTGTAATAGCTAGTAGAGAGACATTGTATACTAAAAGTTTGCTTTAGTATAAGTGGGAGATTGTTGGATTTGTATCTTTGAAAGCGAGTTTTGTTGAGCTTGTATACAATGTTTTACATTACCACTATTACAATCTCCTATCTGAATTGATTACTTGATTGCATATATACGTGTCCCTTTATCTCATATATAAGTTAGATCATACGGTGTGTAAAAGATCACGAAATACGTATGATTGGTCAAGATTAATGAGATATAAAAGAATCACATCTGAGACAACTTGAGGGCGAGTTGTCGGTATGAGTGCTTGGTATAGATGAGAGTGACTTGACTTGGTTGCTTGTCTATCTTTGATGCGTCTCGGCGTATTGATGGATCCGGATGAGATGAGTTCTTCTGTCGGCGGTCGTGAAGAACCAAGATCTCGGTGACTTACGATGATCTAAACCTCGATAAGGTATTAGGTGAGTATGAGTTCATGACCATCACTTTGACTTGTTATGGGTTAGGGTTATATGTTCTAACGATATTCTCCGCGTCTTGGGTGGTGGCGGTGCTTGTATGTCGTGCTAGTTATCTGTGTCGAGTCACCAGTATCCGTTTAGGATGATGGCGTCCCTTAAGGAGCTCAAAAGTTTTATTGTACTAAACCTGCGAGGTTGAGTTAGCTCAAGTACAATAATAAGGTTGAGTGGTACTACTTAAGGAATTAAAGATATTAATTATTTTAAGCGATCGAATGCTCTAAATAATTAATGGACGTCTGATATCTTAAATACGGGATTCGTAATGTCTAAGTGCAAGCCGACTCGCCCGGTAATAAAGGGTAAGTCGGCATTTATTCTCTAGTGGCATGAATAAATATTTATAAATTAATTTATGTTACAGGTGAACATAAGATAATTAATTTATTTGAGGCTCATCTTTATTCCTTGCATTTGATCCACTGGTGGCCCGTCCAGGGCTAATAGCTACATGGAAATCGGCTCCTCCCTCTAAGGCAAGGATTTGATCCTCTTTATCCATAAGAATATTATTATATTTATGGGATATGCATGGATCATTTCCTAATGGGATTATGGTAATGCATTATAAATATAAGGTAAGAGATAAGATCAAAGCTAATCCTCGTTTTAAACCTAGCAATTTTGAGAATTCCTATAGCGCTTTAGGAGAGATTTTGAAAATTGCCTGAAGATTAGGGTGATTTTGTAGCATTCTCCATAGATCGTCCTCGCTCGGCGTTGGAGATTGGGCGATCGGGATACGATCCGGAAGGTCAAAGCACAGTCTCGATTCGTTCATCCCAGAAGCAGATTGAGGTAAACATGAGAAAACCCTACGTGTTGCAATTAATTATATAGGTGCATGCTAGGAATATAATCAATGTATGGTGAATTAAACATCGAGATAGATCCTCGGGAGAAGGTCAAAATCGGTTTTCCTACAAGGAAGCCGGTTGGAGGAGAAGATACGAGTGGCGGCGAAGAGCACACACTAAGGTGGAGTTGAAAGAACTACCTAACCATCTTCAATATGTTTTCTTAGGAGAGGATGAGGCATGTCGGTTATAATCTCTTGAGTTGACGGAGAAAAGAATCGGCGAAGGCGATGGTGCGTCTTTGAGCGGTACAAATCGCAATTGGGTGGACTATTTACGATATCGAGTCGACCCTTGATTTGCATGCCGGATACTTTACGAGAATGAGTACAAACTGGTGCCGTTTTCACCTTGAATGGGTCGTCAAAGCAAAATCTGGCTCAGCCGTTGAATCCGAGCAATGCAAGAGGTCGTGAGGAAAGAAGTTTTGAAGTTGTTGGATGCGAGGAATGATCTATGCGATCTCGGACGGTGAGTGTGTGAGCCCAACTCAAGTGGTGTCGAAAGGGGTATCCGCGGTGATTTGAGGCGAGAAGAAACGAGCTTGTAACAACAAGGCTTGTCACGGGATGGCGTGTGTGCATTGACTACCGTACTTTGAATGCAGCCACAAGGAAAGACCATTTTCCCCTACCGCTTCATTGATCGGATGTTGGATGATTAGGTGGATATGGGTTTTATTCTTCTGGATGGATATTGAGAATAATCAGTTATTATGGCCCAGGAGGACCAACCTGAAGGCGGCTTTCACATGTCCGTATGGATTCTTTGCTTATAGAAGAATGTCGTTTGGTTTGTCTGATGCTCAAACACTTTTCGAGAGATGTATGATGTCCGTCGTCCATGACTTAATCGAAAATATTATGGAGTGTTCATGGATGACTTTTCCGTGTTTGGATCTTCTTTGACCATTGTTTCCACAATCTATCCCAAGTGTTACACAGGTGTGAGGATACGAATCTAATGCTCAACTGGGAGAAGTGCCATTTTATGCTTAAGGAATGTGTGGTACTTGGCCACAAGGTTTCTGCTAAGGGCTTGGAAGTAGATCGAGCCAAGATAGTTGCCATCGAGAAGCTACCTCCTCCCACTAATGTCAAATCAGTGAGGAGCTTTCTCGGACATGTCAGCTTTTACAGACGATTCATCAAGGACTTTTCCACGATCACGAAGTCGTCGTGTGGATTGCTAGAGAATGACACTAAGTTTATGTTCACCAGTGAGTGCATGGGGGCGTTTGAGAAGTTGAACCAGGCTCTGATCTCGACTCCAATTTTGGTCTCACCTAATTGGAGCCAGCCTTTCGAGCTTATGTGTGATGCCAGTGATTGGGCAGTGGGAGCTGTGTTGGGGCAGAAACGAGATAAGATGTTCAGAGTCATCTATTATGCAAGTAAGACACTTGACTCGGCTCAGATGAACTACACCACCACTGAGAAGGAGTTACTTGCAGTGGTCTATGATTTTGACAAGTTTAGACCTTATTTGGTGGGCACCCACACTATTGTCCATACCGACCATGCCGTCATTCGCTATCTGTTCAACAAGAAAGACTCGAAGTCGAGATCAGTGAGAGGGATTCTCCTCCTTCAAGAGTTCGACATGGAGATTAAAGACAGAAAAGGTTGTGAGAATGTGGTAGCAGAACACTTATCTAGACTGGAGAAGCCAGTCGAAGGAAAGACAAGCAATTGGGATCAGGAGAACTTCCCGGACTAGCACATTCGAGCATAGTTGATCATACACCATGATACGCGATTTTGTGAACTATTTGGTGATTGGGTAATGCCCTCTTAGTGCGGTTCTCATCGAGAAGAAGAAGTTTCTCCACGTGAGTTCTATTATTGGGATGATCCTATTTTACGCCCGATGTCGATGGCACGATCGTCGTTGCGTCGCTCGAGGGAATGGGAGAGACAATTCATGAATGCCATAGTTCTTTGAGTGGAGGACATTTTGCAGTGGCCAAGACTGCAGCAAAGGTCTATTTGAGTGGTTTCTCTTGGCCTTCCATCTTCAAGGATTGCCAAACTTTTGTGAAGAGTTGTGACAGATGTTAAAGGATTGGGAACGTCACTAAGAATTATGAGATGCCTCAGAATAGCATCATGGAAGTGGAGTTATTTGATGTGTGGGGAATTGACTTTATGGGTCCGTTTCTCATGTCTTGTGGTTTCACTTACATTACGCTTCTTAGATGCGTATCCACGATGGGTGGGGCGATTCCCACAACCACGAGCGACTCCAATGTAGTGATTAAATTCTTACATAAAAAACATTCTAACTCGTTTTGGCGTACCTAGGGCTTTGATCAGCGATGGAGGGTCACACTTCAATAACAAGTGGCTAGGCAATGTCCTAGCTAAATATGGTGAAGCGAGTCAACCTCATACCATCCGTAGGAGAATGGGCAAGCCGAGCTCGTGAACCGAGAGATCAAGAGCACACTAGATAAAATCGGTCCTCCATAGGAAGGATTGGGCCAAGCAGTTGGATGATGCTCTTTGGGCCTAGGATGCTTACAAAGCGCTATAGGTTTATCTCCATATCAAGTGGTATTTGGAAAATCTTGCCATCATCGGTTGAGTTGGAGCATAAAACTATTGGCCCTGAGGAGGATTAACATGGATTCGAAGAGGCGGATTGCGAAGGGCGAGCAGCGCTGAAAGCTAGGCAGTGGAGGAGCGAAGCCTTGAAAACTCTCATATTTACAAGGAAAGGCGAGAAAGTTCCATGATCTCGCATTAAGCCCAAAGGGTTCTCACCGGAAATGAGTGTTGCTCTCTGAATGCCCACTCAAGTCTCTTCCTAGAAATTGAAATCAAGATGGTGGAGGCTGTGTCGGTCTATAGGGGACATGCCAATGGGAGCTATGAGGCACTAGATTCGAATGGCAACATTTTCAAAGTTAATGGGTAGTCTCAAATCATATTTCAAGTTGCACTTATTTGTGAAGTCGAGGTGACCAACCTCGATGAGTAGTGATGAGAGGTAACATCGAGCTAACGACGAAAAATTTAGCAGTTGGGAGGTAACCCAATTTGTTTACACCTTTTGTGTTTTCTTTTGCTTGTTTTGTTTTCTTTGTTTTATCTTTTCGTTATCGTTTTGGTGGTTTTGTGTCCCAAAATATGATTGCTTTTATAAAACATAAAAAAGGGTCACGACTAGCGACCGAGCTAACGACCTTGCCGGCCTCTAGGACAATACATAGAGTTTTGGCAAAAAACTAGCGGCCGCCTAGCGATCGCGGTGGCCTTAGCTCATTAAAGAATATTTTAGTGCGAAACTAGCGGCCAGAGCTAGCGATCGCTAGCTCGACCACGAGGCAGACCATTACATGCATCGACCCGCGTGTTTTGAACCTATTTTAACACTCTCTCCTCATTTTCACACACTCACACACGCAAAACCACACTCGAAGAGCTCTCAAACCCTAGTCTTCACTCGTTTGTGCTTTCGAGTCTTTTCACTCAAGGTATGCTTCGTTTGTTCAATTCTTCTTTGATTTTAGCTTGTAAGCATGAATTAGAAGAGTTTGACGATTATTTTCTTCTTGTTGTGGAATATTGAAGAGTAAATGAACTAGAGCCCTATTTTGTAGATTTATATGGTTTTGAACATCTTCTTACATTGTTAGGTGTATTTGCGTTCATTGAAGTATATTGTTGGATTAATTCACCTAAATTATGTTTTGGGGTAAAATTAAGTGAAACCCTAGCTGTTTCATCGCGACTAGCGACCGGGCTACTTGACTGCTAGCTTGGCATGAGCTCATTAGCGGTCGCTATCGGCCTCGCGACCACTAGCGGTCGCTAGGGCGGCGAGGGCGACCTCAAGTCGTTTTATGATGTGTTTTGAGCTATGTGCATATTCTTCTCCTTGTTATACCTAATATGAACCTATGTTCTTATGGGGAAGAATGTTGTTAAATCAAGTTTGGGGGCTATATATTGAATTGGGTTGGCGTTGTTTGAATCTTTTGATGGTATACATGAACTACAAGTCTCAAGGCTTAAACATTTGATCAAGTTCTAAAAGGCTCAATACTCACAATAATCATAACATGCCTCGGCCTCACAAAAATAGCTATAATCAAATTTTCTAATAAAACAAATATCATCATCACGTCATTGTCATTTAACTCAACCATAAACAAACACAAAATCAAACAAGAAAACAAACAAACACAAAACAAAATAAAATAAAGACGAAAACAAAACAAAACAAAGAAAAACATTAGGTTACATCCTAACAAATGCTAAATCTAAATGTCTTTAGCTAGACCGTTTATACCGATCAATCCGCTTAGCAATGACTTCCCAAACTCGTGTCTCGCTTACATTTAAAGATTTACGTTATCACCACCGAGCCGGGCGGTGCTCCCCAAACTTGAACGACTACTCGGTTCCATACCGATTCAGATTTCTTCCGGTAGAATCTCTAGCAACGGGCCGATTGCCATCCAAGTACGAGTCCGGGCTAGTCATAAAGGGCGATTAATAACAATTCTCATGCTCAACTATTAGGTCTTGATGGCATCATAGATCGAGATTTTCAGCCCTCATTGTTCACCCGAATGTAAGATCACATTCATGTACATCAATTAAAGCATCACCAAAGGGCTAGAAAAGGCTCGACCTAAGATTAGTGGTTGATTTTAAATTCAGAATGTCTAAAATAACAAAATCTCACGGAAAGACAAAATTCAATTTACCAACACATCCTCAACTACTCCTCGGGATAAGAGATCGACTGCCACCCATCATCAATGAAATTGTAGTTATTTATTTTCCCACCCAAACTATTGAAAATGACATAAGCATGGGGATCGACACTCGCTCCCAAGTCACATAATACATTGGGAAATGTATGCTCGCGATCTCAAGACTCCAAAGTGAAGCCCTGTGATCCTTCGCCTCGCTGCAACTTCCTCTCGTAATATGCAATCACCATTCTTCGAGAGGTTGATTTTTTCAAAATTTCAATTTCTTCTTTGTTTGCCACCGCATCCTTGAGGAATTTAACGATCCGCATATCTCGGCGCATCAAGGAGTGGTATGTTGATGCTGGTTTTCGGAACATCTCCATGAAACGGTGAACTTCTCACGATTTTGGGCTTAGCAGCCGACTTGGGAAAGGGACCGACGAGTGTAAGTCGGAAGAGTTGTCTTTGTTGGGACTACTCATGACACCCTCGCGACCGCTTAGTGGTCGCGAGATCTCGACCGCCGATCTCATAGTTTCATGGGTCGACCTAGCGGTCGCTAGGCCTGGCCGCTAGTCTCATGCGTAAAACCTTATGTACCTTTCCTAGCGGTCGAGCAGGGGTCGCCAGCTCGATCGCTAGCCCTCTCCTGCTCAGGCCACGATCTTCTTCTCTCTTCCCGTCCCTTTATTTCTTCCATATCCTCATTTTCTCGCTCGGTGGTTCGATATGCCGCTCCACTTCTCAAGTAGATTGTATCGACCGACGATCGGGTTTTCCTCCTGTAGTGCCAGGAAATTGGCCCTACTTTTGTTGCGCATTCTTCTGTAGCTATCTGATCGATCTCGTTTTCCATCATCTTCATGTTTCCATAGCCGTTATGGTGGACTTGTGCAATCTTCTTACCGCAGTACTAATGAAGGAGTTTTGTCAGCTAAATCGTTGTTACTTATAACCAATCGCTGTATCATTTCCTCCGTGCTAGGCTTCTTCGATCTCACAATCATCCCATCATTACCGTAGAAACCATGTGGTGGTTGCCGACATTCGCACATTTGCATAGGAAAAATTAAGATTCCACATCGGATGATATGCTTGATTCCCACTCCGGCCTTTGGAAATTATTCCTTCGTTCACAAAGCGAGCTTCTATGCTCGCTACCATGGCAACAATCATCTCCCATTTTCCTGCCTACATCGGCCTTTTAGAAGCGTGAATTCTCCATGAGATCGCCATATTTGAGCTCCAATTTCACAGCAGAATTTTAATCATAGGTGTTCTCCATAGGCCATTGATAACTTTCGCCCATCTCTTCCAATATTCTACTAGCATCCTCACCCGCCGATTCAACAGCATCCTCCCTACCGATGCATCCACTACATCGCAGCGTGAGGTGTTAGTCCACTATAGAACTGAGTGATTCGCCCTGGGAAATCCATGCCGAGGGCATTTTCTCAATAAACTTCGAATCTCCCATGCCTCGAATAACGACTCATCTCCTAGCTGGAGGTGGAGATCTTCACATAATCTTCCGCGCTTTAGTGGCGGAAAATATTTTGAAATAAACTTTTCACAAAGTTTCCCCAATCGCTGATCCCAAGACGTCCAGTGCTCAACCAATCATTCACTGTCACAGAGAAAGATCCAAACATACGATCCGACGTTCCCCGGGCACCCTATTCCGCTCATGGTGTCACATATGTCCAAAATGTCTCCAGATGAGCATTCGATCTTCCGTCACTCCTCCCCAAATCGCTCTCTCCTCACCACTACATCGATGAGGGCCGGCTCGTCGGGTTATTAATACATTGTAGTCCCATCCACCTCAAACCGCTCACTGGGATACTCAGACATGAACCAATGGTCGTGGTCTCGAGGCGAGAAGTCCCATATTCTTCATCCATGCTGCATCTCAGAAATTCCCGCCAAGACGAGCAAAGATGTTCTGGAGGTACACCCCGCTGTTCTAATTGTTATCTCTTGCCCTTCGCCTCCTTCTCCTTCGGGTATTTTCGATCTCGGATCTACAGAGTTGTTCAGTGGTCTCTAGATCTGTGATCATAACCACCGAGAAAAGGGAGAATTAATGAAGCAAAACAAATAAATAAAATACAACTTGAATTAATAATTTAAATCAACAAGTTATTCCTATATAATCTAAACAATCCCCTAATACCAACGCGCCAAAATTTGATCTGACTATTTCAACACTAAAACGCAAGAGTAATAGGTAAGTCGGTATCGTGATCCACAGGATTGTAAATACCTAAAATACGTGGCTAACCTCAATAATCATCATTATCCAAGCAACAAATTGGTTTGAAAAGTTTTACGACTTCAAATATTTAATTCAAAGTCAGAGAATAAAGCAAATAAAGATAACGATTAACTCAAATAGAAATAGACAAGAGACTAACCCTAGGATGTATTAATTCTACCCACATCGCAGTGTTTATCTCGGCTCCTATTAACCAATTTTAATCCACCAACGACGAAAGATCATATATGTAACCAACAATTTAGTTACGACAATTGTGGTAAGGGATTACTAATTTACCTAACTCCAAAAAGATCACAAAGATAGTCATGGATGTTCCTATCTCACGGATGACTGTCACCCGCATTGGCATTCAAGATCGATCGACAATTAAAATCATAGTATTCAACCGGCAACTGATATGCATTAAAGTTGATCGAATTAACACATAAGATTTAGCACCAAGAATCACAAATCAACGACTCCAAGGTAAATAGCAAATAAGATAATCACCATACTTAGGATAAAATCATACAAACCCTAGGATTAGAATAGAAATTAGCTGACATATAAATCTAAATAAAATACAAAATTAACATAGAAAGGAATTGAATTGATAAAACCCGTAATGGAGCCGCCTAAGAACAATGGCTCAATTAATCCAAACCCAAGCAAAAAATGGAAAATCTGAATCCTTCGATGAACTTGTTCCAATAGCGATTACTAATGCTGAAAGTAGAATTGATGAAAACTCTAGATGCGAATATCTAAAGCTATAATGAAAACTAAATGAAAGAGTGCAAAATAAGCTCAAACGGAATCGGCGCACCAAGGACGGTCCGATGTACTTTGAGTCGACGGGTCAAGCCCCAATTCACGTCAAAGCCACGGGCGTCTTATGTACCAGCGGCCGCTAGGTCGGTCGCCAACCGAGACAGTTGGGCTGAATCACATCACGGCCAGCGATCGCTAGGGTGGTCGCTAGCTTCAATACCGATCATTATTGCTCCGCTTCTCGTCCGAACTCCAATTGCAATCCAGGTATATGGACTCTATCGAGATACTCTTTAACATTGTAAAATTTTCACATCCATACTGTCATATCTATTTCATCCTATTTAGTATCGCTTTAAATGCTTCTTCCCCATGATCTCATGATTCCAAGCAACCGCCTGGGGCCGCTTAGCCTCCTGCTCCTTTTCATCTTTTGGTTACTTTTCAGGCATCGATTATCACCGAAAAGCCTACAAATACAAAAAAGAAACCCCAAGAGCAAGATCTTCTCAAATGGCTAAAAGCATATCAACTATATAAACGACTTAAACCGATCTTAATTCATATTATATCATTCTTAAACTAGTAAAATTTTATCAAGTCCCATCATAATCCATTGTCACGGTCCTCTACGGATTCGTACGGGAAGTATATATGTTGGATTTGTATACGAAAGCGCTTTGGTTGCTTGTATACAATGTTTCCTCGTTACCACTATTACAATCTCCTATCCTCGAAATGAATACTTGATCGCATATATTCGTCCCCTTATCTCATATAAGTTAGATCACACAGTGTGTAGAAGATCACGTGTCCGTATGATTGGTCAAGCTTAATGAGATATAAAAGTTTCACAATCGAGACAACTTGAGGACGAGTTGCCTGTGATAGCCGCGATAGATGAAGTTGACTCGACTTGGTCGTCATTTATGCCGGTACGCTCGATGTATCGGGCGATCATGTGGAGAGTTCTTCTATCCGACCGTCGGAAGAACCAAGATCTCGGTGATTACGATGATCTAAACTCTATAAGGTATTAGATAGTACAGTTGCCGACCATCACTGGATTTGTTAAGTGCAGGGTTAGATGTTCGAACCCAATATTCTCCGTGATCTCGCTGCGGGCGTTATGTCAGACATCATGCTATCTCAGACGAGTCAACGATCCGCTTAGGACGATGACGCCCCTACGAGCTCAAAAGGTTTATCAGACTAAACCCCGCAGCTGAAAGTTACTGCGATAATAATAAGGTCGAAACTACTAGAATTAAAGATATTAATTATTTTAAGCAAATGTAATGCTATAAATAATTAATGGACGCTCGATATCTTAAATAACGGGATCGTAATGTCAAGTGCAAGCCCGACTCAACTTCTAATAAAGGGGTAAGTCAAGATTTATTCTCTAGTGGCATGAATAAATGTTTATAAATTAATTTATGTTACAATGAACATAAGATAATTAATTTATTCGAGGCCCATTTTTATTCCTTGCATTGATCCCTGGCCGCCCATCCGTGCCCGTAAGCTAGGCAAAATCGGTGCCCCTATGCTCTACAAGGCAATGATTTGATTCTTTATCCCATAAGGATATTATTATATTTATGGGATATGCATAGATCCTTTCATATAAGATTATGGTAATAATCCTTTCCATAAAGGTTTATGTAATTTCATAAAGGATTATGGTAATTTCATATGGATTATGGTAATTTTATATAGGATTATGGTAATTTCATATGATTATGGTAATTTATTGATTATGGTAACGACATAAATACGAGGTAAGAGATTAAATCTAGGTCAATGATTAATATCATCATCATTTTCGAGAATTCGAGGTTCATCCTTTCGAGAGATTTTCAAAATTCTGAGAGCTTGAGGGTGATTTTCCAAGCATTCTCCATAGATCGCCCACCGACGCTGAGATTAACCGGATACACCCGTAAGGTCAGCACGAGTCTCGATCCATCCGCCTCGACAGTTCAAAGGTAAACCGCGAGAAACCCCAATGTGTTGCAATTAATTATATAGGTGCATGCTAGGTATATAATCAATGTATGCTTAATTAAACATCCAAGATAGATCCCTATAGGCTAAACACGGTTTTCATTCAATTGGTATCGAGCCTCGATCGTATCTTCGCCTCATAGATTAATTCACGCTTGATTATTACGCAATATATTAATTGTTGAATCTGCTCATCGTGGCTCGCTTTTATTTTATCGATTTTGTTTTTACCACGAGAAACCGCGGTTAGATTAGATTTATTTTCCGTAAATTTATCTCGTAAAAGTAAACTAAGACGAAAGCACCAGCATCGAGACGACGGGAAAAACGGGTCGACGGCCAGGCGACGGCACGATGCTGCACGGCGCCGCGACGACCGCGCGACGGGCCGAGCCTGCATCCGCTTTTCTAGCCCGAACTCGCTTTTGACGAGTCCGTCCGCGCTGCGTGCACGCGGAGGCCTGCTGAACCGGTCCGTGCCTGCACGCGGTGCCCTGTCAAGATTATAAAGATTCGTATTTTGCAAATGTAATAGATAGGCAGAGTGCGTATTCCACGAGGGTCCACGGCGAACGCTTTTATTTTATTTTTATCGCTCATCAGATGTCGTGGATGTTTAAATTATGCAAGAGTATGCTATGTATGTTTAAATTACGTTGAAAACCTTTAAGTGTTTTCGTAATCACAAGTATAGTACGCTGCTAGGTTTATCATGTTTTCAAGCATATTTAGAATTGCAGCATGTTTTACATGTCGAGTTCTATAGAAAAGCATGCTAGATTACGTGATTCGCATGGACAAACCTTTTCAACAAAAAGACTACAAGCAAACCGACAAATTAATTTTTTTAAATTAAAATGTCAAGACCTCCACTTTTTGATCTCTAAACAAAGTGATACGAGTAAACGCTCCACACGCGGGTTTTTCAGACTGCTTATTATGTTTGTTAGATGAGATTTTAAATAAAACATTTAAATCTATCTGAGTAAGTTGGGAGTTTCATGTATAACATCCACACGCGCGTGGTTTGTAATGTGCGATTTTCATAAGTTCTCTAGAGATAGATATAAAATGAGTAACAAAAGAATTTGAATTGAAGCGGTATGGTCCTGAGTAGTATGCTAATTCTAAGAATTCTAGTCTTATTGTTAAAAATGTGGTCAGTTGCTTAGACATCACCTCAGTACAACTTCCACCGAAGTCCTGCTTTGTGATAATGATGCGGTTCAGTAAGGTCATCGTTAATTTCATTTGTCATAAGGATAAATTGACATGGATTGAAATTAAACGACTAAAGCGTATATTTTAGTCGGTCGAGGGTTCAGTGTTTAACGCTACGCGTGGGCTTGCAGTGGGTTCCGTGCGATTGGAGGTTTCAATTAATATTGTTTATCAATGTTAATATTATTGTTACGTAATATTGCGATCGTATGCTTATGTGTTTACATTATCGCTTCGAATATGTCTCTACACGATTCAGATATGCTCGCGCAAAATGCTTATCCGGTCCAAATTTTATCAGTGGAAAGCGAAACATGGAATATGTTCTTATCATAAGAACACATGTTTGTTCTCACTACTCTAAACCCGATGCCCTGATCTTGCGAGTCGACCAATCGAGCAGAGTCAGGCGACTTCGAATAAGTCGAACAATATGGCTAAATGCTATGATACTATTCTATGTCAGGCTTGGGCGATCACGTCGATGGTGAGCCTGACGATATTTGGTCAAGTCTCGAGTAAGTTTGGAGCATGATCGGATCACGACTTTCACACAATGAGAGAAATCTTGCGTGTAAGATGGAAGAGGAAGTTCGGTCCATGAACATGCTCTCCACATGACTCTCTCAGTGGATAGTCTTGATACGGTTGGGAGGAGGTATACGCTGGCCACAGGTCGATATCATCCTCAATACACCCTTTGCCTCAGTATTTTGAGAACTTCGTCGTGAACGCGTCAGAGAGGCGGTATACACTAGTCGTGTTCTTCAGATGATCTCGCTGGTCAGGAATGAGTTATGGGCAAGGGCACATGCTCGCTAGCACAGTCTAAGGCCCAAATTTTCCGTAATCGAAATGGAAAAGGGGCACCAAAGATGAGGCAAGGAAATAGTGGGAGTAATGGAGCAGAGAACAGGCGCCAGCAGGCGAGAAAGAAGCCAAAGCTGAGAAGCAAGTGCTTCAAGTGCGTAGTGGCGTTCGAAGGCTAAGTGCCCCAAGCTCAGTGCCTGAGTGCGCCAATCGCTTTAGTACGAACATGTTTAGCTATTTGTTCTACCCAGTTCTAGTAGACACGCGATGGATCATCGTTTGTTCACTGTCGGGGGTTCCTAGACAAGGAGTGCGAATGATGGCGAGATAACGATTCTCCATGGCACGCATGCGAAAGTCGAGGCCTGCAAGGTGGGAGATGTTACTTTATGTTTGAGAAAATAGTTTTAGTTTTATAAAGCGCGTTTATATGTCTTGGATTTTCATGGAACCTTGTCGCTTTCGAAATTGTTTATTCATGGATATTCGTTGTTTTGATAAGGGTGTTTCTATCATAAGAAATGACGAAGTTATCTCGGTAGCACATTATATAATTAAGCTTTTATACTATTTCGCAATACATAATACATACTATTTGCATCTTTTTCAAACCTTAGAAGAGAAAGTTTTTTAGCAAGATGCACACATTTCTGTCAGTCTTAGATTAGGTCACAGTCATCTAAATAGGATCCAAGACGCTAAGAAACTGAAGCGCTTTGGTAATCTCACGCTGATCTCCGTTCACCGGCTGAACTCGTATAAGGTAGATGTACGCCGATCTTCAAGTCGAAGGTTATAGGCCAAAGAAATGTTTAGAGTTAGATCCACTTGACTCGTGTGGACTAATGTCCACTATAGCTCGTGAGTACTGAGTATTTTGTCACTTATCATTGATTACGGTACGGATAGTATACCGCTCAACTCGTGACTCGAATCTTGAGAAATTCGAAGAGTTTAAGGCAGGAGCGAAGCTTGGTAAGAGTATCAAGTCATCCGTTACTGATCGCGGTGTCTGAATACCTCAGACGTAGTTCATGGACTATCTCCAGTGAAGTATGGATACCTACAGGTACTTCACCGAGCACACCACTGAAATGAAATGGATGTGGGACAAGAACTAGATCTCTTGGAAATGGTTAGATCAATGAGAGTTATGCAACATTGACTAGTTTCAGTTTACTGGGGGTATGCTAGAACAGCGGCATACTTGCTAAATCTGAGTACCATCCAACGATCAAAAAGACCCCTTCGAGTTGTGGTTTGGGCGAAGCCCGTTAAACACATAGGATGGGCAGTCCAACCGCAGCGTTTTGAAAAGAAGGTCGACAGTTGGAGTTAGATCACGCAAATTGCTTTATCTGGCTATCCTAGATGGAGCGAAGGTGGTTTATTCTATAGTCCCGGATCAAGGTCATTAGTTAGCTTAATGCTCGATTTAAGAGGGGACTATATGAAAAATCATAATCAAAGTTGAAATCATTCTTAGAATAGATGATGTATTCCACACCGATTAGGCCGAAAGTAGCGAGATGTCAAGTCAGCAGTGGAGGATCGAGCACCGGATACTTCAAGATAAGTCGGGTCGGTTCAGCGGAGATACCCGACCAGTAAGTGGTACTCCCAAAGTTGTGCAAGATGAGAACCACAAGTTTTGCAACGCGGTTCCATAGTGCACCGAGAGACGCATCGTCAGAAGGGGAGGGTTGTTCGTCAGACCCAGCGATTTATGTTGTGGGACAATCTCTGATATAGTCCTGAGAAGCGAAGTGCAATAATGACCCAGTGGACATACAAGGAGGCGATACAAGACATTGATGCAAGATATGGCACATCGCTATGGACTTAGAAAGAGTCCATAACGCTATGGATGTATAAGAAAAGACACCCTACCGATGGCAAGGAAGCCACAGACCAAGTGGATATACAAAAGAGAGATTACTGGAGAGGTTTCGCTTTTAAAGCCGCCAGCTGTAAGCGGTACACTCATTGAGGGCATCGATTTCGATGAGACCTTTTCACAGTAGCAATGCTCAAGTCCATCGTAATTTTCCGGCCATAGCGATTCACTGAACCTAGAGGTTTGGCAAATGGACGTTAAACCGCTCGAACGGCTACCATGAGGAAGGTGAGACATCTATGCAAGAACCAAGGTTATGTGGTAAAGGGTGAAGAGCATCTAGTATGGAAGCTTAAGAAATCCATTTATGGACTTAAGCAGCCTCCCATCATGGAACTTATGCTTGACGTGGTAAAGTCCAGGATTTACCCGCTGCTCTACGAGAGTTGTGTGTATCTGTTAGATGTCAACTGCTGATGTGGTATTTCGCACTTTATGTAGATGATATCTTCTAGTTGGCAACAACTTGAAGTCATATCGAGAAGAGCAAGTTATCCGACGGGCTTCAAATGAAAGACTATGAGAGCAGCGATATTCTGATCAAGGTTCACCGAGATCGCAAGAAGAAAATGTTGAGCTTATCTCAGCGCCTACATCTGATACCGTGATTACTCGCTTTAGTATGCGCATGTACCAAGAAAGGATTGCTACCTTTCGACATACGGCGCCTTTATTCTAGACAAAGACCACCATGATCGCGGCGAGATAGAGGAATGAGACAGTTCACGCTCCGTCAGGAAACTATTACGCAATGCTATGCACGAGGTCTACATATCGCATATGCGGTAGCATAGTAGCTAGATATCAATCCAACCGGACAAGCTCATGGATCAAGTAAGATATACTCAAGCATAGACGACCGAGATTATAGGCTAGTTTACCATGCTGCAATTCTAATGCCTTTGGGTTATACAGATTGGATTTCCAAGTCGATCGTGATGAGAAAAGTCTACCCCTGCCATGTGTTTACCTTGGGAGGGGAGTCAGATCCTCATGAGTGCAAAGCAAATAATTGTGGACTCTACCAAGTTCAATATCGTAGCCGTGAGGTTCTAAGGAGTCTGATGGTTCAAGAACCAATGGATCTAGGGTGGCACCGTTTGCCCAAGAGTATCATAGTTTATCGGGATAACTCGTGCAAGTGGCAAACTCGAAGGAACCACGGACCTGGCCGCACCAAACACATAGAGAAAGCACTCATGTCATATGCAAAGATCGACATCGACGGATAACCCAATGGATCCATTCACGGAAGGCCTGCCGCTATAAGTCTACGCGGCACGTTAGAGGACTGATTGCGCTAGATGGCACCCCTAAAGCTGCCGCTAATAAGTCTACGCCGGGACGTTAGAGGACTCAATTGCGCTAGACGGCACCCACTTAGAAAGAAACTTTGTAAAAGCGAAAAAGTGATGGTTTTGTTTGTAATAGTAGAGAGACACATTGTACTAAAGTTTGCTTTTAGTATAAGTGAGATATTGTTGATTTGTATATCAAAGCGCTTTGGTTGGCTTTGATACAATTACCACTATTACAATCTCCTATCTAAAATGAATACTTGATCTGCGATATATCCGTGTCCCTTATCTCATATATATGTTAGATCACATGCTGTGTAGAAGATCACGTAAGTCCGTATGATTGGTCAAGCACGAGATATAAAAGTTTCACACCGAGACAACTTGAGGACGAGTTGCCTGTGATAAAATGCGTATAGATAAGATCGACTTGCTGGGTTGTCTATGTCGCACGCCTCTATGTATTGAAGGATCACAAGAGACGAGTTCTTCTATCCGACCGCCGTGAAGAACCAAGATCTCGTGATTTACGATGATTCAAACCCGATAAGGTATTAGATGAGTATGAGTTTCGACCATCACTGACTTGTTGGCGTGGGTTATATGTTCTAACCCAATATTCTCCGATCTTGCGGTGGCAGGCTTGTATGTCATGCTAGTTATCTCAGACGAGTCACCATCCGCTAGGACGATGACGCCCTTATGAAGTTAAAAGGTTTATTGTACTAAACCTCAGTTGAGTTAGCTCAAGACAATAATAAGGTTGAGTGGTACTACTTAGAATTAAAGATATTAATTATTTTAAGCAATGTAATGCTATAAATAATTAATGGACGCTCGATATCTTAAATACGGATTCAGTAATGTGTCAAGTGCAAGCCGACTCAACCGGTAATAAGTAAGTCAAGATTTATTCTATGAGCATGAATAAATGTTTATAAATTAATTTATGTTCGGCGAACATAAGATAATTAATTTATTTGAGGCCCATTTTTATTCCTTGCATTTGATCCCCTGGGCCGCCCATCCAGTCCGTAAGCTAGGCAAAATCGGTGCCCACATGCTTTACAAGGCAATGATTTGATTCTCTTTATCCCATAGGATATTATTATATTTAGGATATGCATAGATCCTTTTCATATAAGATTATGGTAATAATCCTTTCCATAAAGGTTTATGGTAATTTCCATAAAGGATTATGGTAATTTTCATATGGGATTATGGTAATTTCCATATGGGATTATGGTATTCCATATGGATTATAATGCATTATAAATACGAGGTAAGAGATTAAATCTAGTCAATGAATCATCATCATTATTTTCGAGAATTTGAGGGTTCATCCTTGAGAGATTTTCAAAATTTGAGAGCTTGAGGGTGATTTTCCAAGCATTCTCCATAGATCGCCCTCACCGACGCCGAGATGGGCAACCGGATACCCGATAGGTCAGCACAGCCTCGATCCATTCGGCCTCGCAGATTCAAAGGTAAACACGAAAACCCCAACGTGTTGCAATTAATTATAGCGCATGCTAGGTATATAATCAATGTATGGTGAATTAAATCATCCAAGATAGATCCTGATAGGCTAAACATGATTTTCCTTCATTATCATCACCGTTCATAACTTATGGTCACTTTGGGGACAAGGCATCACGTATTGCCGCACCTACGCATTTCTCATTGTGATGCACATTTTGCCTATAATGTCATATTGAGCGACCAACCCCGATGCTTTTCAAGTCGTAGTATCCACTTATACGAAGATAAATTCCCATAGGGAATGTCATGGAAATATTCAAGATCAAGTGTCATCCCGAAAGTTATATACAAAAGAAATGATGAAGAATCAATAAAAGATTGGAAGAAGTCATCCGTCTGTGAACTTCAAGAAGCCAAGAAGTTAAAAGGAGGTAACAATGAGTAAATTCTTTTCGACCTGAAGTACAACCAAAGAAGAACTCATGAACATCGAGTTATTCCGTGAAAGTCGTTACATCACAAGGATCGAAACATAAATCGGATACATATGTCAAAGAAATCATGATGTTTGAGAGAAAATATAGATGTTTTTGCATTTAGCTCCGAGACCGACATGTGTTGATACCAAAATAGCTATGCATTCCTGAAGTGGACCCAACTATCAAACCTATCAAGGTTACACTAATCCGCCCCAAAAAGACAAAGTTATAGGAGAGGAAGTTAGAAAGCTATTAGAGGCACACATCAAGGAGATACAATTTCTAATGATTATCCAACGTAGTGATGGTCGCTAAAGAAACACAAAACCCCGAGGAGTGTATAGATTTTCACCTCAACAAAGCATGCCTAAGGATTTTTACACCTTACAAAAAATCGACTAATGATCGGACTATTTTCTAACACTTAAAAGATGCTAGTAGATAAAGTCAGTATCGTGATCCATTGGATTGTAACACTAAAATACGTAATCTAACTCAACGATTCTTCATCATTATCCAAGCACAATTGGTTTTATAAGATGTTTTGGGACTTCAATATTTAATTCAAAGTCAAGAGAATTAAACAAATAAAGATAACGATAAGATTCAAAAGATAAATAGACTAAGAGACTAACTTCAGGGATATATTAATTCTACCCACAACGCAGTTTATCCCGCTCCTATTAACCAATTTTAATCCACCAAGATGAAAGATTACATAAGCAATCAACAATTTCGTGTACGAAATTGTGGTAGTAGATTACTAATTTACCCATTATTGTTACGCCTCAAGGTTTAAATTAGCAACTCCAAAAGATCACAAAGAATATGCTTCCTACGGATGTTCCTATCTCAAATCATTTACTCAAGGCTTATCCAGATTGTATTCAAGATCGATTGACAATTAAAACTATTAAGTATTCAACAGTAACTAGGTATGCATCAAGATTGATCGTAAATTAACATAAAATGTAGCACCAAGAATCACAAATCAATGACTCAGAAGGTAAATAGCAAATAGGTGAATCACCACACTTAGGATAAAATCATACAAACCCAAGGATTAGAACAAGAATTTAGCTAGAATATAAATCGAAATAAAAGATGAATTAACCATAGAAATAAGAATTGAATAGATAAAACCCGTAATGTAGTGTCGGAAGAATAATTTTTGGGTTTGAATACAAACCGAGTAGAAAACGGATAATATGAATTCCTTCGGATGAATTCGCCTCTAGCTATTACAAGCGAAACGAAAGTAGAATACTTAATAATCTAAAGTCTAGAAGCTTAAAATCGAAAGTAGAACGAAAGTATGTGAAAATATTCTAAAAACAGAGAAAACAAGAGAGAGCCAATGCACGTCCATGGGTATATGTGCGATGGCTTTTCCTTAATTAGCTGCGCTCGCAGGCTTAGCGGCTAGCCTAGCGGTCGTTAGGTCAAGTTGCTAGCTGTAGACAACTTTCCCCACGAACTGGCGCTGTGCTGGTCGCGGACGCGTTTGGGCGCCGCCCAGCGGTCGCTAGGCTGGTCGCTAGTTCTAATGCGTAAGATCTTCAGACATCTCGAGGCCATGGCTTGCGGTCGCTAGTTTTACTCTAGAAGCTCCACCGAAAAGCAAGCACAGGCGCAGTGGCGCCAGCCTCTGTTCTCATTAGCATAGCCACTTGTTCCTTTTCATCTTGGTTGCGTCTTTCACTGCATCGATTATCACCTTAAAAGCCTACAAAACACCAAAGAGAACCCAAGAGTAGATCTTCCAAAAATAGCTAAAAGTATTAAATCAATCAGAGTAAACACAATTAAACCGATCTAAAATCATCTTAATATATCATTAATAAACGAAAAAATGCTTATCAAACCCCCAAACTTGAAACATTGTTTGTCCTCAAACAAAAACTAAAACACAAACAAAAAATCAACGGCTGCTAGCAAACGTGATAGCTATAACAGCCTCGAAATCTTTCAAAGCTAAAAACAACAGACACTCGACTATTATTAGTTAACTCGACAATGTATAACAATTGAAAGCAAAATCTTATTCAATCCAACCCTCTCAAAGACATGTGTATAATATAGTGTACACTCAAACTCGTAAGAAAATTCAGACGGTATACATCAAAGATCAACGCCATTCAACAATCTTACCATAAACTCGCCATTTCTCAATATCTCCACTAATAAATGCGCTCAAATTAGGATAAAAAGGTCTTTCACGGGTTATAATGTAGGCACATTGGTTAAGGTAGGTGATATATGGCTAGTGACTCAAAGCGACCAAGTACCCCATTTATACTTTTCAATACATATGGAATTTGTTCATTTCCTTTTCTTTCCAACTTGCTAAATCAACATTCATTCAAACTTGAGATACCTATACCTTCATGAATATCCCTTTATGCTCACATTATTCATATCATTTTTCTTTTTCTTCTTGATAGAGCTTATAGGGTCCATTCTTTTCCACGATGTATTCATTCTTTTCCACGAGGTACCATTCTTTCCATAGTATTCTCTAGCTTTTTAACACGATGTAATACATCAATTCATTTTACCCCTTGATTCCTATATCCATCCTCACCTCCTATCACCCTGTTAACAAAATAATAAGGTCTAATAATCAAAGTAGGTGACAAATGGTATATATTATGTTAGTGTATGGAATTCTGGTTCACAGATGGCCTTTATCCTTTCCATATTCGAACACATATCAAACTGTACATAGAAAACACGGCAAGTTCTAGAAGATAATTACACACAATATCACACATTTAAAAGAAACAAGAATACGATGTTTATATAAGAAGCTCAAGTCTCACGCTTATGCAAATGGTGAAAACAACAAGATAAGCGATCTCAAGTCTATATCGCTGCTTTTAACACGCATGTGCACCATCAATGTATTTTTTTCAAAAATTCCATCATCATGCCACACATGTGTCAACACTCTTCACTTAAGCTCGTGATCAACAGACACAACAACGAAACAAAGACACACAAGCCCAAAACATAAAAACTTACAAGACAAAGCAAAACATAAAAGACTAAACAACCAACCAAACTCTTCTACTCCTCTAAATTTATTGATATTTGGAGAAATAAGGTTGCATAAGATGTGGTGTGGAGAGACTTACCTCATATGCCGCTACCCGCGGCGGATAGAATCCTGCATTGATCCCATTGTCTGATCATCGTGATCATCCGACCCGTGCTCGGGATGCCACGTCTGCGAGGGGGCTCTTGCTGGCCATCATGGAGGTCGACTCCGCTTAGTGGTCGAGACGACCATCTATACGATCTAAACGCTCATAGATCCCGGGTCTCCTTGGTGGTAGGTAACTCACACTGCCTCGTATGCGAAACGAGTCTCATATCGACTCTGCCCGCTTCTCTCCTCCGCTCATTTCCTCTCCTTAGCATTTAAACCGAGCCCATATAATGCCCGACATCATGTTCCATGCGCTTGGCCCTCCATCACTGCGTTCGCGAGATCACAGCACCAAGACGGATCAGCTCTTGTCGTAGAGTAGCCAAGGTAACGCTGGAGTCTCTTTTCGTGAACGCCGACATAAAGGTGTTGCTTGTCCAGAAAATATCCCGAGATGCGATCCTCTCGAATCTCCACCAAAGAAGTCAACAAGTATGACGAAACCCCAACGCATATCCTCGATTTTCAAACTTGTGACCGATCCGAAAATGTCTGTACTAGGAACATCTTCGCATTTTTCGACCCTGAAAGCACCAATCATGATGCTCATATCTTGGGAGGTATGCAAGATTGCGACGGGTAGGATGGCGTGGCGAGGCAAGAGGTGATCGGATTCGGATCGAGTCTTCCTCATAACATCATAGTACGGAACCGCCCACTCGCTGGATCAATAAACAATGGCCACATCTCGATGGCCGAGTTCTCTATATCCCCAATGTAATGGCGCCGTGAAGCTATTGATGATTTCACCTCGCCTCACCGTGAGTCCGTGGCATCGCCCAACCGAAAGTAATATAATCCGACCACCAATGCATCTTAGGACATACACGGTCGACAGAACTCCAGTGCGAGGATCCGTATGTCAAACACCGTGATGATCAATACGATCGATCGTCAGAGCCATGTGACATCGCTGCTATCCCCATCGCCGACATGTTTCTATGCATATAACTGAACGATTGCTCAGCCTACACCAACCTCCATCCGTCCCTGAAATGGACCCGCAGACGCACCATAATTATGAGGGTGAAACTCATCGATCGCTTCCTTCCGTGATGGCGGTTTCTTCCCTTCGCTTGCTTTAACATACGTGGCAACATATTGTACTTAAAAGATATTGCAATGT